>JAQISU010000055.1:12462500-13062500 GCA_029339505.1 Unio delphinus | reverse complement strand
GGGCGCCCATAGATAGTCTTCGGAATATTCTAACATTTCGATTCGCTTAGAAAATTCACTGGAGATATGTCTATTGGCGCCCCCAAAATAGATAATAGCATGGATGCTAAAGCTCTACGTCACACACTAGGGTAACCATCACAGGATAATTCAGAATGAACCCTATGAAAGACACAAAGGTTACCCGGTGTGAATTATAATCGCTCATCATCGCTAGTATATATTTTTGATAAGCATATCAATATCAATTTTTCAAATTGGAAATTTATATTATTATATATAATGAATTCTGAAAATGTCAATAAGATTATAACTGAGATTTCAAATTTGAAATATCAGGGAATTATCAGATAATTAAATTGTGATCAGACACTTTCTGATTTTCAAGATATTGAATACAGCGCTATGAATAATAAATATGTTTTACCAAAACGATATGCTTTTATAAAGAAAATCCAGAATGAAATTCGTGACTCCCTTGTATTCTGTAATGACGTCAATAAGTTTGTCCCGTTATTCACTGTTGTCGAAAAAATCAGAAAAGAATTGGGGGCAGCAATATGAAATCAAAAACACAATTAATTTGAGGGTTAAAACAATAAGAGATATTATTTGCCAAACTGAAAATTCTCTCTTGGTAACCTCAACAGAGTAAGTTCTAACTATAGTGACAAAGTCACCAGTGACAAAGTCACCAGTGACATATACAATACTTCAACAATTATTATTTATTAAGGAAATCGGAAGTTTCTCTATTATTGATAGAGCTGTTTGTAGATTTTTCTTTATATTTGGTCATTTTTCCTTGAATTTAAAAACGCTAGCGTTTTCTATCGTACATTTAACAAGACAATCTGTCGTTCTATATAATGGTAAACGAAGCACTAACGATTAGATTAGCACGTGAAAGATTACCTGCAAATAAGAAATTCATGCCAATCCTTGATTCTGTTAGAGAAAAACTACAAGCTAGACAGAGTCTTCAGACTAATTTTATAACAGGGACTGAAGATCTGTTCAAACCAATAACCACGGCAACAATGGATGTAAAATCAGCCACTGAGCGAGCAATATACGGAGAAATTCCCAAGGAAGGAGAAAGGAAAAAAGCCCCTCTTATTCCTGTACTTGAAAAACTAGCAAAGAGATCCAAACAAACAAAAACAATCTTTAAAAACACTTCCTGGTGATATAGTAGCCGCTGTAAGACAACAAGAACAACAAGAACAAGAACAACAAGAACGAGAACGACAAGAACGACAACTTCAAGAAGAAGCTGAACAATAAGGTGATTTTGATATCAGCCCTCCATCATCTAAACCACTTAAACAACAAGGTGCTACTGCAAGAAATGACTATTCACCCGAAAATATATTTACGACTGATGCATTAAACAAAATTAAAGGAATCAAAACAGACTCTGAATTAGTTAATTTTACTTGAATTAATTTTTTAAAAGAATATAAGAGATAACCATTTAAAAGACGACGAATCTAGAAATTTTATAAAAGACAAAGACATCTGGGCAAATAAAGTATTTTTAGCAAACTGCGGTAAAACTAAAATCACAAAAGAGATACGTTATGATTTTAATAATTTTATGGCTATAGTAAAAGGTGTCACACAACCACCACCAGGGTATACAGAAGACCCAATCCCGGGTGAAATAGAAATAATGGCAGAAGCTGATTCTGAAAAAGGTTCAACTGGTATCATTAAAAACTCAAGCGGAAAGGGATTTTCTAGTGGAATTTTAGGTAGTGGTCTTATTTGTTGTCCTGGTAATATTCTAAGCGACGTAGCACGATTACAGGTACTCATCGGTGTGAAACGAGCCGGAAATAACTCACCGGAAATAATTTATGAAGCAGCTGATATCTGCATGCGGTTATTTCAAGGTGGCATCATGGATATTGGAACATATCGAGATTTCATTGATGAGTTAGTCGAAAATAATGGTTATCACAGTGATTAATCACCGAAATGGAATTTTTTTGAATTTCACTAGCAATGAAAATCCGTAGGATTTCGCGATTAGATAAATATTCATTTAGAAAATACTAGTGCTTTTATAATAAGATGATCATACACTACAACCATGATAAACCAACCAGCGTTTATGTAGTAAATTCACGATTGCCAGTTTATAGAGCGTTCTATGGTGATTGTCTCGGGAATACCATTGCAGGGTTATTTGCAAGAATGGCTCCAAAAGTGGCACCACTAGCAAAACAATTATCAATGAAAGCTATTGATGTTATTCGTGATAAGGGTATTAGCGCTGTTGGAGATGTTGCCTCGAAAGCGTTTTCCGCTGCAAAGGATAAACTAATGTCGCTAGTTCGACGAAGAAAGAAGCCGATGACTTCGTCATTGGCGTTACCATCTACAACAGTAATGCATGCAAGTGTTAGTAAAAAAATAAATAACGCAGTAGATCAAAAATTAAAAATTCGTCGTTGGCCAATGATGCATATGAGGCACAGAGAAATAATATTGCAAACATGATAGCGGGAAGTGGCTTGAAACTACGACGAAAACCACAATATTGATCGAGGAATATATTATAAAATATTCAAATCGTCTCTTGACCAAGCGTTTGATATGGAAGCCCCAGTGCGCAAGAATGATTCTGTACGCGATTATCAATATTATTCCTATCACGCAGTACAACCAGATATTCAATCAAGAATTGAGCTTCAATTCCAGGATACCACTAAATACTTTCTACCATGTGAAGCATTTATCGAAGTAGAAGGAGAACTCGTAACAAATGATGCTGCTAATGATGATCCGCCATATGACAATAACCCAAGTATCCGAGTTGGTTTTGTTAATTATGGTATCATGGCGCTATTTGATAGTGCTAGATATATGATTGATGGAAGAGAAATTGAATCCATTGAGAGTGATGTTGATGTTGCCACAACAATAGTGGGGTTAGCAAGATATTCTGATGATTATACAAGATCGGCGGGTCCATCTATGATGTTTTCCTAGGATACTACTGATCACGCTGAACACGTCAAGTATTCTAGAGTAAAGGCAACACAAGCTACTGCAGTTAATCCAGCACCAGTCGGATATGTAAGACCAGCTGCTGATTTTAATGTCATAAATAATGTTACTAATTACAACCTAGGGTTTGCAACACGCGTAGCAACGTTAGAGGGACAGCGTCGACGATTTTCATGCGCGATTCCACTGCATCATATTTTCGGATTGTGTAGAAATATTAGAAAAGTTATCTATTTAGCGAATCATACAGTAGTACTCGTTCGAAAGTGTACTGATAATGATGCAATCGGGCATGGTGCTGGTGTTGCCGCGAGTAAAGTTAGTTTAACAAAACTATCATTGTGGATGCCAGTAATGACTTCACCAGTCACAACAGAAGGGCGCTTACTATCATTTATGGATCATGGAGGAAAATCATTGCTAAGTTGGCTAACAAAAACAACTGATATTATACAGGATAATATTGATGGTACATTTACATGGCACCTGGCATCAAAACAAGGTGTTTCAGCTCCACGTCATATATTTGTTGCGTTACAGAATAACGCGCGAATGGTGATCAAGTACGAAGTCATATGATATTTGATCAGATAGGTGTTAATGAAGTCTTGCTGAGAATAAACGGACAACAGGAACCATCCGAGGACATACAACTTGATTAAACCACTAGCCATATTGCACGCGTGTATCATCGACTATTGTCATATATGGGATGCGATCAAATGTCGATACTGGTCTGCAAATATCACAGTTGAATTTTAAAAGTTTATATCCGATCTATTACTTTTCATTGGAACATCTTGATTTAACAAGACAATCCATCGTTGATATACACTTTAGAGCTCGTGTAGTCCGTCCTGGTAGTATTGCTAATTATAGAGCAGTTGCTGTCATTCTCAGCGACAAATCAATGTTACTTGAAGAATTTGGTGGACGAATGAGAGTAATCGATGCGCCAGTGGCAAATATGTAATATTTTCAAAAACATGTAATGTAACAATTAAATCAATCTGTTATTGTATAATGTCATATAGGCATATTAGTGTTACGTTAACTCCTGGTCAACTCAAGAAATTGCAATAGGAATCAGCTAAAAAATGTGGAACCACGATAACGCTGAGACACAATCAGATGTCTGGTGATCAGAATAAATTATCATTGAGAACTCGTCAAATAAAACATTTCAATGATGCTTTCAAAGATAAAAAATGTGTTTAGATCACTCTCTCTGCAGCTGAGATCAAAATCATGATAAAATCAGGTGGTATATTTCCGTTCTTAGCTGCGTTGCCAGCGCTGATTGGGGCAGCAGCCCCAGCGGTAGCTAAAGCGGCAGCATTAGGAGCCGTTGGTACCGCGGCAGGGATGGCACTAAAGAAAGCTACCGGGAAAGGATACAAAAAAAGCGAAAGGATCTAAGACTACCAGGAACCCCGTATTCATGGTACAAGGGAAACGGTCTAAGAATACCGGGAACAGTTTATTAACAAGAATAGTTCCCATGTCAAATTTTGATTTACTCAATGCTGCTAAAAAACTGGCGATTAAAAACTTTAGGGGTGTCTTTATGAAAGATCAGTTGCCGGCACAACCAAAAAACGCTTAAACCGGTATCATTAATCTCGATAACAGCATCTGACCTGGAACCCACTGGGTTGTATACCTGATTGATCCGCGTGCAATCGATTATTTTGGTTCATATGGGTTAGCGTCGCCTAAAGAATTCATGAGTTATATACATTAAATACTTTTCATAAAATGAAGACTTGGTATTCTACGCTACCAATACAACAAATGAATGACCCACCAATATGCGGCATAGAAGTATTAATGTCCTTGACGCTATTTCATCATCGAGAAAACCACCTCATCAAGTCGCAAATAAATATACTAGTAGTCGCTGGAAAAATTCGATGAAAGGTAATTAGAAAATCAAAGATTTTTACAATAACATGGTTGATATTTAGGGGAGATCTTTATCAATGTTAAAAAAAAGCAGTGCCGATGGCACTGCGGGAATATCTGCAACCGGTGATATAAAAAAATAATCGAAGATGAAATAGCTGAGATGTTGAACTTAGCAAGTGTTGACCCCAATGAAATAGTTGTATTTCAAGATCGTCAGGGTAAATTGAAAACGAGTAATGTTTCTCTGGATGATATTTTAGTTAAACAACGCAACGCAGTAGAAGATACTATCGCGTTGTTTTCCGATCAGGGTAAACTGAAACCAGGCGCACTTGTTTCAACAATCACAGATAAAATATTAACACTCGATAACAATTATATATCCTCGGCGAATTCATTGAAATCACTCAATAAAAAGTATGACGATCATATAAAGATATTTAATAAATTTACTAGTTTACAAAAATTCATCATGACCAATATTGATAAACCACTATTAGAATTTTTTGGACATCCTCCTGTGACCGCACCAAATCTTGCAGAGATAAAAACTTCTATATCAGAGTTTGCAACACTTCAAGTTAAATACGCAGATCATGTTAAAGAATATGAAGATCATTTAAATGCATTTAATAAATTTACTGATTTACAAAAATCAATCATGGACAATATTGATAAATCCGTGTTAGAATTTTTTGGTAAACCTCCAGTGACCTCACCGAAGCTCACAGAGATAAAAACTTTTATGTTAGAGTTTGCAACACTTCAATCCAGATATGAAGATCACGTTGCAAAGTTTGCATCATTTCGTAAAAATATTATTGATAAATTTTTTGAAACCACGTTGGATAAAATTGACATAAAACTCCCTGATATTAAAAAATCCATTGAAGATATACAAAACTTCATCGAGGCAATCAAAAATGATGCAACGAGGATGATAGCAATCATTGAAAAAATAAAAATCACTCACGAACAAACAAATATAGTAAAAAATGTGTACGCGATCCAACACGGATCATTTACGTGGAAAACCTACAAACAATATATCAAGTATCACTGCAACCGTCAAAGGTATTTATCGATTAACACTAGTGACACCGACTCAATTTAATATTTCATCAACGAGTTCATCTGGAGTCAACAATACAATATCAACGATCATCGACAAGGATACAACTGAACGATTTACGATAACAGTCATGGATATTAATTTGGCTAGGATTTCGGTAACATGGTATGTGGAATTCGTAGCTTATTTAAGTAAAACAACTTAATTGAAATCTGTTTAATAAATAAGATGTCATCAACGATGATTTCATCCTCACAGCAATATCGCTATGATCAGGTCAGAGAATTTCAAACTAAAATCAAAACACTCACTGAGGAGTATCAAGTAAAAATAAAAAAATACCGACGAAGAATTACCGCAGTTGATTTTACCGTGTACTCGGTGAGTAGTGTAATCACCGGAACTGGTATAATACTCTCCTCGGTGACAATGATTGCCCCGATAGCTGTTCCAATTTGTATAGCAGCGGCAACAACAATCGCGGCAATTATTTCAATAATAACAAAAAAAATGTCATCATGCAGCCAGCACAAACTACAAGACTACGTAGTTAAATTGCATTTTGTGTCAACCGCGTACTCACAATTATCCTCGATGATATCGTCGTCACTCGATGATACATTAATATCAGATAATGAGTTTTTAGCGATTGTACGTGTTTATGATTCCGCGATGTCAAAATTAGAGCGACAACATGAGTATAATAACAACAACAATGACAACACCGCAAGAACTACTTCAACGAATAGCGGAAAATACCAACCCGGTGAAAACAAGCATGATATCAATAACCTCAACCAATCCTGAATTCAGTGTGGATTTCCCTACTCCGATTCCCGTGAAGGAAATAGCGTTAGCGAAATTACGAGTGTATCACAGTTGGCCTAATATTAGATCGGTAGCATTTGGTGGTCAACAACCGAATAATTACTTGGTGTTTGCGAGTAAGAATAAACCGGATGGCACTCCAGACTGGAACGTTGTTTTGCTACCATATGGGTCATACCAAATAAACAAATCAATAACGAATTTCAACGTAGAATAAAATCCATTACTGGAACAGAATTGAAAGTTGCTATAACAGTTCATGAGCCAACGTTATCATATGCAATTGAGATAAACTCACCTAGTTATGTCGTAGATATCTATCAGAGTTCTATAAGATTAATATTAGGATGGCCTGAAATACCACCCGAGGCATCTTATCAAATACACGAACCAAAAGAATCTTATTATGTCACGGATGTAGTCATATCATGAAATCAACCCATCATATCGAGAATATTTACCTGATATAAAAAATTAAAAATTAACCGATAGATTTACATTTATCGATAACAATACCATGCAATGGTATTTTGATTGTGAGAACACTCCTGATTCAACCATTACAATTACATTTACGTTAACTAACATCATTGATTATTTGAAAGAGATTAATCAATTACATAGAACACAACTAGAACAACTACGACGGAGCTTCCAAGAGCATCTTTCTTATATAACAAGGCCACGTGATGAGATCATAAAACACATTAGGATATTAAATCAGCTTGTATCCGATATGGAATATATCAACAAACGAATAATTCAGGTAGTAATTAATGACAAGAGCGGAGAAAAACTAAAATTCCTAAATGGTTACAATATCAAAGAAACTGATTTACACGATTTCAAGTTTCCTGGGTATAACGCAAATGAACTAAAAAATTGTTAATGATCTTATTCAAGAAATCTTTTCTCTGATACTCTACAAATGGAAACAACAAACAACAATCCTCAAGTACAATAATGACCCAGACGGCGGTGGTAGACATATCACTCCGTTCAACGTAAATATATCCTCGGTGATAGCATTGAATTTAATATGTGATGTTATCGAAGGCAGTTATCAAATAAATCTTGAACGATCAAATCAAGCCCAACAAGGATATATTTTATATTCATTTGCACCAACAGCTCTTCCAGGATTTCTAATCATTGAGGATCCAACTAATCCAGTCTATATGCGATGTCATAATAATTAGTTAACGAGAATTAATTTCAAACTCACTGACCAATCCAATAATTTGATTGATTTACGAGGTGAGGTTTAATAAATTAGTCTGTTTGTGAAATCCTAAAAGGATTTTCGTCCTAAGGACTTCATCGTAGCAACTCTTATCGTAAAAAAAGATTTTCATCCTAAATTATTAGTGTTAAACCCATAGCAGTAAGGGGGGTACGAATTGAGATAAAGTTTGCCTGACATAAAACCAACCAATTGAATTTAATTGAAAAAACCATTGAGGGTAACTCTTACTTAAGCCGTGCACATACCTGCACGAGTTATCTCCCTTGGTGTTATACACATAATATAAAATAGAAATCATACGTAAACGAATTGAATTATGTTTTCGAAGCGCTTCGAAAGGGACAACTTGGTTATATTATCTGCAACAAATCGCACTGAGGTGATAGAAATATCAAAATATCTACCGGCCTCAGTTATTGATTGGAATATTTTTCTTTGTTATTTTCTGTATTAAATGATTTTGCAGGTCTCTTCCCCATTGATTTATAAGTACGGTCCCACCTCTTTTGAAATTCTCACTCTGAAAAATAGCTTGCAGATTCAATAAAGAATTGTTCTTAGGACATCCATCAGTATGAGCAATAACAAGACCATCCTCGATCAATCCGTTATATACCTCGTATACGAAACGATGACAATAATATTTTTTGTTTCCAGCATTAAACATCAAACAATCCCATACCATTGTCAACACCAACTGGTTTCTTCAGTCTGCAGTTTCTTTCAATACCGTCACGAGATGCTTCATAATTGCTGATCACGGGATGAGGTTGAAATGTTTGGTCCATTTATATACTAATACTATTTGACTAATTCATTGTTTGGTTTAATTATTACATTATTTGGAAATATTCCAATGTAGTCTTGAGGTGATTTTATGATTTTGTTGCTGACTCTGTCACAGTCATTGATGGAGATTTTGATGAAATTCTTAGTTCGTTTATCATAATAACGCTTTAACTCTATGTATCGCTTACCACCGCAACTCAGACATAATTGCGATTTACCACGCACACCTACCCGAAATCGGATACAAGGAAGTGGTCCAAAACTTCCGTTACCTAAACTTTGCATATGATATCCACATAATTCATTTCTGCATGATTTGTTACATGCAGTTACTGATCCTATCATAAGCCATTTGCAATTGTTCATTATATAATAAATTCTCTATTTAAATACTTGTTTTAATTATAATATGGAAGAGTTCGAGAGATTATCTAAAATTAAGCCTTGGAAATATGCTAAATTTAATCTCGATAGTCTCCGTAGATGTAGCAAAGGGTCTAATAAGTGATAGAAGCATGATAGATAAAATCCGCGATTGTTTTAAGGAATTCAAACGCGATGGAGCATCTCACTGTTGGTCAACATTTCGAATTCATGGTGACGTTGATGCTACCATGAAAGCTGAAAGAGCAGCTGTGATAATCTCACATCTTGACAAGAAAAAGTACTTTTTTTAGAGTGAAATTCATTATCCGCTCAGAAATGAGAAATTGGATTATTCGAAACCAATTTGAACCAATTTTGAAAGATAAAAAAAACCCATCACTTTGAGTCATGATTCCAAACCAGGAATTCTGACTGGGATTGACAAACCGTACTATGAGAGATCCTATCCTGTAACAGCGGTTGTTTATGGGATATATTCTTTAAATAATAAAAAGAGTATTGACAAATTAAAAGCAATGAAATATTCGTCAAGGATAAATTGCGTAGCAGAACGAATAATAGAGCATTTTACAAATGCGTTGCGTGGAAATAAATTGACGGATCTAAGACGTAAAAAGATACATGAATTTGAATTAACAGTTAGGAAGAACGGAGCATCAATTCAAGATATAACCAAATTAGAAACAACATTAAGATTCCCAATAACCATAATGACAATAACAGGAGAAATATTACAAAAATCAAAATATAAATGAAAGGGAGCTCCAATTAAAATTATTGATCATAATGAACACGTGTGGACACCTGCGGTAACAATATTTCCGCGGGATAGAACAATAAAATATTACACGGGAAATTTATTTTATTGTATTTATCAGTTAAGTAAAAAACGATCCTGTGTTGGTGTTGTTACTTTACAGTTTTGAAGACGAAGAGGGTAAATTCGATAAATTTGTAAGACCAAATGGATAATTATACCGTACTGAAGCCCTTCACAACGAGATGAAAAAAGTAGCTAGTGGTGTTTCAACAGAAGACAACGAACAATTATTAACAAACTGTTTTACAATTCCGTCGGTTGCAGCTCATTTTGCAAGAAAGAAAAACACGTTGAAACCAACAAGAGCAGAATTTCTGTCAGATATCAAATCAAGCTGCGTGGAATATAACCATGGTGGATTATGGAATACAAAATACACCTCTGAAAGTATTATTTCAGTTTATATGGTTGCGTGTTATCCAGGGAGTTTTCACGGGTATGGAGAATGTGCTGAGTATTTTAAACGATTTGGACATCCCACACATGAAATGACCCGTGTTGCGATTAATGGGTTGCTACCCGATTTTGATTTAACCGGATTTGCTCGTGTGGTATCATTTGAATTGGCTACAGGACTTCATCCGTGTTGTTATATTTGGATTGGTAGACACATCTCTGAAAAACACTGGATGCCAATAGTGTTATTACGATATATGATTGATTCTAAAATGTTGATATCGCTGATTGTCAGTGAAGCGATTATATCATATCGAGCGCAGACTGAAGTCTGGTTAGCGCAACCTGATAGTCTTGACAGTATAATAAGCGATTACAAAAAACAATACCCCGATCTCGACGAAGAATATATCGTAAAACGTTCGAAACAGATCTTTGAAGTTAGAAACAAACACGCAAAAGTTCTCGGTAGAAGAATAATCGGTAAATTCACTCAGGGTGGAACAAAAATATGACAATAACAGATATTCTTCACGGTTGATTATATGTGAGCCTGGTCTTATTTCGGGATGAAATGACAACACTCGCTTGTTAGTTATGGGATTTATCACAGATGAAATAATACGAGGTAAACCTAAAACAATACAAAGCATATGCTTAATATAAAGACAAGTACTATACAGTATTTAACCGACATCAATACAATACACAACATACAACCCACGCGCTAACATTTATAATTTTATCCCAAACAATACAAATAATACCTTACCAGACTCGAAGAGTATAATTATTTCTATTTATATTCGATCTCTTGTCTTTCACGCAAGTGAAAGACAAGTGCTTTAACTATTCACTAATAATTCGGCTTAGATGTTGTCCGTTCACGAACCAGATTAAGAATGCCAGAAGATCTTGTTAGTGTGGCGGGGAGTCGATGTTAATACTCGAGAATCCCGGGAATTTTGCATCGCGATAAATCACTCACTTGCTCACTCACTCATGACGAACAAGCCCATAGGCATACGACATAAGTCCTGGATCACATATAGATGATGCTGAATACGATTTTATAATCGTGGATGTAACATCTAAAGGTATATATGTCGATCGTAAAGACGTTTTCTTGTCCGATGGAACCAAATTGGGTACAATTGTTACTTACAACGATGGAAAAAATCTTCAGTATGCACATTTGAGGTCGTCTATGCTAGCTTATTCTTCTATTAATTTACTTTCAATGATAAATACATTTCCTGAATTTGCGTATTCACTAATTCAGACGAGAGTTGGGGATCATGGAGAATTAAAAAGGAAATGCTGCGTGATTTTTCGAAATCAGCAGATGTTGCGATTGAAAACAATTACCTGAAAAATAATCAGATATCAGAGCTATCTAATGCGCCGTCGATATCTGATCCAATATGTAGATATAAAACAGTTTATTTAAACGGCTGTGGTGGGTCAGGGAAGACGACTCGTGCGATTAAATTATTTCGTAAGAAAACTCCTGCGGATTTTCACGCATCAAACATGATTGTGCTGACACCGACTCACAGACTAGCAAGAGAGATGAAACAGCGAGGAATTAATGCTTGTAATTATCACAGTTTCTTTCTATGGAAAGGCGACGAATGGACTTCTGATCGAATGGGTGAAAAATATATTCCTGAAGTCATTATTTAGGATGAAATATGCACGGTATTGTTAGATGTATTACAAAGATTTCTTGACTGGTTATTGCTAGCGAATACAAAAGAAATAATGTGTGGCGATCATGGTCAACCACCACCATTTGTCGGTTTGTCTCCACATGATTGGTTGAAGAGTTTTGTAGACTATTATAAAGAAATTAATACTGATCATAGAGCACTTGACGAACAATTACGCGAGTTCAAAAAACTAATTAGATTACAACCGGATAGAATCCAATGTGAAATAGCACGTGAAATAATTTCGGAAACTCCATTGAATAATTTCTGGGAAGCGTGGAGACCAAACGATTTCATAGTAGCAAGTAAAACAATAGTCAGAGACACACTTCAGATGAAGTTATTTGACTTGCATAAAGAAAATTTTTTAACACTTCGAACGCCGCTGTGTTATAGACCCAAGGATACACGAAAGCAAAATATAGAAGTTGATATTACCGGCTTGACAGAGAAGCAAATTCTGGTATTAAATAATATTGTGCTGGTTGATATCAATGTCGTCGAAGATGCATTACGCGCTGATAAATCCCCATGGAAGCTAGGTTACGCAGCGATGATACAGTCTTCACAGGGATTGACTATATCAGATACAATTGTGTGGATCATAGATAATCACATCGAATGGTCGAATTCAGTTTATCTTGCTGTGTCCAGAGTAAGAAGAATAAATCAACTTCGAAGAGTTGTTTTACACTATATTGACACTACAATAAGTGATATTGCCAGCGATGATATAATCAGAAAAAATTCTCTCTGGTTATAAACAACAGGATGAAAAAATAATAGAGAATTCGATATTGATGCCGAATTAATAATTACACTGAAACAACAGAATAATCACTGCGCGAGTTGCAATTGTATAATGAATTGGTGTTGGTCGGATAAAGATCCTCGCCAATTTAGCATAGTCAGAAATAATAGCAGTATTGGTCATACCAGAGAAAATGTGATGCTGTCCTGTCTTGAGTATAACAGACTAAGAGGTGCTAGTTAAGACCACGCGGTGGTAATTGAATATCCTCGGGTATCACTTGTAGTTGTTCACGAGTAAATCCTCGCTGAGGAGCAGTTGAATCCAATCTATAGATTGCTGGTCTACCCGTGGATCGTGTTATTTTAGATATTTTATGTACAGTAAAAGGATCAGTAGCCCTTTTTACCACCTTCGAGCTCTCCTGGTTCATATAAATACCTAACAGTGACATTACCGAGAATTGGTTGTTTTGAAGAATCATTTTGCGGTTTTACGGGTATATATATTTTTTTTAATAGCGTTGTTAGGTTTCATATTAATTGTTCGAGTAATCTCATTATTTAGCGCGGTAATTACACCTGGTAATCTCTTAACCCATTCACGAGATCGTTTATCCTGAATAAATTCCTTCGCGTATTGATATCCATATAACCGCTCAGCATGTGTCCGACTAAATCGTTCAACAATTGCCTGATCGCGGTGTAATGCAGTATGTCCTCGTCTGATGGTGACATTATGATGCTTCATTGTTGATAACACTGCACCCTGGAATTCCTTGCCAGAATCAAC
This sequence comes from Unio delphinus, assembly GCA_029339505.1. Lineage (NCBI taxonomy): Eukaryota > Metazoa > Mollusca > Bivalvia > Unionida > Unionidae > Unio > Unio delphinus. The sequence continues at coordinate 13,048,781 of JAQISU010000055.1, read as the reverse complement.
TTGTAATAGATTTGGCGAGTACAGAGGACCTCGTCGATAAATCCTTTCAAACTCAGAAGCAGCTTCAGTTGATGATGTTGTTTTTAGCGGTTCTGCTTGTTTGTATCGACTCGCAACATCAACTACGGTTAGCGCATACATGTAAACACCATCATGTGGCAGAAATAATATATCAGCCTGATGAACTTCATTAGGAGCGCTTGCATCAAAATGCGAGTAGTGAATTTGTTTAGGCGGCGGTAGATAAATTTGCTATATCACCTGATTGGATAATCAATCCGCTGCTGTAGTAATTTTCACCTTTGCGACGCTAGCGAGTTTACTGATTGCTGTTTTGCCCTTCCAGTATCCTCTTGGAGAATAATAAATAGATTCCATGTTGTTATTAATTACCAGCACCCAACATTAATTTACCCTTCATTGCCGATTTTATCAACCATGAAGCCAATTTTTCTTTGAAGGATTTATCAGTGATAGAATTCAACGCATGAATCAATTTCACATCTGCGATATGTCTATGTTGCAGATTACTGCTTTTATAAGCAACACCATGAGCATGACACGCCTTTTCAATAGCATTTATTGGGTTTTCACCGGGTCGGGGATGGTTTTGATCATCGAGTCTGATATCGAGTCTGGTCCCTGGTCCACTATAATTATATCCTGGAAGGTGTTTTTCTCCTGGGTATTTTGCCCATGGTGTTCCAGGAAGTTTTACTAACTTTGCTGCAATATCACCTCGTTTTTTTTAAATCATCAGAAATGCTAGCATATCCTGCAGATTTCATAGAAGCATATCTAAATGTTTTAGTGCTACATTGTACACACTAACTAGAAACTGCTGATCTGTTATTTTTAGTTGTAATCGTCGTCAAGTCGTTTGTGCCAGTACGCTTCTTACATTTCACACAATATAGATCCATAATATATTTATGATAACATGAATGTAATTGATTATTCAGCTACCCTACAACGGGAACCTATTAAACACCATGCGATGTTGCCGAATTCAATTAGAATGATTATAATCGGACCATCTGGAAGTGGCAAGACACAACTGCTACTTAATTTGATAACGAGATGGATGAAATTGGATAAGTTGTATTTAATATCCCCGAGTGTAGATGATCAGCGATGCTACGAAGTATTAAAGGATTACAACGAATAGGCAGCAGAAATCACCGGCGAGGGTATTATTGAATTTATAACCGATATCGAAGAAGCACCGAGCATTGATGATATTGATTGAAGTATTAACAATTTAATGTTATATGATGATGTGATGTTAGATAATCAAAAGAATCCTACTAGGATATCTTCAGAGGAAGACATAAAAACACTGACGTGATAGATGTCACTCAACGATACACTCAATACCAAAAGTGATCAGAGATAACTGCAATATTCTTGCTGCATTTAACGGAGTTGATACACATACGCTACGAAATATTCACCAGACTTGGTGCGGCGGTGATATGGATTATAATCCCTTTAGAAATTTCTTTAGTCATGCTCAGTCTATTCCACATGGATTTGTAACGATAAATTTACATGATCCTAGATAAAGATATCGTATCGGAGTTGATCAAATATTTGGTTGAAATGGTAGTAACTTTCATTATAAATTTCAAGGTTTGTTAAACCCATAAGATATTGCTAGTATTGCTAGTATTGTCTCATAGATTAAAGGTCTATCTGCCTCTGGAATGTGAGGTCATCAGTTTAGTTTAGCGAACAGAATAGTAACACGCTTTTATATGGCTCATATTGTCACTGAATTTGCCAGGGGGACTTTACTTTCAAATGGACCTTTGTTGTACTATTGTGGACCCGTAGGCGGATGTATTAGATCTCCTTGTAATATTGCATGTGGTTTAATTAATTTTAGATCGACTATGACGATTAATTACTCATGTGTAACAGAATTGTTACCGAGTGGAAGGTGGATTAAATGAACAACACAAACACAATATGTGAAAGATAATGTAAATTTATGAAATAAATTATTAATGAAAATAATGATGTATCAACACAATAACTCATGCGTTCAACCCACGATCATACTCCACAACCATTCACAATTCAAAAATAAATTAAATATTAAATACACAAAAAACACAGATCCAAGGAATCTCCTGGACTAAACACAGATCCAAGGAACTTCCTGGACTACACAAATATTTCAAGTAAAATATAGCCTTTACAAAAGTTGTATTAACGCAAGTATAAATTGCGATAACAAATACAAACATCAAACTATACTATCGCACGTATGGATTTCGACAACAAGTACAAACATCTACATGTATTTTATCAAGTTGCTAACTTTTATTGAGATTCATATAATCCATACAAATACTACTGTGATTCAAAGTTACTATGTGTAAATATAACAATGTATTCAAGTGTAACTACAACTGCAACACACACATGTGTCTCGACCCTGTACAACCGTACGATTCACCAACTGTTGAATCGCCGCCCAGCTTCTCCGAATACCTAGGGTTGACCAATACTTTTATTGGCCACTTGCCCTTCACGGATCCACTACAGTTATACGTACAGACAGCATACAGCATCTACTAGAACCACCGGTCCCAAACACTAGATAATACCCTCGACGTTTACACCTCTAGACAGCTTCGACACTCGGACATTTAGACTTCTAGATTTCCGGATATTTACACATCTCGACAGACGTAGACGGACAGACAATCCGACAGACAGACAGTCAGATACCTCAATTTGATTGCACAATTAAACAGCATAATCACGGCACAATCACGGCAAAATCAATCACATTCAGCTACAACTCAGAGACATTCAGATACGTTCAGAGACGTTCAGCTACAATCAGCTACAATAAAGAAACCACACTAATAATAGTTCTTTCTAAAACAATCTAAAATTTAGATTACGCTATTGCATTTAAAGTCTACTAGTGACTAGTAATTCCAAAATATTCAACGTTTTAAATCTGCATTGTAATAGAGGCATCATTACATGAAATGATAAACTGAATAAAATTCACAATAAAACGAAATATAAATTTAACATTCACCCCTTTAGCTGGAGAAAGAATGACGAGCTATCTCTCCTTTGATAAGATACTTTTGGACTCGTAATCTTATCACAATTATTCTGCCTTATATATCCTCAAATAGATGAGCAGAATTCACGGCAAAATTCCCGTGCACCCCGTGATTCTAATGTTCCTAACTTCAAGTGATTTGTAGTCAGGCACATGAAAAATCGATACACGTCACTTACCTTGAAAAACACTTATTCACCCCAGGTAACGCATGTACGACGAAACAAAAACAATGGTGAAATTGGTTTGTAATTCAAGAAGAAATAAATTCAATTTTCGCCTAATTCAGTGACATCATGGACCATCAAAAGCGGTTGCGTTTCCGCAATAATTTACATTTGCGTCGATAACAACTAGGTCATCACCAGTTCGTAAGAAAACAATAATGAAGCTGCATGACAATGACCAGTGCAAAACAGAACTGATTTTTATAATTGCAAAGTCAAAAATGTGTAGGTGAGAATGACTGTGACGGTTCTGGACGGCTAATACCAAATCGACGAAACCGATATATAATAAATGACAATATAATAATATAATATAATGATCAGTAACGGCCGCGGTAGTCAATGCTAGTATCTCCGCGAGAAGTGGAAACATACGACCTGATTCGGTTATAGCAGAAATAGCACTCGCAGAGAGTGTAAGTTGAACACACTTTTTTGTGGATCATGAAAATGCTTATGTGATGCATCGTCAATGACCATTTATTCTGTCCTCTAGTAATCTGCTCGTGGTTTAGCGATATTGTATTTCATCTTTTTTAAGCTGAATCTAATTGAAGATTTTTAATCTGACAATGCGTCAGAGTTATATTTACATGATAATACGACATTTATAATAATGTGAGTGATCTCATTGTGTTACATATTTTCCACTGGTGCACCAATGGCTCTCATTCGCCGACCAGCTCCTTCGAGTAACATCGATTTATCACTGAGTATAAAGATAACGTTTCGTAGATGTCTACAAAAACAATATATATGAGACAGTGGAATTGAATATGAAAATGATCTACGCATTTCTTACAACATTGTTACACGTGTTGCAAATCATAGGTTGTAATTAGCAATAGCACCTTTTATAATATCAAAAACATCACCCGGGATATCTTCCTATCCAGCTGGTTGTTGATCAGATGCAGTATCTCTTGGCGTCCGTGCTTTAACATATTGAACATTATCAGCGTTATCAGTAATATGCTTCGCAAACATCATTTATGGAAAGGCTGATCTTGTATAATCCTCAGAATATCTCGCTAAACCCACTATTCGTACAGCAACATCAACATCAACATCCTTCTAAATAGATTCAATCTCTCAATCTCTTCTCCATCAATCATATATATATATATATATATATATATATATATATATATATATATATATATATATATATATACCTCGGTAATCATTCTGATTGAATTTGTTAGCGCTGCATGTTGTAATTTTAACAGTGGTTTTGATTATAGTCGTTGCAATTCATTAAAATAATTTTTACTCCATCAGTAAAATTATTATATATTTTATCCTTTTTTCTATTGATCCTATCAAGGTTATAACGTATTTTATAAACCCAAAGGTACCAGTTTTTTATATATATATTTATCAGATTACTCAGGTTTCGAAAATGTTGTTTTATCATCATAACTGTGAACAGTAGAACTATATTTAAATCTGTAACTTTAATATTCCTTATCAACATAATAATATTATCGCTAAAATTATTAATTGCATAAACTTTTTCTTCTTCTAAATTATCCGTTTCATCAACTTTAAAACGAGCATTATTTTCAAGTACTTTCGTATCTATGTCAATAAGCGGAGCAGCACATGCCGGGCAGTATATGATTCCATAACAGGTGCCATATTATTAATATCAATTACTGATTCAATTCACAGGAGAGAGAGGATGTGACCTCGAATAAGTCTCCATGTGGTATACACTTTTGGTTGGTTAAAAGCTTCGGTCTGCGTTATTGAAGTTATTTTGTTAATTTTCTGTTTTTTGTAGAAGGCTTAGTATAAGAAAAGGATGCCTCAATTATGTGATGAGATCACCATCTCTGCTGCTCCGGGAAGAGACTGCTAACGGGAGATTGTGCTCGCCATGAAATCCTTCCACAAGGGTGGACAAACCCAGGACGTCCAAAGAACGTCGGGACATTAGAGCCCCGGTCACACGAACCATCTAGTTGGGACCAGATGTTAAAACCTTTAAGGGAGTAGCCGTCGAATACTTCCTCAAGGGTGTAAAAGCCCGGAACGTTCTATGAACAATACGACACGGAAGCCTCGGTCACAATAATTAGCCACTAAAATTCAATACACGGTTAAATGGTATACGAAAGTACAATTAGAGGTTGCGCCTATGCAGCAAAGAGGCAATTGGAGCGATGTAATACTTAGTGCAAAAAAATGCAATCTGAAAGTATCAACGACCATCAACTACTATTAACAACTGTAATAATAGACGAAACTTAAAAAGGATTTAACTGCAGTTATTTGTTGCTATTATGGAATGTGTTTTATTGTTTCATCATCATTTAATTAAATCTTAATTTGTGTGCGTGTTATCTGTATATTCTTTTTACGTAGTACGCTCACCATCCATTCGTCTACTTTATGACAAACACGTTAGTTATGGTTACATCATTTTATTTCGATTTTTGTTTGTTTGTTTGTTTGTTTGATTAGGATTTTTAACGTAGCTTTAACAATTTTTCAGTTATATCGCTACGATGTCTGCAGTGAGGCAGTTTATAGTGATGTCTAGCACTGAGACATCATGCCGCAGACATGTAGCATGATGTCTCACCCAGTCACATTATCCTGACACCAGGCCGACCAGTCCTAACACTAACCTCTTTATGCTGAGCGTCAAGCGAGGCAGCTGTTAGTACCATTTTTGTAAGTCTTTGGTATGACTCGGCCGGGGATCGAACCGACGACCTCCCGCTTCCGGGGCGGACGCTCTAACCACTAGGCCACCGAAGCGGTTTATTTCGATTTTCAGACTATATATATATACACAGATGATATGAAACTTGAAGTCAAATAAGTGAAGGAACTTACTTCAAGAAGTCTCATATTAGACAGTTATAACAGTTGTAATTTTCTCTTTACTGCTGAATGTTTTGAATTCCCACAAATACAGTGTTAAAAATCGTTTAATTTAATGTTCCTGCTTAATATTAGATGCCGACTTTATATTATGTGCCATTATTATGTTTCAGTAGCCATGTCTAACTTGTCCAGTTGGGATAATCACGTGTTCATTATGACATTTGTTAAACATAATAAAGTTAAATCGGTAAAAGTCATTTGGGGGAACGACACGAAATGCATATACTTCAGCAGGAATTGTAGAGTTGCTAGGTTCAGGAAAGATGCACAATAACAGTCTTAAAAGAGACAAAACCGTTCGGAGAAGGTGACATATGCTATGCAACAGTTGGCTAAACATTAATACGAAATTTACGAGGACAAAGCAACAGCTGTCAAATAGTCTAAATGTTTCCTCTATTGACACAAGTTTATATGTTTAAATTTAGTGCAATTGTAGCGTAAATAGTACAGAATGCTTTCTTTTTATTCCGATTTCTAACCATTTCAAAATGAAATGAAATCCATTAAAATATTAATAAATATTTCAACTTAAAAACACTCGTAATCAATGTGATAATATACAGATAATCAACAATGGAGTATGGAAGTTTTGACCAATTTATGCACGCTAGTGTAAAAACATGTTTAAACTCTGCTAACTATTATGACCCAGTATGGTGTTCGTCCGTTGATTCGACAAGGCCATTTCTCGTCACCCGAGGGTCGAAAGTGATGGTCATGTTATGTGCATGCGCAGGTGGATGAAGAGGGTTACCCTTGCATGGAATGTTCGTTTGTATGAGAGACAAGCGATGAGTAGGATATTTCCAGGGGTGATGGCACGTTCTTATGTGGCATTGTCTCTTCAGGTCTACAGCTGCTGTCCTACTAGATTCGCACACATTGGAGCCTTGGTGCACATACGAACGCCAGGTAACGCAATCGCTTACCCGTTGCTTCCAGTATTCAGAGTTTATGTTGAACGCTTTCAATGCAGCTTTCAAATTGTCTTTGAAGTACTCTTTCTGACCCCCGAGTGATCACTGTCTATACTGTTGCTCGCCATATAATAGTCTATTAGTCAACAGGTGTACTAGCATGCGTACATGTCCCGAAACGCGTAACTTGCACTGCATCAGGACACTGTGGAGAGTCCCGGGTGGGCTAGTACCTCCATGTCTGGACCCTTGTCCTGCCATTTATATTATCCTGAGAGTTGTGGTGTGAAAGTGATTCAGCGTTCTATCGTGGTGTTGGCCACCTTTCGCATGCATACAAAGTAGTTTAGGGTAGCACAATTGCCATTTGGATCATTAGTTTGGTATGGATGCTGATTTCTCTTCTGTTCCAGACGATGGAATACAATCGGACAAACGTTGTACTGACTCTGGCCTATGCGTACGTTAACATTGTCGTCAATAGTGATTCTGTGACAGTATGTGCTGCCAAGGTAGGTGAAGCAGTTTACTACTGTTGATTGCTTTGGCCGTTGACGGTGAAGTTGGGCTCAACGTAGGGCATTCCAGAGGCCAAGTGATGCAGGACCTCATTGATTTAGGTACCGATGGTCAGACTAAAGCTTATGCAGGTCGACGTTTGAGCCAGAATTGAGAGCACAGTTATCAGCAAATACGAGATCCCGGATGGTGTCTGTCATGACCTTCGTTTTCACTTGAAGACTACAGGGATTTAATAGCGTCCTATCTGTACCTGATGCCGACTTCAAGCTATCGTTACCTTAAAGCATTAGTTAGAATTTTATAGAAGAATCGACTAAACAGTGAAAGTACCAGAACACAACCCTGCTTGACGCAATATATCACAGGGATTGCTTCAAATGTCACTCCGTTGTCCTTTACCCGTGCCTGCATGACATGGTCGAAATGCTGCACTATGGATATAAATTTATTTGGCATCTGTACTTGGGCAATACCTTCCACAACCCTTCTCTGCTGAGAGTATTAAAGGTCAAGTCAACGAAGATGGAGAAATAGTCTGTTTTTTATGGGGATTTTAATTTGCTCTTCACATTTCTCTTGTAGCTAATCAGCGTTGTTGTAAAGCCATGTGTCTCGGATCTAACAGCCTCTGCTGTACAATTCTGGGTATGTTGTTGTACGGATCTGTCTTAGTGGTGGACTTAGGATTGTTGAGGTAGGTTTCAATGAGGCGTTGTTTCTCATTCAGTAACTGCCTGATTTCGTTGCAGTCCTAATTCAAGCAGATGTGATGCTTTCTAGTTAAGGGTACTAGGATCTCTAACGCTGTGCTTTAGACAAACTCTCTGAATGCAGCACAGCAGGTGTTTACATTCTAATTGTCAAGAGTAGTAGATTTTAAATGTTTTTTCCAGGGCATCCACAAAGAAAATGTTTGGTACTGGTGCATGTCACCCTGGTGGGGCTGGAACATCATATTACTCATGAAGTTACAATATCAGAATCTTTCTTTCCTTTGCTATGTGTGTGTAAGATTTGTTATTACATGTAAGTGACACATTATGTATGCGGTTTTGCTCTATTGGAATATGCCGATGGGATGTGTAACGGGCTGACCAATGATGCCAACGTATAAGCCTTTCTTCAAGTTAAACAAACTCTTTGTTCCTTAATGTTAAATACTATGGGGAATCCCTTTTCTCTCAATCTTTCAACAATGTGTATTATTTAGGAATGATTAATGACTTGGACATGTTATAGTAAATTTAACCCTGATTATAGCTACCTGTAATGATTAATGCATCCTCCGCATTTGGTATCAGGAATACACTAATGGTAGGACAACTTTCAAATTGTATTTACTTTGGTTTCTCCATCATGAAACTAGAAGATACAGATACTCCATTAATGTAATTTTACATTGTATTCAGCACCAGCATGCTGGACAAATGCAAGCAAAATATCGTGATATTATGACATACCGTACGTACAAATTATTAACGAACAAAGATTGTTGTGTACATAAGATATGTGATATAAGACCTATTGACAACATAAGTATTAGCTTTTCTCTTTTGAAACAAACATATAGTACACTGAATAAATTGCATTATAAAAAAGCATTTAGAAAAAGTGTTTAATTTTACTAGGCTAAGGATACACGGTTTCATATCAAAGAAAATGAGCGTAATGTCCATTTTTCTACCACAAGATTATTATTGGATTATCCAGATAATAACGAACCTTCCTGAAGTTCAACTGTTACATTATTCAATACTAAGAATATACTTTAAAATGCATTCCGATATTTAGATTATTTACATCTTTCTGTTCCTTTTCCAAAAGTATGCTGAAATCGAATTTTACTGTGCGATCAACATGAAGAAAATTATCCAACAAACGCATTTTATTACTTTGTTCTCAGTTACATCTATATCAGTTAACTATGCAATTACCCATAGTTATTAATCATCCAGTTCTCTAATCCTGTTGCTACTGAAAATTATAACAAAGACTATGTGTTACGCACGTCATTTGGCGCATGCGATATCAACGTTGTTTAATTATGTCAATTATCAACAAATATGAATATCTCTGTCGGTTTTGTTCTGTACATGTTGATTCCTTTGACATATTTTGTATGCAACATGTTACCTTTCGAAGATTGATTTGAGACCCATTTTAATTATCTAATGAACAAGCAAATCAACATACGTCTTCATAACCAATGATGCAGTCTAAAAGCAAAGGTAAATTAACAATAACTTGATAGGTCAAATATAAATATGCGAGATGTCAAAAAAATATCTGCGTGTAATTTCAAACCTAAAATTCCATAACAACCGCATTAACGTCTTTGCTAATTTGCAGATGCTTAGTTTTGCTTATTTCCAGCAAAATAAATTATTGTCACATCAACACTTTAATCAATATCATCCGGATAATTAAATCTTGGGACGTTTCTAACTGGTAAAGCAATACCATTCCTGACAGTTCAGTTGTTTGTCTCTAATTTCGATTTATATTTTCCATATTCATGATAATTAATTTATTATAAGACCCGATGCATACCTGTATTCGCTAATTTCCCTATTGAACTCGCTTTTGAATGTTTGTATAGTATATTCTTGTGCACTGTCTTGATTAGTTCTACCACTCGACGTTAATAAATTATATATTTCGATTTGGATTATACGCCTGCGTTTAAAACTTGTATTACTTATTAGGTTTGCGTCTGAATATAAATTTGCAATTATAGTTTATTTTGTTTTGTCGTTCTCTATCATTTTGTGTTGCTCTTAAATAGTATATGTCATGCAAACTGAAGTTGCATTAGTTGAATCACAAATTTGATTTAAAAACTTTGACTGAAATGCAGGGATATCACTTAAAAGAAACATTACAAATGTCAGGCAAACGTTTCGTTTACAAAATCATCAGAAATAAACTCTAAGGGCGACGAATACGTAATGAATATTAATCGCAAGGTGGGACAACGATCAATTTTGACCGTTGCCAAGGTTAACACTCCAACCTTGATAGTTGAAGAATACAATACTCATCCAGTCTGAAATCATTTATTCAGCTTATTAAAATTTCAACTCAGTAACGGGATATGTGTTCAACTAGAGAATTTAGTGTGATATGTTTCAGAGTCAACTTTAAAGTATAACAAAGACGTTTGTTTTGCAGCTTTTTTCCTACGACATCAACGCTGGTGTTTCGTAAATGTGGTATTCTAGTTCAAACTGTCTAAGAAATAATGCAGGATTTAACGTCTCCCAATGAGTGAGTCCTGAAAAAAACAAAAACATTTTGACAAATTGTAACATTTTGTTATGTTTGTAATAATAATAATAAATTTGGTTCGAAGCCTAACTCAGGCAAATAGAGTATTAGCGGCAGTGATAGCAACGTTGTTCACACCATAAAACGACAAGAATGCACTTTCACAAAAGTAATGTAACTCTTTAGAAAACAATTTCCGCCTTGCAAAAACAAGTTCCAGTAACAAACACATCCACGATATATATATATATATATATATATATATATATATATATATATATATATATATATATATATGAATCAGCGATGAAACCATGTTACTTGAAGTTGTTGGTGACAAATGAGAGCCGTTAACACACCAGTTGAAATATTTAATATTTACTGAACATGCAATCACAATTAGGACACTGTAGATATTATACATGTCATATAATCGTGTAAATGTTATTTTGCTTCCGGATCAGATTAAAAAAACTGCGAATCGCGTCAGTAAAACATCTGGAACCACAAACTTGTTAAAAAACAGTAAAATTACTGTGGTTAAAGTAACCGTCACTTACAGAACGACTGCGTAATAAATTTGATGTTGCTACAAAAGACAAAACCGGAATACTAATAAATATCTCTGCAGGTGCTACTTCGCATATACCAAAATCAGGTTATATAAATGCTCTCCTCGCGGAAATACTAGCATTAATTATTGTCGAGGCCCCTGCTCTTGCCCAAACAGCTGCACTTAGAACTGTTAGAACAGCCAATGGACTGGCATTAAAAAAGTAACACTAAAGGGATATGATAAGGGAAAAGTTTTACGATCCCCTGGAACTCCACACGCATGGTACGGAAATGGTCTAAGAGGTACGGAAATGGTCTACGACTTCCAGGGACGGTTAAAAAAGCGCAATAGTCTTTCACCGATGTCAAATTTGAATTTAATTTATGCAGCTTAAAAAATGTTCAGATGTTTTTTATGCCCGACCAGTTACCTAACCATCACAATGAAATTGAAACTGGTATCACTAACTCCACAATTTTACTAGTGTAGGTACTCGTTGGGTTGTATGATCAATTGATGTACGTGGAATTGTTCATTTTTTATACGTACGGGTTAGACCCGCCAAAATATTGTATCAAGCATGTTATCTTTGCAAATATTTCATTATGGTTTTCAAGAATAGCAACACACACAATTAGTGACCCACTCATATATGAAGGGAGGAAAATTAGAAACAGGTAATCTTCCATTGAAGGATTGAAGGAGTAAAACATCCGGCGATAAAATGACAGGTTCTCTAATCATGACTAATGATAAAATAAATGGTCGTGAAGAATCAGAATCAAACGATGACGTTGCTACGAAAAAATACGTCATAAAAACATCCCAATTACGGACTCGTTGACAACAATCAGTACTGGAATGACCTTATCGAGAAACTACATTTCTAATCAAGTAAACACGTTTTTGAGTTTTTGTTGAAACCTAAATAGAGCCATTAATTCTTTTTGGGAAGTCCAGCAGCGAAAGTTTGGACGTAAGCTTAGAACTTTATTTTGTCAGGGTCAGTGAACTCCACGCGGACTTATAATAATCTCTTATAATAAATTAATATCATCCTAGATCAATATACATAATCGGTATTGATCAAATCTTTAGATAATTGACAGCAGAAAGATGGTGTGATCTCTCTAAACGCTCATTGGGTAAATATCACGCACATTTTGTATTAGAAAAATACAAAGATAAAGGCCAGGAGAAAAGCTGACTGAGCGAGACTCTCTCAAACGTTAAGGACAGTAGTTTAGCAAACATTTGCTTTTGGGTTGTTTATTTCGTTTTTGTAATAAACCTTATTTTAGCAAATAGGACCTTATACATTAGGACGGTTCGCCTTCTCTGCTGCTACTTTCTTAATCAGTTCTGCGAATCCGAATTACATCAGCTATGTCATGGGTTTTAAAGCGATCTCACACCGAAATTATATTGTAATCTGGACAATAGTTGCATCTTCAATTATGAAACGAAGGTAGTGTTCCATAAATCTATTTCGATACTTTCAAAGCTATTAATTCATGTGCTTCCTACATGATGCATACGCACAGTCAGTAGCATAATATAAACAGAAATGGAGCCGATTCACACGTAATTGTGTCCGAATTCACATAGTTAATAAATTCCGTCCATTACAATGTGAGAATAGCATTGATCTTATGATGGGACTGTCACACACTAGCTGAGCCTCTTTGTCTATTCCACCTTAACGTGTTTACTAAATATTTCGGATTTAGGCAAGATATATTAACTATGGAGTTCATGTACATAACTGTCATTTCTAAAAGAGTATGCACGTGACAAGTGGAAAATTACGTGAAAAGAGTGTTTGATAGCGGAAAGATTACAGTCCTCACTCTTCTTGATTTGTCTGTAGCATTTGATACAATACAAGATATTATATTACTTCACCGTCTTCAGCATGTATTAACATTGATAATACAGCCTTTTCCTGGTTCAAGTCCTATTTAGTTAACATGACACATATTGTATATGCAAATGGAATACACTCCAGCCTTGTTTATCTATGTGGTGGTGTTCCAAAATGGTATGTTCATGAACCTTTTATCTTAACTTTATACACTCAGTATATCTCGAGTGGCATATATCACCATCCATTGTCTTATACATACCCATAGCTGAGACGCATCAGCACATTCGCAAATATTTTTCAGTTGATGCCACTAAAACAATTGTGTGTTTATGACTTATTTCAAGACTGAACTGCTGTAACTCAGTTCTGTCTGGTTTCTCTCAATATCTACTCCATAAACTTCCTAACCTTCAACAGACAGCTACACAGACCATCCTTAGAGTACCACGACCTGCATGCTGCTCTGTAACCTACACTGGCTATTCATGCGATCTCGAATCAAACACAATACCTGTTCTATGTGCTACATTTCACTGAAGGACTCCAGTTCTAAAAACCTATCTGAACTCACCCATGAGTAAACATGACAATCGTATACTCCTTGTTCTGACAATGAAAACGACTTCATATGGTCAATTCTATTTTGTATATCAGGGTTCAGCAACGTGAAATTCATTACCCATTGAAAGTAGACACAAAGACACAGTACTCCTTTTCTTTAAATTCATCGTTTGCGATTGTAAAAACAAACTTAAAGCTATAATAATGTTTACTACCTTAAATAGTTTCAATATTTATTATGTTTTATAATTTCATGGTGTTTTGATGTTTCTAATACTATCAGTATAGATGTTTTTAAACTCTTATAGCTCTTAAAGATTAATTAAAATTAATTAATTAAAATTGAGTAACCTGTACAACTTGTTTCGTATTATCTTCGAAATAATTCTTTCTGGTAAATCTAGATGGTTGCAAAAATTGTTTAATCTGATATTAAGTTCACGAACATTTTTGCTGATATGGGTCAACAGCATGACCAGTATTAATAAATGACTACTTGATAAATATTTGACAGAAAAAGCCTGAAAAAACGCAAATGAATGCACATATTGGTTTGTTATGTTTGGGCAAGTTTTGTTTGAAGGAATATTGCACGGATCAAACATAGTGTTGTTGGACCCCAATGATGTTTAATTTTTGGAGTATATATATATATATATATATATATATATATAGCAGCAGAGAGGGTGAACCCTACAACGTTTTGAGACAAAATTTTGATTGAAATCCTAAAACGAGCCTTCCTACGATCCTATTTTAACCAAAAAAAGGCGAATCCTACAACGTTTTCAGACAAAAAAATTTATTGAAATCTCCCTATGAAATCATTTTAACTAAAAAAATGAAAACGATTTTTTAATTAATTTTGGTCGCAACTTGTTGTCATCTACCCTCTCTGCTGCTAAAGTTTTCAGTTCTGGTTAACAAAAATAATAAAATAATTTGATCGAGTCTTTAGGATGAAAATCATTTATGATTTCACAAACAGACTAATCGCTAACACCTCTTCTTGTAAATCAATCAGATTATTTGACTGGTCAGTGAGTTTGAAATTAATTCTGGTTAATGAATTATTATGGCATCGCATGTAGACAGGATTAATTGGGTTTTCAATAATTAGGAATCCTGGAGGAGCTGTTGGTGCAAATGAATAAAGAATATATCCTTGCTGAGCTTGATTTGATCGTTCGAGATTAATTTGATAGCTTCCTTCGATAACATCACACACTAAATTAAGCGCAATCACCGTTGAAATATTCACGTTGAACGGAGCGATATGCCTACCACCACCATCTGGATCATTATTATGTTTGAGGATAGTTGTTTGTTGTTCTGTTAATTTCCTTTCACATGCGTCATAGATTTTTTGGAAACCTTCATCGATGGCATCATTGAGAGATTTTTGTAGTTCTGGTACGTTATATCCCGGTAGTTTAAATGTTGGGATATCTTCAACGCGGATTTTATACTTCGCTGCAAATGTTGTTCTCGTTTGGGGGTTATTGTGATCGAGTATAAATCGAATAATTTGTGAATTAAATGTTTCCATGTCATTGATGATTTTGTTACATGTTTCTACAACACTGATAAATTCATCTCGGGTGAGAGAACCGGATTTAAGAGATATTAACAACAGTGAAAAATCATTATTCATCTCTGTGAAATTTTCATTGATTTCATATTCTTTAACAAAATGATACACACTCGATTGTCCACTCCCCACAGAATGTTGGTGCACTGACCCAAAAAATTCTACACTGAACTCTTTATAACTCTTTACTGGATTATCAGGTTTTATCCTGTCTGTGACATAATCAGATTTTTTAGGTTTGGGTGATACAACAACGATTCTCTCCAGAGTTTTTCCCCCGGGTGGTAATTCAGGCCATCCTAGTACGGTTCTTATTGAGCTGTTATAGATATCTACGACGTATCCTTCTGTGCTTATCTCAATCGCGGATGATAGCGTCGGTTCATGAACTGTTATAGCGATTTTTGACTCTACTCCAGTAATCGATTTTATTCTACGCGCGAATTCATTATTGATTTGTTCTATTTGGTATGACCCTGTTGGTATCGAAACAACATTCCAGTCTGGGGTACCGTCGTCTTTATTCTTATTTGCAAACACTAAAGAGTTATTCGGTTGTTGACCACCAAATGCTACCGATCTGATATTAGGCCAACTGTGATACATTCGTAGTTTTGCTAGCGCGATTTCGCTCACAGGAACCGGAGAGGGGAAATTCACACTAAACTCGGGTTTCGTAGATGTTATTGATATCATACTCGTTTGTACTGGGTTCGTGTTCTCCACTACTCGTTGAAGTAATTCCATCTGTGTCGTCATTATACTCATGATTTATTTCTAATTTTGGTATCGAGGAATCATAAATACTGACCATCACTGAGAATTCACAATCTGGTAATGTTGATATTATTGAGATCATTTTGTTTTTTGGGTTCGTGTTTTCTGATTCCATCGGTGTTGTCATTGTTATTATACTCATGTTGTTGCTCTAATTTCGATATCGCGGAATCAAAAATACTGACCATCGCTGAGAATTCACTATCTGATATAATCGTATTATCGAGTGACGACGATATCATCAATGATAATTGCGAGTATGCGGTTGATGCAATATGAAATTGAAGTAAGTAATTCTGCAGTTTACTCTGGCTGCATGATGATATCTTTTTTGCTATCCCGGTTGATATACCCCCGATTGTAGCCACCGCAGAAATGCAAATTGGAACTACGACCGGGGCAATCATTGTAACCGATGCAAGTATTATTCCGGCACCAGTGAGAACGCTTGACACCGAGTATATAATAACATCAATTGCGGTGATTCTTCGTCGGTATTTTTTTATTTTTATTTGATATTCCTCAGTGAGGGTTTTGAGTCTATTTTGAAATTCTCTGACCTGATCATAGCGACATTGCGTCGATGACAAAGTCATTGTTGTTTATTTTAAAAACACTAGCGTTTTCAATTGTGAAATCCGAACGATTTAGTTATTTACTTAAATCCGCTACGAATTCCAGATACCATGTTACTGATGCCTTAGCCAAACTTTTATCATCGGCTTTTATCGTTAACCGTTCAGTTTTATCCTTGTCGATGATCGTTGAAATCGTATTGTTGACCCCGGATGAACTCGACGATGATATATTAAATTGAATTGGTGCTACCAGCGTTAATCGATAAATACCCTTGATAGTAGCTGTGATATCTAATTTGTTGTTTGCAGGTGTCCACTCAAATGATCCGTGTTGGATTGTATATACTACGTTATTGGTTTTCTCATGAGGAATTTTTGTTTTTTCAATGATTGTTATCATCCTCGAAAAATCACCTTTGACGGCTTCGATGAAAGTTTTCGTCTCATCGATGGATTTTTTAATATCAGGGAGTTTTATTTCAATTTTATCCAACTGGGTTCCAATAAATTTATCAATGATATTTCTACGAAATGATATAAACTGTTTTACGTTATCTTCAATTTTAGATTCAAGTATTTTTAGTACAGCCAGAGAATTGTTTAACTCATCGTTGAGAGTTTTTAATCGATCTGTAATCGTCGAAACGAGTACACCCGGTTTGAGTTTACCCTGATCGGAAAATAACGCGATAGTATCCTCGATTGCGTTTTGTTGTTTAACTAAAATATCATCCAGAGAAATATTACTGGTTTTCAATTTACCCTGATCGGAAAATAACGCAACGGTGTTTTCGATTGCGTTTCGTTGTTTAACTAAAATATCATCCAACGACACATCACTGGATTTCAATTTACCCTGTTTGTCCTGAAATACAACTATTTCATTAGGATCAACATTTGTTAAGTTCAACGTCTCAGCGATTTCATCTTTAATTTTTTTTGTTATATCCTTGACAGAATCAGGTGGTGCAGTGCCATCGGGTTTGGGTTTCAAAGATCTCCCCCAAATATCAATCATGTTATTGTAAAACTCTTTCTCTCTCTAAAATCGTTTCGATTTCCAGCGATTGCTAGTGTATTCATTCACGACAACATGTGGTGGTTTTCCGCTTGGGTTACTCAAGGAGTTAGAAATAGCGTCAAGGACATTTAATACTTCGCTGCCACATATTGGTGGGTCAATCATCGTTTGTGTTGGTAGCGTAGAATACCAAGTCTTCATTGGAAGGGTTTTTATATACCGCATAAACTCTTTTGGTGGGGCTAATCCATATGAATCAAAATAGACAATCCCACGTGGATCAATAGCGTATGCAACCCAGTGAGTTCCAGGTCCGGTGCTGTTATCTAAATTAATGATTCCGGTTTCAACGCTGTTTGGTTGATGTGGTAATTGATCTTTCATAAAGACACCTCTGAAGTTTTTAATCGCGAGTTTTTTAGCCGCATCCATTAAATCAAAATTGGACATGGGAATCTTCGATTCCTGAATTAATAAATCGTTCCTGGTAGTCTTAGACCCTTTCCGCTGTACCACGAATACGGGGTTCCTGGTAGTCTTAGACCCAATCCGTGAACGGATCGTCCCTTTTTTTTATATCCTTTCCCAGTTGCTTTCTTTAGTGCCATTCCTGCTGCAGTACCAACGGCTCCTAACGCCGCTGCTTTAGCCACCGCTGGGGCTGCTGCTGCAATCAATGCTGGAATCGCAGCTAACAACGGAAATATACCGCCTGTTTTAATCATATTTTTGATAGCAGCCGCAGAAAGAGTAATCTGAACACCTTTTTTGGCTGCAAGTGCATCATTGAAATGTTTCACCTGACGAGTTGTCAGCGATAATTTATTTGCACCACCAGTCATTTGGTTGGGTTTCAACGTGATTGTAGTTCCACATCGCTTAACCGATTCCGATTGCAATTTTTTTAATTGACCGGGAGTTAACGTAACACTAATAACACTATATGACATTATACATAATAGATTGATTCTAAATCGTTTACAATTTCAATTACATGTTTTCCACTGGGGCATCTACCACTCTCATTCTTCCACCAACACCTTCAAGTAGCATTGATTTGTCGCTGAGAATGACAGCAACCGCTCTATAATTAGCAATAGCATCAGGCTTGGTTACATTAGCTCTAAAGTGTATATCAACGACGGACTGTCTTGTTAAATCGAGATGTTCCAGCGAAAAGTAATAGATCGGGTATAAACTCTTAAAGTCGTATTGTGATATTTGCAAACCAGTATCAACATTTTGATCACGTGCCATAAATGACAACAGACGATGATACACGCGTGCAATATGATTTTCTGTGTAATTAAGTTGTATATCCTCGGATGGTTCCTGCTGGCCATTTATTCTCAGTGAGACGTCTTTCACACCTAATTGATCAAATATCATATGACTGAAACGTTGATCGCCAACTCGTGCGTTATCTTGTAACGCAATAAATATATGACGTGGCGCAGAAACGCCTTGTTTTGATGCTAGATTCCACGTGAATAACCCATTGATATTTGATTGCTTCACATCTGTACTCACGGTTAGCCAACTCAACAACGACTTTCCTCCTTGGTCCATAAATGATAGTAATCGTTCTTCTGCAGTGATTGCTGGAGTCAACACTGGCATCCACAATGATATTTTTGTTAAAATAACTTTACCGGCATCATCATTTACATGATCTGCAGCTGTGTTTGCTGGAATCCTCCAAATTGCGTCATTATCATCACCCTTTCGTACAAGCGATACTGTATGCTTCGCCCCATAAATAACTTTTCGGACGTTTCTACAGAATCCAAATATATGATGCAGTGGAATCGCGCATGAAAATGATTTATCCCCTGCTCCCAACATTGAGTTTCGTGTTGCAGCTCCTAGATTGAAATTAACGTCGTTGTTTATAACTATAGCCTCGACATCAGCATCATCATTAGCAGCACTGGCTTTTTTTGGTCGTCTTACAACAAATGGATTTCCACCAGCGGTATTCTTACCATCTTTTGCAAACATCATAGAAGGTCCTGCTGATCTTGTATAATCATCAGAATATCTCGCTAACCCGATTATTGTTGTAGCCACATCAACATCACGATCTATGGACTCAATTTCTTTTCCATCAATGAGGTATCTTGCACTCTCAAATAACGCCATAATACCATTATTGACAAAACCGACTTGAGTACCAATTGGATATGATGCTCCAGCAGCTGTTACAAGTTTTCCTTCTACTTCAATAAACGCTTCACAGGGCAAAAAGTATTTACTGGTATCATGGACTTGAAGTTCAATTCGCGATCGACTATTTGCGTCTATTGCATGATAAGCGTAATATTGATAATCGCGTACAGAATCATCCTTGCCAACTGGGGCGTCTATATCAAACGCCGGATCATGTGATTTTTTGAACATTTTATTCTATTTATCAGAGTCTAAATCGTAAACGATTTTCATCGACGTAGTTTTTTAAAGCCGCTTCCTGCTATCATATTTGAAATATTGCTTTGGTCCCCTTGATTTATCATCGACGCTAATTTTTCGTCTACTGCGTTATTTATAATTCTACTAACACTTGCAGGCATTTCCGCTGTAGACGGTAACGGTTTTGAAAATCCTTTGGATTTCATCCGTGATTTCACTAATGATGTTAATTTATTCCTCGCAGTTGAAAACGCTTTTCCAGCAAGATCTCCAACAGCACCAATACCCTTATCACGAATAACTTCAATTGCTTTCATTCCTAGTTGTTTAGCCAATGGCATCACTTTTGGAGCCATTCTCGCAAATAACCCCGCAATGGTATTGCCTAAACCATCTCCGTAGTATGCTCTATAAACTGGAAACCGTGAATTAACTACGTAGACGGGGGTTGGTTTATCATGATTGTAGTGTATGATCATTATTTGAAATCAGAAACCATTTTTCAATTGTGAAATCCTTCGGATTTCCACGCTAGCGTTTTTATTTAATCCCGGTGATTAATCACTATGATAATCATGGACGGTTTCACCGTCTACTAACTCGTCAATGAAATCTCGATATGTTTTGATATCCATGATACCGCCGGCAAATAACCGTCTACAGATATCAGCTGCTTCATTAATTATTTCCGGTGAGTTATTTCCAGCTCGGAAACCTCCTACAAGAACTTCTAATCGTGATATATCATTGATAACACTACCAGGGCATGAAACACTGGAATCTTGCAATCCACTTCCGCTATAACCAGTTGCTTCATCCTGTTTTTCTAAATCGGCTTCTTGTAATAAATAATCAAGAAGATCATCATCAGGTGGTAGTTGTTTTTTAGGTGAAAAAGATATTTTCTTTGCAGGTTGCTGTCGCCTTTGCGGTTTTTGTTTTTCATATTGTTTATAAACTATATCCACCGCATTGATATATTCAATGTATGATGCACTATCTGTCTTAATTTGACTTTTTTTAGTTTTGATTTTGTAGAATATATCAGCCCAATGAGTGAAATTCTTAACATATTTATGATGTTCTGGTTTCAACATTTTTTTTCTGTTTTCATAAGTCATAACAACAAGCGCAGGAATTTCTGGTGGATCAGTCTTATCAATTGCTGCTAACCCTTCCTCGTTAAATCTCATGCGTAAATCATCTACTGTTCTTTTTGATTCCATTTTTTGTACAGTCTGTTTTGTTTGTTCAGTTTTCGCTGCTATTTTTTCGAGTTCACCGATAACAGATTTCCCCGTCTCGGGATCATTCCCCCGTATAGCACGCTCTACCCCGTACGTTGCTGTGGTTACTGGTTTAAACAATTCTTCGGATCCCATAGCAAAATCAGTCTGAAGACTCTGTCGTTGTTGTAGTTTATTCCGTACAGAGTCACGAATTGGTACAAATCTCCTGATTGCATCCAGTCGTTCACGAGCCAATCGGGTTGTTAATGCTTCATTGACCATTATTTGAAATCGCAAACAATTTTTCAATTGCAAAACAATTTTTCAATCCAACCTAACACCATCGGATGGTCATGGAAGTGTTATTTCACTGTGAGACAGCTTCGTTCATCGATGGCGAAAGTAGCAAAATTGTATATAAAAATAATAATACTGCTAGTTTCGCCATTCTATTTTTGATCAATCCGAACCAGCCATCAATTTTTTATTCACTGATTTCAACAGTTTTGATCAAAAAATGCTAAAAAAAATTAAAATCTCTATGAGGGACGGTCACAATCAAATAATGATAAATGGTTGGTCAATCAAAATTGTTCATTTTCTTGAATTAACGCCCGTAGGTTTCTAACTTTAGAATTAACCTCCTTTTTCAATTCGTATTCGTACCCCAATTCTTTTCGTATTCGTTCTACGATGGTATACAACGGAGCGAACACACTTATGTCACTGGAAAATGCGAGAGAGTCCTTAATAGAATTCTGAATTCTTTTGATGAGCGCATACTTCTTTGGTAGCATATACTTGTTAGTGCTAACTCCGTATTCTATATCCTGAAAATCAGACATGATTTGATCAGGATTTAACCCATCTGATAGTTCAATATCCCAACCTTTCAATTTTGAAATCTCGGATAAAATGCTATTCATGTTTTCAGAATTCATTATTCTATAACAATGATATATTTCTAAATGAAAAATATGACGTATTAGACATAACTAAATTGAATTTTCTGTCCGCTCTTTTTTGAAATAGCCGATCGATAAATCCCCTCTGCAACTTTTCGTACTGAGGATGAACAAATATCGAAGTGCCTACTGGCTTCATATATTGATTGAAATATTTTTTCTTCGTTAGTTATCGTATTCAAAGATTTCACAGATCTCGCTTTTTTTGAACAAGTGCCAGTCTTCCCTCTTTTCAAATTCTCACTTTGTGTGATAGCCTGCAGATTTGATAAAGAATTGTTTTTCGGATTAGAATCCTTGTGATCAATGACAGAATCATCCTCGATCAATCCATGGAAACACTCGTACACGAAACGATGGCAGTAATATGTCTTCTTTCCAGCGCCAAACTTCAAATACCCTTGATTATTCACAACACCAACTGGTTTCTTCAGTCTACGGTTTCTTACAACACCATCAATGGATGCTTCATAATTTGTGATCACAGGGTGTTGTCTGAATTCTTGGTTCATTCGTATACATAATACTATTGTTTGTCTAATTCATTGTTTGGTTTAATGATAAATCTTTCGATGTAGTCTTGAGGAGTTCTTATGATTTTATCCTTGATACTGACTTTGTCAGCGTCAAGAATACTGACTTTGTCAGCGTCAAGAATACTGACTTTGTCAGCGTCAGGGTCATAATTTCTGATTGATTGTCTATTTTTTATTCTTTTATCATAATATCGCTTCAACTCCCTGTATCGCTTTCCACCACAATTCAAACACAACTGCGATTTCCCCCTGACCCCAACCCCACATAGAATACAAGGTAACGGACCAAGGCTTCCACGTCGAAAGCTTTGCATATGATACCCACAAAACTCACTTCTGCATGATTTGTTACACGGGATTACTGATCCAATCATAAGCCACTTGCAGTGATTCATTATATAAAAATCTTTCATTTAAATGCTTGTTTTAATTATAGCATGATGGAGTTCAAGAGATTGACTTCGAGAAATGCTAAATTTAATGCTGATAGAGAGTTTAAGAGATTATTGAAAATCAGTCCTAGATTTAATCTCGATAGACCCAAAAAACGTCCAAGAGACGGAAACATGAAAGAGTTTAAGAGATTATTGAAAATCAATCCTAAATTCAATCTCGATAAACCAAAAAGACGTAACAAAATCAATCTCGATAAACCCAAAAAACGTCCAAGAGACGGAAACATGAAAGAGTTTAAGAGATTATTGAAAATCAATCCTAAATTCAATCTCGATAAACCAAAAAGACGTAACAAAATCAATCTCGATAAACCCAAAAAACGTAACAAAAAATTATCCTGGAAAGATGCTCAATTCAATCTCGATATAGTTTCTAATACACCAAAGAATACAATTCTTGATAAAGCCATGATTAGTAAAATCAGAGACTGTTTTAATGAATTTAAGCGTGATGGAGCATCTTATTGTTGGTCAACATTTCGAATTGATGGTGTTGTTGATGCTACCATGAATGATGAAAAAGCAGCAGTGATAATTTCACGTGTTGGGGAAAAACGGCATTTTTTCCGAATCAAATTCATTATCGAAGTCGATGGCAAATGGATTATTAAGGATAAATTTGAACCAATCCTCAAGAATAAAAAAGCTGTCATTGTGAGTAGAGATTCCAAACCAGGGATTCTAACCGGCATTGATAAACCATACTACGAAAGATCTTATCCCGTAACAGCAATGGTTTATGGGATATATCCGTTAAATGATAAACCCGATATCGCAAAACTAGCTCCTATGAAATATTCGTCAGGGCTTAATTGTGTAGCAGAACGAATAATAGAACATTTCACAAATGCATCCCGAGGAAATAAACTAACTGATCTAAGACGAAAAAAAATAACCGAGTGGGAACTGACAGTGAAACAGCATGGTGCAAAGATTTCTGATATAGCTAAATTAGAAACATCATTACGATTCCCAATTACCGTTATGACGATAACCGGAGAGGTTTTATACGAACCGAAATATAACAAAAATGGAGCACCAATACAGATTATTGATCATAACAAACACGCGTGGACACCTGCGGTAACAATATTTCCACGAGAACGAACCGTGAAATATATCCCTAAGGAGTTCGTCGGGGATGTTTTCTATGAAGAGAAATTATTTGATGCTATTCATGCGTTGTGTAAGGATGATCCTGTGTCAGTGTGGTTACTTAGAAGTGATGAAGAATTCGATCAATTTGTAAAACCAAATGGTGAATTATATCGCATTGAAGAATTAGATAACAGAATGAGAAAAATCGCTAGTGATTTTTCACCGGAGAATTCCCATGAAAAACTACTCACGGATAGTTTTACTATTCCATCAGTGGTAGCTCACTTCGCAAGAGAAAAAAACTCATGGCGTCCAACACGAAATGATTTTCTCGAGGATGTTAAATTGAGTTGCGTCGAATTTGGTCATGGAGGACTGTGGAATACGAAATACTCATGTGATGGTATGATTTCAATTGATATAGCCGCGTGTTATCCCGGAAGTTTTCTCGGGTATGGGGAATGCGCTGAGTACTTCAAACGATTTGGACACCCCACGCATGAAATGACTCGTGTTGCGATTAATGGACCATTGCCTGATTTTGATTTAACCGGATTCGCTCGTGTGATATCATTTGAATTAGCTACAGGGTTACATCCGTGTAGTTATGTTTGGCTCGGTAGACACCTATCTGAAAAACACTGGATGCCAATAGTGCTATTGAGATATATGATTGATTGTGGTATGCTAATATCGTTGATTGTTTCCGAGGCTATTATATGCTATCGAGCTCAGAAAGAAGTTTGGCTACCACAACCCGATCTAGATAGAATAATCAACGAACTACGAAAACAGTTTCCAGATTTCAATGAAGAAGAAATCATAAATTGGTCTAAGAAGTTATTTGAAATTAAAAAAGAACAAGCAAAAGATCTCGGAAGAAGAATAATCGGTAAATTTACCCAGGGTGGACGATACGATAACGCAAAATACTCTTCGCGGTTGATCATAGATGTCGCTGAATACGATTTTATTGTAGCGGATTTAATGAAACAGGGAAAACTTGTATCCCGTAAGGATGCTTTTCTATCCAATGGTGAGAAATTAGGTACGGTTGTTACCTACTGTGATGGATATAATTCCCAGTACACACATTTGAGAAGTTCAATGTTAGCCTATGCTTCTATTAATCTATTTTCGATGATAAATAGATTTCCTAATACCGCGGTTAGAGTGGCCACTGATTCGATGTATATACACAATAAGTTCAAATCAGCTGTAGCGGCATTCACAGATCCCGAAGAAAATTGGGGGCGTTGGCGATTTAAAAAGGAGATGCTACATGAGTATTGTGAATCCGCAGACGTTGCCATGGATGATAAATATATTTGTTGTAACCGTATTGAAATTGGAAACACTAGTGTTTCTACAGAATTTTCTAATGCACCACCGGTATCTGATCCAATCTGTAGATACAAGACAGTTTATTTAAACGGCTGTGGTGGGTCAGGAAAGACAACTCGTGCAATTGAATTATTTCGTGGGAAAAATCCTACGGATTTCACAAACATGATTGTGCTAACACCGACTCACAGACTCGCCAGAGAAATGAGACAACGAGGGGTAAATGCCTGTACTTATCACAGTTTCTTTCGATGGAAGGGTGACAAATGGACTCCTGATCGAATGGGTGATAAATTCATTCCTGAATTCTTAATTTGGGATGAAATATGCACAGTGTCATTAGATGTATTACAAACATTTCTTGAGTGGTTGTTAACCAAAAACACAAAAGTCGTCATGTGCGGTGATCAAGGCCAACCACCACCATTTGTCGGTGCATCTCCACATGAATGGCTAAAGGGTTTTGTAGACTACTATGAAGAAATCACCACTGATTATAGATCACTTGATGAACGATTACGCGAGTTCAAAGCGCTAATTAGATTACAACCGGATAGAATCCAATGCGAAATAGCGCGTGAAGTGATTTCAGAAACCCCAATGAATGATTTCTGGGAAGCGTGGAGACCAAACGATTTGATCATTGCAAGTAGAAAAATAGTCAGGGATACACTTCAGATGAAGTTATTTGAATTGCATAAAGAAAAATTTGCAACGCTTCCAGTACCCCTTTGTTATAGGCCATCGGATACACGAAAACAAAACATTGAAGTTGATATTCCAGGACAGAATGAAAAGCAGAATTTAGTATTAAATGATATTGTGCTGGTTGATATCAATGTTGTTGAAGATGCATTGCGTGCTAATAAATCCCCGTGGACGCTAGGTTATGCAGCGACGATACACTCTTCACAGGGATTGACTATATCGGATACAACTCTTTGGATGGTAGATAATCGCATAGAATGGTCGAATTTAGTCTATCTCGCAGTGTCTAGAGTACGAAAAATAAATCAACTTCGAAGAATTGTTGTTGACGAAGTCAATGATGATGAAATCATTGGTGATGATAATGACACCACAATAGATGATATTATTGATAAAAAACTCTCCGGTTACAAACAACAGGACAAAAAAAAACAACGAGAATTTGATATTGATGCTGAATTAATAATCACTTTGAAGAAACAACAGAATAATCACTGCGCGAGTTGCAATTGTATAATGCGTTGGCAGTATTCGGATAAGGATCCTCGCCAATTCACCGTAGACAGAAAAAATAACAATCTCGGTCATGTCAGAAATAATGTGATGTTGACTTGTCTTGAGTGTAATAGACGCAACGGTGCTAGTTAAGACCATGCGGTGGCAATTGAGTATCCTCGGGAATCACTTGTAATTGTTGTCGAGTAAATCCTCGCTGAGGAGCAGTTGAATCCAGTTTATAGATTGCTGGTCTACCAGTTGATCGTGTTATACTAGATATCTTATGCGTAGTGACGCTCCAAATAGGATCAGTAGCCCTTTTTCTACCCCCTTCAAGCTCTCCTGGTTCGTATAAGTACCTCACAATGACATTACTACCAAGAATTGGTTGGGAAACGCTAGCGTTTCTAGGGAAATCTTTTTGTGGTTGTACGGGTATTGACTTCTTTTTAATCGCGTTGATAGGTTTCATGTTAATTGTTCTAGTAATCTCGTTATTCAGTGCAGTAATCACAGATGGTAATCTTTTAACCCATTCACTGGATCGCTTTTCTTGAATGAATTCTTTTGCGTATTGATATCCAAATAACCGCTCAGCAATCGTCCGATTAAATCGTTCTACAATGGCCTGATCGCGATGTAGCGCAGTATGTCCTCGTCGTATGGTGACATTATGATGTTTCATTGTAGATAACACTGCACCCTGAAATTCCTTGCCAGGATCAACTTGTAACAGATTTGGCCAGTGCAGAGGACCTCGTCGATAAATCCTTTCAAATGCAGAAGCGACTTCAGTGGCCGATTTTGTTTTCAGCGGTTCTGCTTCTTTGTATCGACTCGCAACATCAACTACGGTTAACGCATATTTGTAACCACGATCATGTGGCAGAAATAATATATCAGCCTGATGAACTTCATTAGGAGCGGTCACATCAAAATGCGAGAATTGAATTTGTTTAGGCGGTGGTAGATAAATTTGCCATAGTGCCTGTTTGGATAACCAATTAGCCGCAGTGGTTTTTTTCACTTTTGCAGCTCTAGCGAGTTTATTGATTGCAGCGTTACCCCTCCAGTATCCCCTCGGAGAATAATAAATTGATTCCATATTAAAATGCTTGCATTTTCAATTACCAGCACCCATCATCAATTTGCCTTTCATAGCTGATTTTACCAACCACGAAGCCAACTTTTCTTTAAAAGATTTATCAGGAATAGCATTTAACGCATGAATTAATTTCACATCCGCGAGATGCCTGTTTTGCAGATTGCTGCTTTTATATGCAACATCATGAAGGTGACAGGCCTTATCAATGGCGTTTATTGGTTCTTCACCGGGTCGGGGTTGATTTTGATTATTGAGTCTGATATCAAGTCTGGTTCCTGGTCCACAGTAGCTATATCCTGGAAGGTGCTTTTCTCCGGGGTACTTTGCCCATGGGGTTCCAGGGAGTTTTGCTAATTTGGCTGCGATATCACCTCCTCGTTTTTTTTAAAATCAGATCTCATAGACACAAATCTAAATTTCTTTGTACCACATTGCACGCATTTACCAGAAAGCGCTGATCGGTTATTTTTAGTTGTAATCGTCGTCAAGTCATCTGTGCCAGTACGCGTTTTACACTTCACACAATATAGATCCATAATTTATGTATAGAAATATGGATATAATTGATTTTTCAGCGACTAAAACAAGAGAGCCAATTAAGCATCATGCAGCGCTACCAAACTCTATCCGGATGATTATAATCGGGCCATCTGGATCCGGTAAAACGCAATTGTTGCTCAATTTAATAATGAGATGGATGAAGTGGGATAAGTTGTATTTAATTGCCCCTAGCGTAGATGATCAACGATGCTATGAAGTGTTAAAGGATTTTAACGAGAATGCATCAGAAATTAAGGGTGAGAACGCCATTGATTTTATAACCGATATCGATGAAGCACCGAGTATTGATGATATTGATGGAGATATTAACAATTTAGTCGTATACGACGATATAATGTTGGATAAACAAAAGAATCCTGCTAGAATATTTTCCCGTGGGCGTCACAAAAACACTGACGTGATATATGTCACTCAACGCTACACTCAGGTTCCAAAAGTCATCAGAGATAACTGCAATTTATTGTCTGTGTTCAACGGAGTTGATACTCATACTCTTAGAAATATTTGGCAGACATGGTGTTCTGATATGGACTTCAATCAATTTCGAGATTTCTTTAGTTATGCTCAGTCGACTCCGCACGGATTCGCAACAATAAATCTACATGATCCTCGGACACGATATCGTATCGGACTGGATCAAATATTCGGTTAAAATCATTTATTATTTTTGTTAACCCAGAACTGAAAACTTTAGCAGCAGAGAGGGTAGATGACAACAAGTTGCGACCAAAATTAATTAAAAAATCGTTTTCATTTTTTTAGTTAAAATGATTTCATAGGGAGATTTCAATAAATTTTTTTGTCTGAAAACGTTGTAGGATTCGCCTTTTTTTGGTTAAAATAGGATCGTAGGAAGGCTCGTTTTAGGATTTCAATCAAAATTTTGTCTCAAAACGTTGTAGGGTTCACCCTCTCTGCTGCTTATATATATATATATATATATATATATATATATATGCACTAAAACCTTGATACAATGCACGGTAAAACATTTAACTGATACACATCCCATCCCATAGTTCCATAATATGGTCATCAATAACTTTGTTTTCTCTATCAAAATCCAATACAACATGTGTGCTCATCGCATATTATAAGTTATTTGTGTAATTTAAAGCGTGGGCGTTATTTACGACAAAAATGCTACAAATGCAAATATTTCATGGCATGTGTATTGGTTGTATTATTAACCATGTCAGATGTATTGGCTGTATTGCTAACCGTTAAAAAATATATAATTTAAGACACGCTGAGAGCTATCGTATGGATGTACAACACCAGAACATGATACGTTCAGATATTTAAAGCTGAGTACAAATTTAAATGTGTATTTTGAGTTGATTGTCATATATGTTTGAGATACGTTTTGTTAAAAAGTACTGTTTTAAATGGTTTTATTTACTTACAACGAGACTGTGCTATTAAAGTAACTCTTAAAATGTTTGACTCCTGATTGCCATTTCACCTTGATATATGCCATTGACATTGCGGACGCATACGTAATAAAGAGTCCTGGTCTAGTTGATGTGAATTGTTTCAAACTAAGATGGTGAATATTTCAAACCTGTGCAAGCAAGAACTTAATGTTATCGTTATTTAGAAATTTCAATAAGATTTAGAGAACTACTCAAAATGTTCAGAAGTGTACACTATTATCACATCATTCCCCATTATTGACTATGCGTTATTTGTTATTCCTTTAACCTATTTTGTTTTCTTCATTATGGTCAAAGTAAGCTATATTTTAACTGATTGTATATGTGTACATATATGCATTGTAGTATAGATGCCATAGCAAAGAAACACTTACCTCTTACCTCTGAAGGTCCAGCGCATGTTACATTTCTGTTAACCAGTCCACATTCGCCTGCACAGTAATGAGGACACAGCACCGGATATATCGCCTCATCTTTGCATAAGCACAATTCATCTTGGAGTAACTTACACCTCTCTTTCTTGATAACATCCCGACAAGAGTCAAAATCAAGTGTCACTACGGGCTTATCTGCAGGTGTGTAACGTTTTGGAGAGGTCAAACTTCTGTCTTTACATTCATACATTAAAACTTCATAATTCTTTTCAGCTTATATATATATATATAATGATGTGTATGTATGAATGTACGTATCTATCTATCTATTTATCTATCTATCTATCTATCTATCTATCTATCTATCTATCTATCTATCTATCTATCTATCTATCTATCTATCTATCTATCTATATATCACTCCCCATTATTGATTAGACGTTATTTGTTATACCTTTAACCTATGTTTTCTTCATTATCGTCAGTGTAAGCTATATTTTAACTGATTGTATATGTGCACATGTATGCATTGTAGTGTAGATGCCATAGCAAAGAAACACTTACCACTGAAGGTCCAGTGCAGTATACATTTCTGTTAACCGGTCCACATTGGCCTGCACAGTAATGAGGACACAGCACCTGATATAGCACCGTGTCGTGGCATATGCACAACTCTTCTTGGAGTAACTTACACCTCTCTCTCTTGATAACATCCCCACAAGAGTCAAAATCAAGTTTCACTACGGGCTTATCTGCAGGTGTGTAATGTTTTGGAGAGGTCAAACTACTGGCTTTACATTCATTTTACATTCATACATTAAAACTCCAGAATTCTTTTCAGCTTTTATATATATATATATATATATATATATATATATATATATATATATATATATATATATTTATATATATATGTAATATACCAAATATGTATGTATGAATGTACGTATCTATCTATCTATCTATCTATCTATCTATCTATCTATCTATCTATCTATCTATCTATCTATATATATATATATATATATATATATATATATATATATATATATATATATATATATATAAATTGTAATAAATTTGGAGCATGCGCATTTTATAGCGCTCCGTTTTAAGCAATTCTTAGATTTGTGTGATTCTAGGGTTATGGAAATATTCCTAGTCCGGTATAATTAGGCAATTACTTGGAGCAAAAGTCACAGAGTCGATTGTTAGTGAGTTTGAACAATGCCATGGTTTGGTAGTAGTGAATTTTGGTCCAAACCGAATGACTGTCCCTCGAGTAAGATAGTCCATATTAAAATTAATGGTGTACTGTAGTGGTGTGGCTGAGGTGGCAGTATTTACGGTAGAAAACCGGTAAATTACACAATATAATCAATAAGTAGGGACTTGGTAGATACCGTTTATATATCCATTGTGGAAAATATGTGCAGTTATATTAGCGTAATACATCGGTAAAAGCGTATATTGACTGACCTTTGTTTGTGGTTTTGAATTGATTAGAGTAAAATTTAGTATATAAAAGAAGACACGTCTGTTTTTCTAATATACAACTCAAATGGTATTGAAGTCTTTGGAAATTTGTGGTCAATATATGACTTCCAGCGGGATTCGCGCTAGCGTGTGACACTACTTGGTCAAGTATTACCCTTGTGAGTGTAACAATATATATATATATATATATATTTATTTATTTGTGTGTGTGTTTAGATGTTGTAAGTATCATAACGAAAGTTGGTATATAATATTGCATGATGTCCCTACTTCGTCGACCCTCGTCTAACATTTTAACTGGTGGGCATTTATTCATAGATTTCAATCCTTCTCCTCAAATGTGTAGTACATTTTGTTTAAATTATCTGAATGAAATCTCTTTTGAAAAGGATATAAAGAAAGACAGTCAGTCACTTATACATACATACATACATACATACATACATACATACATACATACATACATACATACATACATACATACATACATACATAACTTTAGCATCTTTTAGTTCCCTCTAAGCATATAATTTATAACGAGCTTTAAATTAAAATCGTAAGAAAAGTTTAACATACTACAATATTCGCATGTCTTTCTGCAATAGTTCGAAGCAGCTGGTGGATCAATGCAGACCAAATATCTAATAATGGGACTGTTGCAACTAAAGTTGGCCGAGTCCACACATATACCTGTAAACCAGGAAATGAATTTATCCAACCGAATTCAACTTATTTCCTTATCATGTATTATGTTATATAACAAAACATAAATAAAATATATGTTTTTAATAAAGAAGCCAACACTAGGAAAAGATAAATTGTTAAAGATCTAAACGTATAATAAATTCATTTTTTGTCCCTGAGTAACAATATGCCATAAGTCTGTTTACTTTATTAGATATGATATAAGATTGGGTACCATAGATAATCTGCTACCTTTAATGTATCAACAGAAGATCACAATGATTTACTTGTTCCTCAATATTTCTCTTTTGTTTCGTCCGCCCGTTCGTTACAATGCACACCTTTAGATATTAGAGCGAATCAAACTAACCAATCAAACGTATTATACTTAAAATGAACTGACCGCCCCCCTCCCCCCCAAAAAAAATCATCGGTATTAAATATATTGCTATTACAAACTTAATTCCTCCTATAAAATCATCATTGATAGTGATGATTTGTAGAAACTGTAAGTGGGAAGTTGAAGATACGAACTGTGAACAATGACGCCAAATTTATTACTAATTGATCTCATATCTGGTCATTTTACAACTAGTGAGTAATGTCAATAAACAAATGCCAAATTGTAACACACAGTCTGGACCTCAATAATAATGAACGATTACAATACGATATTTTTCATAAACAGAAATGATTAAAACAACCAACCTATTTATTTAGACAGATCAAAAATCATGACCTACATCAAAGGTAGATTTCTAAAATATTTTTTCCAGTTGAAAGTAATTCGCATGATTTCGATTCAAACACAGACAAATTATGTTGTGCTAAAATGTGCAACTAAGCTGAAAAATGAATAAAGGTATTCATTGCCTGTTATGTTTATGAGGAAATGACGCAAAAGATTCCTGAGAAACCTTCGATAAAATATCTTATCAGTAATTAAATCGATTTTCGCAAAAAAAAAATTATCCATCTAAAACACGTTTCCCAAATATATCACTTTTCTCCACGCTTAAAAACGTCTAACAAATTTATCACTTTTATCAACGCTTAAACACTCTTAACAAATATATCACTTTTAACGACGCTTAAACACGTTGCCATAATATATCAATTTTATCCACCATTAAACACTTTTCCCCAATATATTAATGTTATCTACGCTTAAACACTTTTCCGAAAATTATCACTTTTATCCAGGAGTAAACACTATTCCCAAATATATTACTTTTATCCACGCTTATACACTTTTCCCAAATATATAAATTTTATCCATGCGTAAAAACGTTTCCCGAATATATCATTTTTATCAATGCTTAAACACTTTTCATAAATATATCACGTTTATACACGCATAAACACTTTTCCCAAATCTATCACGTTTATCCATACGTTATTACTTCTCAAAAACATATCACTTTTATCCATGAATAAACGAGTTTCCCAAATATATCACTTTTATCCACACTTAAACACTTTTCCCAAATATATCACTTTTATTCACGCTTATACATTTTCCCAAATATATTACTTATCCACGCTTAAACACATTTCCCAAATATGTCACTATTATTCACGCTTAAACACTTTTTCCAAATATATCACTTTTATCCATGTTTAAACACGTTTCCCATTTATATCACTTTTATCCATGCTTAAACACCTTTCCCAAATATATCACTTTTATCCACGCTTAAACAAGTTTCCCAAATATAACACTTTTATCCTCGCGTAAACACTTTTCCCAAATATATCACTTTTATTCACGCTTAAACACTTTTCCCAAATAAATTACTTGTATCCATGCTTAAACACTTTTCCCAAATATATCATTTTTATCAAGGCTTAAACACCTTTCGTAAATATATCACTTTTATTCACGCTTAAACACTTTTTCCAAATATATCACTTTTATCCACGCTTCATTACCTTTCCCAAATATCTTACTTTTATTCACGTTTAAACACTTTTTCCAAATATATCACTTGTATCCATGAATAAACACCTTTCCCAAATAGATCACTTTTATCCACCATTAAACACTTTTCCCCAATATATTAATGTTATCTACGCTTAAACACTTTTCCGAAAATTATCACTTTTATCCAGGAGTAAACACTATTCCCAAATATATTACTTTTATCCACGCTTATACACTTTTCCCAAATATATAAATTTTATCCATGCGTAAAAACGTTTCCCGAATATATCATTTTTATCAATGCTTAAACACTTTTCATAAATATATCACGTTTATACACGCATAAACACTTTTCCCAAATCTATCACGTTTATCCATACGTTATTACTTCTCAAAAACATATCACTTTTATCCATGAATAAACGAGTTTCCCAAATATATCACTTTTATCCACACTTAAACACTTTTCCCAAATATATCACTTTTATTCACGCTTATACATTTTCCCAAATATATTACTTATCCACGCTTAAACACATTTCCCAAATATGTCACTATTATTCACGCTTAAACACTTTTTCCAAATATATCACTTTTATCCATGTTTAAACACGTTTCCCATTTATATCACTTTTATCCATGCTTAAACACCTTTCCCAAATATATCACTTTTATCCACGCTTAAACAAGTTTCCCAAATATAACACTTTTATCCTCGCGTAAACACTTTTCCCAAATATATCACTTTTATTCACGCTTAAACACTTTTCCCAAATAAATTACTTGTATCCATGCTTAAACACTTTTCCCAAATATATCATTTTTATCAAGGCTTAAACACCTTTCGTAAATATATCACTTTTATTCACGCTTAAACACTTTTTCCAAATATATCACTTTTATCCACGCTTCATTACCTTTCCCAAATATCTTACTTTTATTCACGTTTAAACACTTTTTCCAAATATATCACTTGTATCCATGAATAAACACCTTTCCCAAATAGATCACTTTTATCCACGCTTAAACACTTTTCCGAAATATATCCGTTTTATCCACACTTAAACACTTTTCTCAAATAAATCACTTTTGTCTACGCTTTAACACTTTCCCCAAATATATGACTTTTATTTTGTTCATACAATATTAAATATTCAGCTTATACTCTCCTCTACAATGATTAGCGTGTTTCTAATGTTTGATTGTTCGAATGTTTGTATTAGGATATGTATGCATCCATAAGTACAAAGTAAAGGAAAACGTCAAAATAAAATATGTCGATAACAGTAAATTATGTGCCGCTAGGTAGAAGAGTTAATGATATAGATCCCTTTTGTCACCTTATTTAACATAACCGTTGGGTGAGCAGTTTATATTATTGATCACATTTTTATTAGTGGATGTATAATCAATGTCTGAGATAATTTATAAATTGGTTGTTGCTGATAGTCGTCTCTGTATACAATGTCTGAACTCACCGTGTACTTCCAAAATGTGATTTCAATGAGCGGCAGTCGTAAATCGTTAGTCATTAACTCAAACTATTTTTATTTAGTTCATATTATTATTTTATAACACCGCATTTTTTCTCTCATTAATAACGCCTATGGAAACTATGAACTACTAATTGGAATTGAATACTGATTGCCATAAAAAATGTACATTTTCAATTTGGAGTATAGTTTAACTAACAAATTATTAAAAGAGCATCAATATATATATATATATATATATATATATATATATATATATATATATATATATATATATATATATATATATATATATATATATATATATTGCAGTCAGCGCGCAGCCATGGTTAAGATCAGTCTAGTAACATCAATGAGTACCTGAAATTTGTATGTTAAAACCTATATTTAAACCTTTTGTAGGTCTGTTTTCCTTTGATAAGGAAATGTGTCATGTATGTGAGCGATTTTATGATCTAATGATATGACGTTTACTTCATGATCATATAGCCAACGTACCAAAAGCTTTCTGTAGGTATTAAATTGTGTAGGACATTTGAATGCATTGATACAGGAGGAACAATTACAGCTATGTCAAAGCTAAGACACATCTAGAGAGACAATATAATATGTCTGAAAACTAAAATCAAAAAATTGAGATGACTAGTCATCTCAGTCGTTTTGTATTCATGTGAAGCGTGGACCCTTACAACAGATGTACAACGAAGAATCTAGACACTTGAAATGAGATGCAATATAAACATCTTTAGCATCTCTTCCATGGACCACATCACACATGATGATTTGCGTAACACCATCAGATGCAGAGTAGGCCAATATGAAGACCTGCTCACAACCGTCTAAAAGATAAATCTACAATGGTTTGACCATGCCACTAGAGCAAACAGTCTATCCGCAACAGCCCTGTAGGGCAACGTCAAGGGTGGCATAAGGAGAGGTAGAGAGAGAAACGAGTGGACTGACACCATTACAAAATGAACAAGGAAATGTTTTGTGGAGACACAGTTATTGGCATATGGTCGAAACAAATAGAGAAAACTGGTCAGATGCTCAGCAGCACAACACCTACACCATCACACTATATCAAGATATTATTGATGATGATGATGCTGCTGCTGCTGATGATGATGAAGATGATGATGCTGCTGTTGATGCTGATGATGTGGATGATGAATATACAACAGGAAATAATATTAAATAATATTATAAGTAGTTCGTTGATTATACATGTACTTGCATGCTACTCCAGTTACTTTGCTGTGTTTCTTGTTTCAGGAGGTGGGTGGGATTGTTTGTATTTTAAAATGATATATAAGTAACGATATCAGAAATTACACCAACACGAAGGAGGATATCGATTTCAATATGGAAATGCTTTACCTTGGGTTATGGATGGAAGCGGTGTGCTTGTCGTTGTTGATGTAGGCAGTGTGCTTATCGATCTAGTCGTTGATATCGTACTTGTAACATCATATGTACTGTTTGCTTAAATCGAAAAAGAAATTTAATGATAATGATAAAATTAATAATAATAATATCCTTTATTTTGCCGAAGTGGCATAAATGTAATATGTAATTTAAAGCATGCACCATAATTTAAACGAATATACAAACATTTACGTTTAAGAGTTATAGTATACAAAAATGTCGATATCGTAAATGAAAACAAATATTAGAATTATGTAAATTGTAAACAATTACCCTACTTATATCACAATGATGTATCACAAATACCTCTCACAAATGATATGCGGTCATTAATATTAGATTTTCTAATTATTATATCTACAAAAGTAAATTTACTTAAACGGTGGAAAATCAGGCGCTTGTTGACTGATAAAACGTTTGTCGAAGCCGTTTAATCTCTAAATTTTAAAACAACAATTAGATTGTCCTTTTTGCATTGTATGTTTTCATCAGTGTTTCAAAATTGTCAGTCCATTCAATAAATACTTAAGTTGCATACACATAGCCTAAAAAGCTATGCTAAATGTATATGCTGATTGTACTGCTATACTGCTAACAAATATTCGTTTATGGTGGTGTGTTCTTTTTGTAGGTATACCACATTTATTGAATACGCGAATGATATCTGGAATAAAACAAGTGTCGATTTCAACAGGTTGTAAATTGTTAATGATAAACAAATGTCTTGTACATTAACTTGCTAATAACTCTCCAACGCTAACCAAAACGTTCTCCATGCCTTACGACATGTTTTAACAAATAAATCAGCAAACATATTCGTTGCCGAACAACGTGGATGACAAAAAGCGTATCAAGGGTAATCACACGCCTGGGATTCCATGTCAACAAGGAAATTCTTTTTCATTTCGCGGCAGGTCATCATTAAGACATATATTTTAAAACCGACCTGTTCATGGATGTTATCCCCTCCCATACCAACACTGCCTGATTTCATTAAAAGGAGCAAACATTTGCCCGGTATGAGAGCTCTGTATATATTATTTTCCTGAAGATGAAGAAAATATTGAAAAAGTTTCGATCGTGGCAGTAAATGGTATCATCTCATGTGCCATCTTTTAGTTCATGAGCAAGAGGACAAATTAACAGGCATCTCCGTTGCCGTCTTGGATTTCCACAATGCCTGTTTGGTTGCCAAAACAAAATTCTAGCTCACTACTGAATTTATTAGAAATCCGACATCTGACAACATCAGCTAATTAATACATCAAAGTCGTTCTTGCTCGTGGTCTTAAAATAATATGGAAATTGCACGAGTGCTGTACACTGGGAACAAAGGCCATATCAAGTATTTTGATTCAGACATTACTTTTATCCTGCAAATGGGAGCTTGCATTCGTCTTGTCAACTCCATTCTCCTCTATTAGTTTGCAAAGCTTGCGAATCCATAACCTGCATTCCCGTTTTCATTTTTCTATGTGGCAACAGCGGCGATAAATCTATACTCGAACCCAGTACATTGTTGGCAAACTTTTATTTCTGGCAGACTCAGAATCCAGCGGAATCAGACAAAACAAACATATTCATTTGCCTTTAGGTCGAATATGTATCTGCTTTTGCTGTCTCCGGCGATCGCAAATGTTTAGTTGGAACGCCAAATACTGACATATGTCTCTTACTAAATTTGTAAGAGAGCAGGTTTAATCAAAATGAGCTCAATTGTCTTTGAGGTGAGACTGTGTCTGCTAATAAGGCAAATGGCATTATCTGTAATTATAAAATGTTAAAGCAAATGTGAAGTAACAGTACGTGTTATATATTTACTGTCATCGCTTTCACTTCTGAACTTCACACCGCGCATTAGAGTATCAGTGCAGACTTGACGGAGACTGAACTAGTTCAACATACAGATTGACTGATCATTTTTTTAGTGTTGTTTCTATTGCTCATCCTAAATTTGCTGCACATCGCCAACAATAAGTAACGCTCGTTGATAGCCGGATAGAAGAGGCATTTGGTACACTCTATATTCCATAAGGTGGAGATGAAACACATGTATGGCCATTTACATTATTGCTGTCTAGCCATTTACAATAGAACTACCAATATATCTCTATCCTATCAAAGGCAAAACTTTATGAAGGTCATACTTTACACTTATTATTACCTAATAAATTGCTTACATCCTACAGCAGAACAACTCGATAAATGCAGGTGTTCATTGCTTGATAAACAAGCCCAGCCACCAAATACAGAGTATCAATTCAAAGGTGTTCTCCGCGGTATAGCAGTGCTAGAGACCAGCTTCGCAATGCTAAAACAGACCACCATACGGCAGAGAGGCTGTGTCTTTCCACCAGACACTCTATACTTAAACAAATCTATGAAGCCGCTACAAAGAACGTCACAAAGTCCATTAAGCCAACTACATTACTAAGAGTTACAGCTGCAGAGAGCTCGTCGAGATTAATAACAAATTAATGTCAAGGAACAAATGTACACAACTTCCAACTATCTTCTCTCCAATACACCGTCCGGACCTGTTTGCACATTTCTTCCGTTACAAGTTCAAACCATTATAGATAAGCTGGACAAAACAATTACAATTGAATCGTCGTCACCATACAGTTGCGATACAGAATTATAGTAACAACTGTTAGCAGCGTTTGAACCTCTGTATGGATTTAGTACGGCAAATAGTGATGACAAGTTCACCAAATTCCTGTTAACGTGATCTACGTCCATCATCACTGCTGCTTGAGTTATTAAAGCCAATATTGCTTTCACTAACTGATGTTATAAATACCTCTCTATCACGACGGGAATTCCCGTAAGTTTTCGAAACTGCCATTAAAAAGGCTCTGCTGAAGAAACCAACACACAACTATAACGATTTAAAGAACTACCATCCAATCTGTAATATCTGGTACATATAAAAAATCTTAGAAAACTTTGTACTGACCGAACATGTAACTAATCTCAATTTCAACAGGCTTTTTATCAATCTACAGTTTGTATATCGCCCTTGCCACAATAGTGAACCTACTGTTCTGAAAGTAGTTATTGACATTCTATCTGATTTGAATAGTCCTCATCCTCCTTGCTTTGTCTGCAGCATTTGACACAATTTACCATGATATATTACTTCACCGTCTCCAGAATGTATTTCGCAATGACAAAACAGCATTACTGGGGTTCAAGTATTACCTAGTCAACATGACACAGCATGTATTAGCCGCTCACAAGTGTCATACAACATCATTCGTTGTCGCACCAAATGTACGCTGATGACACCCAAATATACAAAACGAGCTACCAAAGGCAGTTGATGCTACTATCCAAGGAATAGAGAGGAGCATTTCTAATGTGAAATCATGGATGACATGGAACAAGCTGCAAAGGAACGATGATGAAACTGAGGCCGTACTGATCACAACACAAAGACTTTCTCATTCAAATCTTTTACCACGAACAATAAATATCAGCATCACCAACACTAAATTCACATGGTCAGTACGAAATATAGGTGTTACTCTGGACGGTACTTTCGCATTGAACCAACATGTCAAGAACACATAAAAGGCTGCATAACTTGAGCTGATACGCATCATCTCTATTCGCAAATATCTTTCAGTTGATGTCACTAAAACACACGTGTGTTCATTAGTACTTTCAAGACTGGACTACTGTAACTAAATTCTCTCTGGTTCATCTCAATATGTACTCCTGAAACTTGCAAAAGTTCAAACCTCAGCTGCTCCGATCATCCTTAGAGTACCACGATCAGAACACACCTCGTTTCCACTGTGCCGTACACTGGCTGTCCATTTGATCCATAATCAAACACACATATGTCTCTTTGCTACGTTAAACTGACGTATCCGGTCCAACAAACCTGTTTGGCCCCACCAATGTATACACACCAATAAGATACTAACCCTCATTTTCTGACAATCATATACTCATTATTCATACTACGAAAACGAGGTCATATGGACTATTTTATTTTGCATTCCAGGGCCCAGAAACGAGGAATGAATATCCCACTGAAGTTTGATTCACAGACACAGTGATGCCTTTAAAATGTTCTTTTAAAACCTACCCTTCTTGACTGCAAGAACAAATTGATGGCCTAATTATGTCTCCTAGCTTATATATTTGCATACAATTTTATGTTTTTTAATAACGTGTATTGAATTTTGCTTTTTTAGTCATCAGCGGTAAGAGCTTCTAAAGATTATGCGCTATACAAAGTATCATTATTATTTTTTATTTGTAGTAGTAGTAGTAGTATCCCATCTCTTTTTGACACTGCCTTTACGAATTTATGAATCAATCGTCATGGAGAGAACATACGTGAATTTCTCAACCTTGTTTTGATGACATCATGATCACGTCAATGCGTTGGTCTTAATATTTATTAAAGATTACGGTCTATAGAAAGTCCTAATTATGATTATGAATATTGTTATTATTGTTATTATTATTATTATTATCATCATTATTATTATTATTATTATTATTATTATTATTATTATTATTATTATTATTATTATTATTATCATTGGAGTAAAGAAGTAATGTCCAACTTTTGCTCTCTTCCAAATATTACTAGAGTGTAATATATGTTGCTCCGTCATCGCATGCTTTTTGTTTCTATATTCAGACTATAGACATCAAGTTTACGCTACTATGCAGATAATTATTATATCGAATCATTTCTGTAAGCAATTATATTATTAACCAAAAACAAGTACTTTTTAATTGTTATCATGTTCTGTAGTGTTGGTGTCTAACGTAATTTACTCATCCAAATCTCACAATGAATAAAATGCCAATTCCAAGCACGTGTGTGCATTTAACATCGTGTTGACACTAAAATCTAAACGGAATTTCTTTTGTTAAAATACCGTGGCTTGGTAAGGAAATAAGAAAAGTAATGGAAGTAAATAAACGATTTTACGATTTGCTAGTTTTCCACTCACTGTGATTAGTTTTAATATCGAAGAAACACAGTCATATCTTAGCTAAATTGTTGTAGTGAATATTTCAATTACATACGAAGAAAAAATATAAGATGATGTTGGGCATCATTATTATGTTCCGGACGTTATTGACATCATCTGTGCAATATACCGATGTAGTGAACCCGAATCCCCATAGCCAATTATTTGAATATGTTATGATCCTTAACACATTCTTATATATTGTTTTGTTATTAGGAACTCCCACACATATTCTAACGTATTTTGTTCATGTAAATTTTCCATTTTCTCTGCAATAAGGATTATGTTAAAGGAAATTAAAATAATTTGTTTTCTTACAAAGTATCTGCATATATCAATATTTATTTCATTATGTCGGTAGTTCTGTAGAGATGTAGGTGTATAGGTTTCTTTCTATCTTTATTCATTACCTCGATGAACAG
This sequence comes from Unio delphinus, assembly GCA_029339505.1. Classification (NCBI taxonomy): domain Eukaryota; kingdom Metazoa; phylum Mollusca; class Bivalvia; order Unionida; family Unionidae; genus Unio; species Unio delphinus. The sequence continues at coordinate 13,005,736 of JAQISU010000055.1, read as the reverse complement.
GAGGAAGACGATGCACTGGTTCTAATAGACCAAACCCTGGAATACAAAACTTAATTTTAAAATAAACCAATGAATATAAGCTGAGATTATGGAACCGTTAATTTGATTTGAAAATTATATTTAAATGTTATAACAGGATACTCTTTCTCATGATTATGATCCACTATTTAATGACTTTTAAGAGATATGAAGATTAGAATATCTAATAAAAAACTGACCATTATAAACGAATTACCAGCACCATAACGTACAAATGTTTAAAAGTCACATTTTCCAGAACTCAATACTTTAAAACATTTTGTCTCAAACCTTTTTCAGTTTCAAACATATCGGTCTGTTAGTTTCAGACAGACTTAAATCCAGAGCGAATAAAATAGCGATTTTTCAGACAGATGGGACATCAAGTAATAAAGCAATGACTGATAGGTGTTACATTATTGCCATACACCCAGGCAATAAACAACCTATATCAGTATTTTAACACATCAGCACATACATAAATACATAAGGCAACTTAGGATTTGCAGATCATTAGATGCATTACAAAATATAATTATAAAGCTTGTTATTGATTGTGTTAATGGAAGACATACGAGTACACTGAACTACAAACACAATTTGACTTTGGACGGCGCAATAAGAGACAAACATATATATTGTAAACTATAAAAGTTCATCTACAGTTATGTATTCTTCCACTATAAGTCTACTAAAATTCTAAAGAGTTTTGTTGGAATTCTATTTAAATTTTCTTTATTTCTTTTTCATTCTTTTTTAAAGGCGTATTAAACCGGGTTATCGTTCTCTGATTTACTTTAGTTTTTGTGCATTTCCTATTGAAACATGTATTTTACTGAAGTAATCAATATATAGATAAATTCTGTTTGCACTTGTATATTGTGTGTGTGTGTGTGTGTGTGTGTGTGTGTGTGTGTGTGTGGTTTGCATTATTGCTTTTTGTACATACTTGTGTGGTTCTTTTGGAGTTTGCAATTAATCTTTATTACATACATATACATCTACCGTAAAGCAGATATCATTGATATTTTAAAGATGATCTTTACCATGTCGGCCATTTGATTATTTAGAATCAATTAATTTACATGTTTTGTTTAGATTAATTTGTCAATGTTACCCAACCAAAGTCACATTTTCATTGGTACTATCAGCAGGCAGTTGTATTGCTTGTGATAAATGTTATTAACAATTTGTAATCTCTGTATATGTTGGCTACGACTGTTTTTGTACTTGTATGTCAACTCTAACCAAATATTAACGGCAACGCTGTTTTTATTGCAAACATTTGCTAGGTTCGATGTCTTTAAGCCTCACATATTAAATTGCATTTCTAATCTGATCTATGTCACTATACGATAGGTATAATTAAAACATATGAATATGATAGAATTAATACACAATAATAACCTGTTCTACAATAAAGCTTCATATGAGGGTATTTATAAGTTAATGTGCAAAATGATAATAAGAATCAATTCTAAGACAATTGTGCCACATATTCGAATTTCACTCAGTGAAGATTGAATATAATTTTTAAATATTTAAAGGAATAAATGATTTAAATATACAAAAGTAATGTCCCTGATGCGTTGGGTGAGTAATCGCTACTTTAAACTTAGAAGACTTTTTGAACCAAGCAAGTGTGAACCCTTGTTCATAGTCACATTTTGACATGATCACTGACTTATCCGAGTACATTATATATGTGCATTGCTACACCTAGAAGGAAATACTCTTAAAAATGCAATTACGAAAAGAAGAAAATGTTATAATAAGAAAATAGGTATACATAACCGCCTTGTAATGGAAACCACTGAACTGTTTATATGACAAACAACGAAAATAGTTTAGTTACTAAACAAAAGAAATTTATTTTTATTCCATCAATTGCATATACATGCTATTTCTGCAACTGCTGATTTTATAGGACTTTAGAACGAACAATGGAGCTAACTGAGTTATAACATTCATCCAACTGGGAATTCGCTTGTATTATACTTACATGTAATAAACGATGGAGCACGTGATACATTTTGTTTTGTTCAGAGCTCAATTAAACCATCTGTGCTATTCAATTGCCCAATGGTTCCACTTGCTATCTAAATCATCAAATATATGGAACTCATTCAATGTTTTGGCACTGCTTGTAACTATCAAATGTTCATTATATTTTTAGAAGAACATTATAAAGGTCATACGTCAGTGAAATTTCCCTTATTAAAGTTCCTCGGCTGTTTTGTATTGTCTTTAAAAGAAACTTACCACACATATTGCATGTTTTGGGACAGAAGAGTTTAGCAACGTGTTCCCTCTGGCAGATTATGTGCTTCAAACTGTCACATCCGGTAGACGGGTCATTATCGCATGTACCTTCAAGAGATTATTACAAATGTAGCTATAAATTTGGAGTAAATCCAGCCGTACATTTTAAGCATTTACAAAATATATTCAGGTTTGAAGGTATTAGTGATCATTTTATGTTGCTTGCAAGATAACGTCGATTTTAAGTGCCATAACAACTACATTGGAAAACGAGTGTATAAAGTGCCATTAAAACATACTTAGGTTGCCATAGCGTCAATTTATTTATTGCTTAAACATAAGTTGTTATATGAGGAGACTAATAATTGCATAAAATAAACTATTCTATTTATATTGATAAACATTTGGTCAAATTACCTTTGCAATGCGGGATCATGCAAGAAGAAAGTCCACGGGTTGTTATGCAGTATGGATACCCTGTATTGTCTGGATCTCGACAATAATTTTTAGACTTTGTTATATTACCATCGCTGAAAGAGCTGTCGGCAAAGGGAAGGCGTCCTGCCCAGTTTAAACACTCTCCATTATTTGTTGTGGATATGTATCCATTATACACGTGGCTTTGATTCGCATAGTAGCATTCTGTAAAAAGAAAAATATAACATCAATCCACTTATGAAACTCCTTTGCTTAAAACTGTATTAGATGACTGATGCTCTATGAGACTATGAACATGATGATTTTATGGATTCAATTTGAATGCGTGGTTTGACGATCGCAGAAGGATAGCGTGATGCTTCCCACCCTAAATTGCAATCTATATATTCTAACTAAAATAAAGCCCAGAAAGCACTAGGGTACATGTGATACAAAGCGGCGTAGGATACGCACACACTTGTCCTGAAATCTTAACTAAATCTCTATATTTCTAACTGTTACGAAACAAGTGGGTATCAATAGTTCAGTTCTCTAATGAATATGTTTAAGATTCGAGTTTTTCATTGCGGTAGTGTCAATGTTTTTTATATGGAGCAGGATCAGACATTAAACATTCCATTTTGTATCTGGAAGATGTTACCAGCTATTAACACCTGTTCTATTTAACCATACAATCTCATTTTCATTTTATTTTCAAAATCATTCGTATGTTTGCTAAACAATGGTAGTCCTGTATATTCTCAGACGGGCTCCATGTGTTGCTATTGTCGGGGTTGACGTAAGAGATAAGAAACCACTACCCTTGGAAAAAACCAAATGGCTCGCATTTGATAGAGCCTCTGAGAACCAAATCAAGCTTCAGGTCTTCACAAATGGCTTAAGTGAGCCTGACATAACATGTTTAAATGGACTGAAGAAGGGATGACAGGCGAGGTTCTGGCTAATCAAAATCAGACGCTTCGGGCAGATGGGTCTCGTTAACCTTGGGTGGTCGACCAGGATAAAGTAAATTTGGCTGCAAACTGCCGCTGCATTGAGACTATACCCTCTCATGGGAAAGACTAAGGGAGTAAGCCTTACAGAAAATCCGTAGACGGATTCCATAAGGCGACATAACATTGTTTTCAGTGTCCTCTTGGCACCTATTGAGACGCCGCTGTTACCATGACGTATCGGTCTCTCGATTCCTATTGGTCCATCAGCTGCGTGGAAATGGGGAATCATCTGCTTGATCAATAATTGATTCTCCATATGAATCTGTCCAGGTCTGCATCTGGAGAGGCCACTCCAGCTTTTCTTTACAGCAACGACACAACATTGTAAGCAGCATTTTACCGGTTATAAGTCATCGCTTCATTGGCACAGGGCAGTCGCCAAGGGTTGCTTCCGACAGTGGTAGACATTACACGTTCGTCTGTCAAGGAAAGAGCTCCGAGAAAGCAAGAGAGTTTGATGCTGAATTGTGGGTCAGAATCTTTATGTGGGGATGATATAATCATGCGAAGAAGGAAACGGAAGACTTTTATCCGTCTGCCTTATCAGCGTTTACGCAACCATACTAAGCGTTACCGCAGATACCATGCATGAATTCTACGACGAATGAATCATCGACAAAATTCCAAATTAATAGAACTGTACATTACTGGAATACTTCAACGCTAGGGCTGAAGCTTACCATGACTCATGAACTTATTGTCTTGGTTCGCCTTAGGAAGATTCATGATAATAAGCAGCAACACTCAGAGATGTGCTCGTGCCATGACTCTAGCAAATCATTTTTATTCAGACAAAGCCACAAAATAAAGTGGTACAAGCAGAGGCAACAACTGGACATGTAAATTAGGAGACGGTCTGCTATAAAGAGTGTGCTTTTACCCGTAACTTCAACATCGCTGACTGCGACACTAACGACTCTACAAAATAAAGTGTTAGCCTAAGAAGATACACCGCTAGAGTCAAGATTGAAAACCAAGCATTGACGTGAGCAAGACGTCATATCATGAAACGGCTGAGGTATTAGTTTATGTCCTCTCCATGACGTTTTGAATCAGAACTCCATAACGCCAGCGCCAAACAGTGATGGAATGATAATAATAATAATAATAATAATAATAATAATAATAATAATAATAATAGTGATTATGTATAGCGATTAATCTTTACAAGCTTTATGTCCTTTATATATGAATGCAAGAAACTAACAACAAAACACCATTACATGTCTAATAATATTTAAGTTAGGAAATCGTATTAGTTCTTTAAGTTTGTTCTTGCAGTTGCAAAGGGTGAGATTTAAGAGCAATCATGAAAGGGATCAATGTGTCTTTGTCTTATATTTCAATGGGCATTTCATTCCTTGTTGCTGAGCCCAATTAATTAATCCAATGCCACGTACCATCCGTTAGTACTAAAATCATAACATGACATAATGGCCAATCTGAAGGGAAATTAATCAGACACAAAGGAGGATTCAACATACATATACTAAGGTATAACGTTATGAATAAAATGTTGTGAAAGAGATTGAATAAATGAGCTTCAGCTGAACAATGAACGTTAAGCGAGATGGAGAGTTATTTATTAAATAAACAACCATAAACATATGTTTAACTAATATACAGGCGTCATCAAATGTTTTCCTATGTTGTTTCAAAGCAGCAGATGGAAAATAGGAACAGCAGAGGCAACAACTTCTACAAAGAGCACGAGAAGGTGAAGAAGAACAAAATCATGTATCTTACCGTGACAATAAGGTACATCACAAAACTCCCACGATTTTGAAGGATGTCCCTTTATATAGCACCATGGATGTCCTTTATTGTCTGGATCTCTACAGTAGTTAGCCGCACCTTTCAAGCTTTGGTCAGGAAGCATTGAAGCAAGAGGGTCATTTGGTAAAAGATGGGCATCCCACCGGTCACATGTTATATTGTCAATTGTTTTAGACACGCCACCGAGGTACACAACGCTTCTAAAGAAACATTCTGAAGTGCAGACATAATATTACATTAGATACAAGTATAATTGCACTCGGCAGATATATTATAATGTGTCAATAGGCTAACAAAATTGTATCGAAAGTCATACACGTGATTTTACTTTGGTAACGTTCTTCATGAAAAGAAAAATCTTTATAATTTGAAATGTTTCGATCATTATAAAATTGATGCTCAGAGTATCTAAAAAATGTAACTCTAGTGTTCGTATCAAATAGAACGTTTGGATTCTCTCTGGATTCAGTTTTAACACTGTACATTAAATTACACTTACAAGTCATGTTTTTTTTTACAACTAATGATATTTAGATTTTTCATACATTTCATAAGCTTCCATCAATAACATGTTTATTAGACACCCTATATAAGTATCTTATCTTATTTAACAATTACATTTTTTCGAAAGTGAACATATAAATAATCTTAAAAAAGACATATCCTTAATGCTTTTAAAACTGTCAGTTTCATACGGTAGTATCAAAAGAACATATGATAAATGGTATATTTTTTCAAGGGTATCTTGTTTCAAATTCTAATCATGTATTTCTCATCTTACCGCCCTTCGGTGAATTTGTGAAAGTACCTTTTGATGTAGCTGTAAGATAAATCACAACACGGTTAGATTAGGTCTCATAGAGTAAATTATTTGGTTGAGATTTTAGAGCAATACATTTATTTTTCAACCGATCTGTCTTTTTTGCAACATCAATGTGAACAAAGGATTAGAACTAAACGAAACAAAAAACATAAATTCTTATCTATTTTGGGGTACATAATCACTTCTCAACCAATCTGCTCTCACGCTGGTGTCAAGTATAAAGAATATGAGAAATGGGAAACACAGTTGTATACCAAAATATGCAGAGAGGTTTTGTGAGGCGTGGATTACTAGCAGTCGTGTAATTACGATTGACGTAACTAGTGGGTCTTAAAATAAATGCTAAATCCTTAGACATACTCATTTTAATATATCATACATCTACTTGAAGCACACTGCTTATCACTGCATTCACATACTTCGAACATTATCGTTTCAAACATGTAATGGAGCAGCCTATACTTCCAAGGACAGCTCTACACAGATATAGATGGTAACATTTCATTCAACGAGAATTAAAAAGTTGTAATTGGTACGGTATATGTTAAAACAAATAGCGTGATAATGCACAAATGATTAACAAGCAAGTTGCGGGTTTTCAGTTAGTAGACAACAACACAAATTTGGTATAAAATTAATTTAGAAAACTATAAACTGTCATTACAATAATTCGCATTCTTAAAAAAAATACCTGAAGTGGAATGAATTGGTGACGTCATTGTTGAGGGTGCAGTACTTGTCTGAGTTTGGTGTGTTGTATCGATTGTACTGTTCTCAGCCTTGGAATGTGTTGTGTCTGGGAAATATATATATATATATATATATATATATATATATATATATATATATATATATATATATATATATATATATATATATATATATATATATATATATAGATACATACATACATACATAGGCATATCACAACCTTCATAGTAGGATTTTTTTGGACATTTAAGAAATTATATTCAGAACATTGATTACTGTGAATTGTGTCTCTCTTTCTAGATTTTTGTAGGGATTTATTTTGCAAAACATAAGTTCTTTTTTATTTTCAGTTTCATTCTAGGGAAATACATTATTTGTTGAACTTTATTTAGATGGATGCTTCTTGTTTTTTTATTGTTTCTTATGTTATATTAGTATATGGTTATGTCTTGTTCGGTTATGATGATGATTATACTTTTTCGGAGTCAAACATTGCAATATTTTATGCGCATCATAAATGCCAAAATCAATACGCGTACTCATTGAACACACAACCTATACATTCGAAGCAAACTGTAATTTCTTTACTTAATTGAGTATTATGGTTTCAATCATTGTTAGGGTTGACTTTTTTCTGTAACGGATGAACACAGGTATACATAGTAAAGGTTACGTCTTTGGAACTCGTGAGGGTATGGATGTAGAGACAATGTCGACAGGACCTGTATTAGTGGTGAGGCGGGAAGTTAAGAGAAGCTACGTTTTGGTTGGGTAGCCAACTACGTCTTGGCTTAGCTCCTAGGTTTTTTGACCGTTCAAAACAAATCAGTAGTTCTCCTTTCTGAGGAAACCTTTAGAAGCTAGCCTGGTTTCCTGGAGAGCGGCACTGTTGATATTTAGCATGGTGAGCTCTCAATCGATGATGACGTCTTCCTTGTGTCGTCAATTTCTCTGAAGTATTCGGAGAAGCACGTGTACGCGGGGCGCAGGTTCCAGCTTGCAAATCAAAGAACGTTAGTGTTTTATGTTGTTTTCTTGTATTTGTTTGTCTGGTGTGGAATTTCCGTCTGCTTGCATTGATGAGCAGCATACAGAGTCCAATTTTCCCAATGGAGCAGACAGACGTTGCTAGGTCAACACCTTACTGATCAGAACCTGCCCGGGTTGAAACGGGTGATTAGTCGGTCAATAGGACAGGATCATCACTACCACCATCAAAGATGACACATGACTCCCCTTTCTTACGCCAATTGAATAATCCGTAGACTGACAGGTTCCCTGTAGTGAGGTGGAACGTTAACATATTGGAATCGTAGAGATGTTTATATTTCCTCTCCCCATGAGTGTCGATTTAAGTCACTTACTGCCTTTCGAACTGAATTGATACCATGTCATCAAGAATTGTGGGACTTTCAGGTATGGACGAGAGGGTCGGAACCATATCAATAGGTTGAGAAGGTTTTTCACGTGCAGTTTTGCCATATATTTATTTGATTTTTTATAAACTTGATTGAAATTTATTTCTCGCTATTTCTCAAATCTTAAACAGAATCAATAATTGTAAAAACGCGTATTAAGGCTTTGACTATATAGTTTTAACCTTCATATTCCTTTAAGGAATTTCCAATGGAAGCCATGTAGATGCACACATTATGGTCAACGATGTCTTCGTTGCTGACTTGGCCTTCAGTAAGTGATATACACAATCTATTATTATTCAGCTAAAGGGTTCGTCAAAAGTATATGTTGTAAATGAGCTTTGGATATATTTTGGACGGGCATTTTTATCATTTGTCAATTGTTATAAGATATGCATTACATTTAATGTGCGGCCGAATAAAACGATATAAAACATTGGTATTGGTTTATTGATATATATATATCCTGAAAGTGTGTATAAATGTTTATGTAAGCGCTAGTGGAACGAATTATGTATCATTTGAAATGGAAAAGTATTTCAGAAATTTTGTAATTAGTATTACTGTTATTTTCTGATATCTCAACTTTAGAAAGTAGGTTTGATTTCCCAAATTTTTTTTTTTTGAATTTGACATTGTATGACATTAGCACTATCCATTTATTTAATGTAAATATATTTGTATTAATAATTTACATCCTTATTTGTTAATGTATCGTTGGAAAAACATTTCTATTTATTGCTTTTCATTCGAGAAATCCTAGCAATTAAGACATCTTTCATAAAACAAGCACCATGACTGGATACCAATGACACGTCAATTATAGAAATTGGATATTTGCCATGCCCAAAGATGTATTTCATTTTCCATGTGTAAACAATATTTCACTTGCAACATGAGATTTCTCAACCTAACAAAGGATGATGTAGTCGAACTCATACCACACATGCCGCATGTCTTGGGACAAAGTTTTTGAGCCATATCTTTTACCCCACAAATGACCGATTTCAAAATCTCACATAGCGTACTTGGATCGTCTGCGCAGACAGAATCTGAAAAATAGTTTACTTAAATCATGTATTTTCGAAATACCTCTTTCTTTGTTTGTTTATGGCGTATCTCTTTTTCATAGACCAAAAGTGATAATAGGCAACAAGAAGGTTTATTTGGCCATGAAAATGTAATATTGAATATCGCTAGCATATACAGCTTTAAATGACAGCGTCTGTTGTTTATGTTTAGAAATCACTTATAAGGATAGGATGTGAAGCATTAAAATTCGAAATCAATGCATTCATAAAGCTACTAGATGACTTTGACAACTATATATAGATTAGTCTGATAAAGACATGGTTTTGGCTATTTTGCACAAGGCAACAAAGTTGCACACATGACGTGTGTGCCTTTGCTAACGTTTATACTAAAATTGGACATAACAATCTTTAAAATATTTAAGACTAATGTCACATTTCTATCATATCATATGAATGAGATTCGCATTTTTACCGTGGCTATGAGGTTTTTCAGTCATATCGCTACGATGTATGCAGTGTGGTAGCTTAAAATGATGTCTAGCACGTTGTATCATGTAGCATAATGTCCGACCCAGTCACATACTACTAGCACTACTACTACTACTACTACTACTACTACTACTACTACTACAATTACTACTACTACTACTACTACTAGTACTACTACTACTAATAATAATAAGATGAAGAATAATTATAATAATCAGGACTTTGTGAAGCACCTAATTTTAGACGCTATATGCGCTTTACAACGTATATAAAAATATGACTACAAACAAATAAACACAATGAAATTAGAAAACATAAAGAATCCTGATAATATTTAAGGTATGAAACATTACTAAATCTTTAGATTTTTTGTTGCAGTGGAATGGTATGAGTTTGTTTTAAGAGCACTCATGAATAGGATCAATGTGTCTTTGTGTCTAATTTCACTGGGCAATTCATTCCTCGTTGCTGGCCCTGGTATTTGCAAGAACGTTGTACATTGTTTTCATAGTGAGCATACTGATTGTCAGAAGTGTAGCGAAAGTATTTTGCTGGTGTGTTCACATGGGTGACGCCAGATACGTATTCTGGACTGGTATGCATTGTATAGATTTCAATTTAAGTCGTATTAGAAATACGTAATGCTTTTAAGGCGTTTTGAATGACTGCATTTAAGTCCAAGTGAAAATAATTCCAGAATAAAATCCTTTATGAAAAATATTCTGAAATTGATTAATTACAAAATACAAGTTACGACAGTTACAATTAGTTCTGAGACAGCAATCTTTGCAACTTTTTATTCCTTATAAATTAGGACAGTTCAAGAATTTAAATTCATTAATGCTGAGCAATGTTTGCAACGCCATGAGAATAACATAACATTCCATGATATCAGTGAAGATTCCAATAATGTGTATTTATATCACGCAAACGAATACGTTGCAGAGTCTATTAAGTATATGTAGAATGGAATTCTCTTTTCAAAGTCATGTATTTGTATTTCAAACGCTTGATCATTAAAACTAGTCAAAGATAAAATAAAGTATGTACAATAGTGCAAATAATTTCATGAAAAAGAATACACAGGGATACTATCAGAACGTAGATGGTACACCACGGGCATGTATATCATATAACTTCGAACACGTAGTGACATCTGACCAACTACATAGCCCAACGTCCCGACACGTATTCACGATGGATCGATAAGAAATATATACACTTTTAGTTCATCTAGACTTCCGTGGTTCTTAAAGCCTCTCATTTCTTTTATTACTTGGAGTTCAGTTTATACTTTCTACACGGCGCCATATCAATGTCGAAAAAGGTAATGAAATTATAACAAGACTACTTGAGCATAAAAAAGATGCATAGTAGAGCTTTTTCTGATAAACATAACTATCGTTGCATTGGATGGGTGCACTGAATGACACGTTTCAGTCGAATTTCAAAATTAAACTTTCGTACAACAAATGAACAATGAAACAATTTGGATGTAAGCAAACTAGTTCATTTCTTTATTTTGCGGAAAATACCTACCATTGCATTTTGGAATCAAACAAGGAAGGAAACCATGACTTGTACTACAGTGGGGATATCCCTTGTTGTCAGGGTCCCTGCAGTAATTTTTCGCTCTTGCTACGCTTCCATCCGGAAAGGAGCTGTCAGGAAACGAGGTTCCGGTCCAAGGAAGACAATTGCCTTTCATTGAGGTTGTGACGTATCCGTTGTATTCAGGACTTCTGTTGGCAAAATAGCATTCTGTGGATAAAAATGTATGTTACTGGAAATGTTTGTAGTTTGAGGAACTAAGAGACACACTAAGCATGACTATGGAATCAGAATGGTTACAGCATGTAAAAACTATGCCAGAAATCTAGACATTGTAACATATTTTTAATGTGCTTGTTATTTCTATTTGCTTTGTTAAATTTTATTTTATTTCATTACATGCTATTGTATTGTAAAACTGTATGTTTGATTTTGTGCAACACTGAGTAATATATATATATATATATATATATATATATATATATATATATATATGTATATATATATATATATATGAGTTTAACATTAAGTAGTATTTTTAATAGAAGAATTAGATGTGTTTATTTGGAAATTTGGAATTTTCGTTTTGTGATCCAGGTTATGATTTGGTTATGCAAACATCAGGTTAATTCTAGAAGGTTATTTTCCATTTGTAATCTTCTGTATTTATTGTAGAGATTAAAATGTAAAATTATTAATTGTACACTACGAAGGATAAAGACGAATTTATTTGCAAATATGAAACGGATAAAGAGTTCGTTTGCTTGAATATAGCGCGTTAGTTCTAGCTTGAGAAAACATATTTAAACATTATTATTACCATTTGTATTATCATTATTATTAATATTATTATTATTATTATTATTATTATTATTATTATTATTATTATTATTAAAATTCTTCTAATTTTTTTTCGTTTTCTTCTTCTTCTTCTAGTTCTTCTTTTTTCTCCTTCTTCTTTTTCTTTTTTCCTCTTCTTCTTCTTCTTCTTCTTCTTCTTCTTCTTCTTCTTCTTCTTCTTCTTCTTCTTCTTCTTCATCCTTTCCTTCTTCTTCTTCTTCGTCTTCTTCTTCTTCTTCTTCTTCTTCTTCTTCTTCTTCTTCTTCTTCTTATTATTATTTTTTTTTTTTCTTTCTTCAACCTTGCGTTATATTTTTCCTCCAATTTACTTTGAACATTTGCACAATCTTCTTAGTAGCGGCGAAATCTATATTTGTGTATTGACAGTACCTATAATTGTACCACTTGTCATATAAGAAATATTTAACACACTCTGCATATAATTTATATAACATGTATGACATGAATTTATTTGTTCTTTATGATTAGTATTAGTATTATTTTATTATTATTGTTATCATTATTATTATTATTATTATTATTATTATTATTATTATTATTATTATTATTATTATTCCTCTTCTTCTTCTTCTATTTCCTCTTCTTTTCCTTCTTCTTGTTATTCTTCTTCTTATTATTTTTTTCTGTCTTCACCCTTGATTTTATTATCCTTCAATTTAGTTGAACATTTGCACAATCTTCTTAGTATCGGCGAAATCTATATTTGTGTATTGATAGTACCTATAATTGTACCACTTGTCATATAAGAAATATTTAGCACACTCTGCATATAATTTATATAACATGTATGACATGAATTTATTTATGATATTGAGTTGAGATATAAAAACAATAAATATAACAAATAAACGTTATATTCTTCAAAAAGATTTTTTTGCACCAGTTCGGGCCAAAACTGTTAAACATGAACCATTGGAATTTCAGCGATTCCAGATTTAAATTTAAAAGATATGACGATAATATAAATTTGTTTTCATGTACTTAGGTTTTATCGTAAGGAAGATGTAGCTGACATAAATATATTTAATATTACTCTAGCTTCCAGTTTAGAGGAAGGCAAGCAAAGTATTATTTAAATATGTTGTGCTCGAAAAATGGGATTACCATCAATGTAAAGGAAATGCATCAAACAAAACAGAAAATAATCGTTAAATGATCGGAGTAGACTGGAAATAAATTTGATTTGTATTGGCCGATTTATAGAGATGGATTCATTTATATCATTTAAATTCTGATGTGTCTTTTAACAGTGAATTGTAGCTAGGAAAACATAATCATCTCCATTTCTTCCTCAGAGAGAGAGAGAGAGAGAGAGAGAGAGAGAGAGAGAGAGAGAGAGAGAGAGAGAGAGAGAGAGAGAGAGAGAATGGGTTAAGTTGCTAATTTAAAATACAGAATAAGTACTGTTCAACCCTTGGGTACTAAAGAATGTTGTGCGAAAACACGGAGTAGATGTTTTAAATACGGAGAAATTACACCATGTATTTTATAAAATTTACATTTAGTACCATTTTGAGATTCAAACGCAGGTACGTGTGATGATATATATATATCTATATATATATATATATATATATATATATATATATATATATATATATATATATATATATATATATATATATATATATATATATGGGGGGTAGGTGGTGTATAATCTTTGTATACCACTGTAAACACTGGCTTTCAGAGAAAGCACTATTGTATCGAACAGAGAAGCGGCATTAACTGAAAAAAGCCTATTAAACATTTGCAAGTACCTCTGCAGCAGAGCAATATTGCTGCTTCTAATGATACTGATACTATTACTACTAGTAATTTTGCTACTACTAATATATGTTAATGCGATAATAAAAAAAAACAATAACAATACTAGTGATAATTATACTAATAATAAAGATAATAATATTGATAATAATAAATATATAAATAATAACTATAATAATATAAAAATTCCAATGGTATTGTTAGTAAAAAATAACGGTATTAATAAGGATAATAATAATAATAACAATAACAATAATAACGATAATAATAATAATTGCAATACTAAAAGTAATAATACTAAAATATTTATGACAATAGCACTAATAATAAGAGTAAAATATTAATAAATAATAATAATAATAATAATAATAATAATAATAATAATAAATAGTAATTAAACTTATGATCGAACCTCGACAAAAGAGAACATCACAGAACTCCCAAGTTTTATGCTGGGGATCGTTGCTCACATAACACCATGGATGTCCCTTTTCGTCTGGGTCTCTGCAGTAATTGGCGGCATCGGATGTAGATACATCAGGCAGTTTTAAGGTTAAAGGGTCACTGTGTGCTATATGCGCATCCCATCGGTCACATGTCACATTATCAATAGTTCTGTTAACATGACCGATATACAGTGAGCTTTTGAAAAAGCAGTCTGAAATAGTTAAAGCATTTTCGAAATAAAATCATTTGCCATGGTAGACATTGAAAGAGAAGCAATGCAAAAGAGACTACGTACTCTCGAAGAGGACCAGTTGCTTCATAGTTAATTAAATGGTACCCTCTGGCATCTGTCTGTCATTGTGGTTGAACCGTTGACTTCAAAAGTCTACTATAGATGCCACCAAGCGTGTCCATATATGTACTAAGTTTGTACAACTAACGCATAAATACATTTTGGTTTGGTATAGGCAATGTAGATTAGACAGATACTCACAAACTGTGGGTTACTGCGAACGCAATGTATCAAGCGAAAATGAAACAACCACGCCTGTCAATTATGTTTTTAATATGAGGAAAGAGTTTTCGTCAAGCTAATTTAAGATACATATTTGATATACCGATTAGAATTGTTTCATTTTCTGGACACTTAAAATGAAAGAAAAAATAAATATCAATCATCTGCATCTTTCAATTAGACAATGGATAAAATGTACATTCAGCTCTTTGAATGAGCATTATAGCATATTTGCCATCTTCGTTTTATCGTCAGTACCTTATCCAGGAAACATGTGTTTACTTGTAATATTTATTTCAGTGTTTTTTTTTTTAAAAAAACTTTAGTTTGTCTTCGATATATAAATGACGGACGTATTTAAATATGGTTCATGTAAGGTACCAATACGCATTCATGATGATTTGAACATTTGAGTGTACAAAAGTAAGATTTTAATGAAAGTACCTTGGCATATTACGACTGGCACAGCCACAGCCAATGAAAACAGAAAGAACATTGCGACTGAAAAGAAAAATTCTTCTGATGTGTCTGGCATTTTGCAATAGCTGCATATATACGACATTTGTTCACAATCAGCAAGGCACTTGTAATTACATAAAATATTAATCTATTGAAATATTGAACTAGTTATTGATTATTGTGTACAAATTAGAAAGTCCTTATCTTACTCCTTTGGAGTGTACTTAGCTGGCCTGTTAACGTAATGCTCGCGTGACAGTTACATTGTATAGATACTGTATTCGTTTCTTTTCCTTTCAAAATGTGTATCTTCCTTTCATTATCAAGAAATTCGCTTCAAGTGGTTACAATTCATTTTCATATCACTCTAAGATTCAAAAGTTTGTTTTTATAGTATTTATTTATAATTTTGTATCAATCACAATTACACCAGCAGGATTCGTACACCCTAACATACTGCTCTGTCTGTATTGTTTTTTTATCCCTCTTGAACAAATATCATTTAGTGGTTTTCGAGTGCAGGAAGATCTGCATGAACAACCATACCTAAAGGTACAATGTACGAAAACCAATTTATGTTGATCCTGCCATTAAATCATTAACAATATAGGAAAGAAGCTTATTCTAACTTAAACACTATTCAGAAAAATGTGTCATCATCAACAAATATGCATACTATTTGCATATATATATATATATATATATATATATATATATATATATATATATATATATATATGCGATGAAGGATACATAAAGACGTTAACGCATACATACATACATACATACATACATACATACATACATACATACATACATACATACATACATACATACATACATACATACATGGTTCAAACCTTGCTTGTTCTCTTTTCCCATAACTTGTTTAAAACCTCCAAAGCAAATCGCTTTACTGGATGGAAATTTGTAAAGGACTATTATATTTAGAACAGCCCCGATTAGTTATGTCACGTTTTGAACGATAAGAAGGGAGCATTATCTTGCATTCGAGTGAACATATAAGTTCGTGATTTGAACTGCTTTGGTTTTTTTTAATTATCAGTATATGATCTCTCCCGTTTGTTCCATGTTATCAAAAATGTAATCATTAGCAAGAATTAATATCGAACAGTGCATTGCTATCCTTATGAAACGTTTCATGTCATTTCAAAGATAATAGTTTGTAGAAATGAAATTGTACATTATATTAAAATATATGTTTATATTTAGAGATAAAAAATATAACTTATATAGTGTAACAATATATATATATATATATATATATATATATATATATATATATATATATAAATATATATATATACAGATATATATACACATATATAGATATACATACATATATATATATATATATATATATATATATATATATATATATAGTGAGATTATAATGTAGAGACTAACAGTAATACATATAACTAGATATTATATATACATATATATATATATATATATATATACATATATACATACACACACACATATACATACATATATATATATATATATATATATATATATATATATATATATATATATATATATATATATATATATATATATACATATATATATACATATACACATATATACACACATATACATATATATACACATATATACATATATATATATATATATACATACATATATACATATAAATAAATACAATATATCAAATCATCCACTAAAATTCTATACAATTTTATATAATGCCTTAGTATTAAGGCCATTAGGATAAACAGTATCTAACCGATTAATCCAATAACTTTCTTTAATGAGTCTGTTCATTTCTCCGTGCACAATATCGATTGGCATGAAAGAAAAATCCCTTAAAGAGTGATTATTTGTATTAAAATGCATTGAAACATTAGAGGAGAACTGAGGATCCATATAATTTTTTATATGAAAGCGGTGATTATTCATTCTCTTAGAAACTTGTTGAAGTGTTTGTCCAACATATTGCATGTTACATTTTTTACAGGTTATCAAATAAATTACATCAGTTGATATACAATCAGTGTTATAACGTAGAGAAAACATTTCTTTAGTATTGGAGCTACTAAAATAGGTACTTTCTGTAATATTTGCACATTGAGAGCACCTACGTCTGTTGCATTTAGATGACGAAAAACATCCTTGAAACTTTTTTGTCGGTTTAGTTCTGATCAAAAGATCTTGTAAATTCCTAGGTCTTCTATAAGCAAGAATTGGCTTGCTCTTGTAAAGTGTTTTGACGCTGTTTTTTTCTGATAAGTTAAGGAGAGTCCAATATTTATTAATTATAAGGCCTATATTTGGCAAAGATGGATTATATTGTATTATGAAAGGAATTATATTTTTATCTTTCGTACATTCTGCTGTATTTAAAGCATCATTTTGGGTAAGAATACAGACTTTACTTACAGCAGACTCTATTACATGTATAGGATAATTTCTTTTTATGAAATATGTTTTTAATTCATTTAAAGAATGTTTTAATTGATGATCGTCTGAAATGATACGTCGATATCTTTTCGCCTGACTATAAGGTATGCCGTTTTTACATGACCTGGGATGACAAGACGAATATTCCACATATTGGTGGATATTAGTTTCTTTTACGTGAACATTTGTAGAGATAGTATTATCAGGATTTTTCATCACATTTACATCTAGAAAGGATACATGCGTAGTGGATGCAGTGTAAGTAAATTTAATTGTGGGGTGAAAATTATTTAGGCTATTAATAAATTTGTGTAGATCTTCTTCTGAATGGTTCCAGATCATAAATATATCATCTAAAAATCTTAGCCAAACAGTGGGCTTAAAATTCTCGTTTTCAAGAAAATCTTTTTCTAATTTACCCATGAAAAGGGAAGCATATGAAGGAGCCATAGGACTACCCATTGCCGTACCCATTATTTGAATGTAATTAGTACCATTAAATTGGAAATTATTATTTTCCAAGATAAGAGTTATTATTTTACAAATATCTTCACTCGATAGTCTGTTATTATTAAGAGTGTTGTCAAGAAAATATTTACACGCCTTAATACCATCAGCATGCGGTATGTTTGTATACAATGATGTAACATCTAAAGATACAAGGAGGGAATTATGAGATAGTTGTGGAATAGACTTCAACTTTTTTTATGAAATCAGTAGTATCTTTAATATATGAAGGAAGCGATTTCATTAAAGGCTGCAAAATACTATCTATAAATTTGGATAAGTTCTCTGTATATGAATTACAACCTGATATAATTGGTCGTCCTGGATAATTTAAAGGTAATGTATGATCAGGAAATTTATGAGTTTTGGGCAATATGTAGAACTGAGGTGTACGTATTTTGAGAGGAAAAGTATCAAATTCTTCATATACGGAACTATTATTCTTAGATATTTCATCAATGCATGTGGAAATTTTAGATTTAATTTCTAATGAAGGGTCTTTATCGACTTTTTGATTGTACTTTTCATCATTTAATTGACGTTCAACTTCTTTAACATAGTCTTCCTGATTCATAATAATAATATTATTTGATTTATCAGCCTTTTTAATAACTATACTCTCGTCATTAATTAAATTATGTAAAGACTCCATTTCTTTCTTAGAAATATTACTATAACCTCTCTTATGAGGAATATTGTGTAATATTTCTTGTGTGATAGCTTCAATGTAAAAATCTAAATGAGAGTCACGTCCACTAGGTGGTGTAAAAGATGATTTGTTTTTATTGAAATAACCCATATTTTTTGAATTGAAAGAATCTGATTCACAATTAGAGTTGCTGCTTGATTTATCATAAAAAAATTCTTTTAATTTTAGGCGTCTAGAAAAATTGAAAATTTCTTCAGCTAATTTAATTTTATCATGAGATTTTGGTTTGGGACAAAATTTTAATCCTTTACTTAAAAGTATGTAATCATTATCCGTTAGTTTTTTACGTGATAGGTTTAACACTGTCTCTTTACCTCTCTGAATTTGTTTTCTCCGTTTTTGTTCTTTTTTCCATTGTCTCCTACTACTAAATCTCTGGAATCTCCTGTTATTTTGTCTTGGTAAGTCTTTTGTATCAATTGTTCTAAAACTTTGACAAGGTGTGTCAATGTTTTTGTCATGGTCACTGACTCCGATTCCCCCATGATTACGGCCTCTGCGTAACTTTTCTTTGTTGTGCCATGGGGAGACCAGTTTTTTTGTTGCTCTTGCTGATCTTTACTGTTCTTGTTTGAATTTATCACATTCCTTTTTGCCTCTCCCGTTCTGCTTGTTGATGCTTTTGGTACAGTTGTAGGTACAACATTGAAAAATGTAACACCTACAACTGTACCAAAAGCATCAACAAGCAAAACGGGAGAGGCAAAAAGGAATGTGATAAATTCAAACAAGAACAGTAAAGATCAGCAAGAGCAACAAAAAAACTGGTCTCCCCATGGCACAACAAAGAAAAGTTACGCAGAGGCCGTAATCATGGGGGAATCGGAGTCAGTGACCATGACAAAAACATTGACACACCTTGTCAAAGTTTTAGAACAATTGATACAAAAGACTTACCAAGACAAAATAACAGGAGATTCCAGAGATTTAGTAGTAGGAGACAATGGAAAAAAGAACAAAAACGGAGAAAACAAATTCAGAGAGGTAAAGAGACAGTGTTAAACCTATCACGTAAAAAACTAACGGATAATGATTACATACTTTTAAGTAAAGGATTAAAATTTTGTCCCAAACCAAAATCTCATGATAAAATTAAATTAGCTGAAGAAATTTTCAATTTTTCTAGACGCCTAAAATTAAAAGAATTTTTTTATGATAAATCAAGCAGCAACTCTAATTGTGAATCAGATTCTTTCAATTCAAAAAATATGGGTTATTTCAATAAAAACAAATCATCTTTTACACCACCTAGTGGACGTGACTCTCATTTAGATTTTTACATTGAAGCTATCACACAAGAAATATTACACAATATTCCTCATAAGAGAGGTTATAGTAATATTTCTAAGAAAGAAATGGAGTCTTTACATAATTTAATTAATGACGAGAGTATAGTTATTAAAAAGGCTGATAAATCAAATAATATTATTATTATGAATCAGGAAGACTATGTTAAAGAAGTTGAACGTCAATTAAATGATGAAAAGTACTATCAAAAAGTCGATAAAGACCCTTCATTAGAAATTAAATCTAAAATTTCCACATGCATTGATGAAATATCTAAGAATAATAGTTCCGTATATGAAGAATTTGATACTTTTCCTCTCAAAATACGTACACCTCAGTTCTACATATTGCCCAAAACTCATAAATTTCCTGATCATACATTACCTTTAAATTATCCAGGACGACCAATTATATCAGGTTGTAATTCATATACAGAGAACTTATCCAAATTTATAGATAGTATTTTGCAGCCTTTAATGAAATCGCTTCCTTCATATATTAAAGATACTACTGATTTCATAAAAAAAGTTGAAGTCTATTCCACAACTATCTCATAATTCCCTCCTTGTATCTTTAGATGTTACATCATTGTATACAAACATACCGCATGCTGATGGTATTAAGGCGTGTAAATATTTTCTTGACAACACTCTTAATAATAACAGACTATCGAGTGAAGATATTTGTAAAATAATAACTCTTATCTTGGAAAATAATAATTTCCAATTTAATGGTACTAATTACATTCAAATAATGGGTACGGCAATGGGTAGTCTTATGGCTCCTTCATATGCTTCCCTTTTCATGGGTAAATTAGAAAAAGATTTTCTTGAAAACGAGAATTTTAAGCCCACTGTTTGGCTAAGATTTTTAGATGATATATTTATGATCTGGAACCATTCAGAAGAAGATCTACACAAATTTATTAATAGCCTAAATAATTTTCACCCCACAATTAAATTTACTTACACTGCATCCACTACGCATGTATCCTTTCTAGATGTAAATGTGATGAAAAATCCTGATAATACTATCTCTACAAATGTTCACGTAAAAGAAACTAATATCCACCAATATGTGGAATATTCGTCTTGTCATCCCAGGTCATGTAAAAACGGCATACCTTATAGTCAGGCGAAAAGATATCGACGTATCATTTCAGACGATCATCAATTAAAACATTCTTTAAATGAATTAAAAACATATTTCATAAAAAGAAATTATCCTATACATGTAATAGAGTCTGCTGTAAGTAAAGTCTGTATTCTTACCCAAAATGATGCTTTAAATACAGCAGAATGTACGAAAGATAAAAATATAATTCCTTTCATAATACAATATAATCCATCTTTGCCAAATATAGGCCTTATAATTAATAAATATTGGACTCTCCTTAACTTATCAGAAAAAAACAAAGTCAAAACACTTTACAAGAGCAAGCCAATTCTTGCTTATAGAAGACCTAGGAATTTACAAGATCTTTTGATCAGAACTAAACCGACAAAAAAGTTTCAAGGATGTTTTTCGTCATCTAAATGCAACAGACGTAGGTGCTCTCAATGTGCAAATATTACAGAAAGTACCTATTTTAGTAGCTCCAATACTAAAGAAATGTTTTCTCTACGTTATAACACTGATTGTATATCAACTGATGTAATTTATTTGATAACCTGTAAAAAATGTAACATGCAATATGTTGGACAAACACTTCAACAAGTTTCTAAGAGAATGAATAATCACCGCTTTCATATAAAAAATTATATGGATCCTCAGTTCTCCTCTAATGTTTCAATGCATTTTAATACAAATAATCACTCTTTAAGGGATTTTTCTTTCATGCCAATCGATATTGTGCACGGAGAAATGAACAGACTCATTAAAGAAAGTTATTGGATTAATCGGTTAGATACTGTTTATCCTAATGGCCTTAATACTAAGGCATTATATAAAATTGTATAGAATTTTAGTGGATGATTTGATATATTGTATTTATTTATATGTATATATGTATGTATATATATATATATATGTATATATGTGTATATAAATGTATATGTGTGTATATATGTGTATATGTATATATATATGTATATATATATATATATATATATATATATATATATATATATATATATATATATATATATATATATATATATATATATGTATGTATATGTGTGTGTGTATGTATATATGTATATATATATATATATATATGTATATATAATATCTAGTTATATGTATTACTGTTAGTCTCTACATTATAATCTCACTCTCAGTTTTCATTAGAGACTCATGCATCATTCTGATCCAGTTGTACATATGATATTTGTATAATAAAGAATATAAATTATGATATTATGTCAATTACGTAATTATTGACATATAGACGTCATCCGCTTCTTTCAAAAGCATGACGTTATGTTAATGACGTAATTGTTTATAACTTTATAGACGTCATCAGTTTCTTTCAAATAAAGTTTGTGCCTGAAGAAGCATAAATGCGAAACTAGTCGCACAAGTTTATCGGCGTTTGTGTTGTTTTTTCATCCCCTATATATATATATATATATATATAGACAGAGAGAGAGAGAGAGAGAGAGAGAGAGAGATAGAGAAAGAGAGAGAGAGAGAGAAAGAGAGACATACAGAGAGAGAGAAAGAGAGAGACAGACAGACAGAGAGACAGACAGAGAGACAGATAGATAGATAAAGTGACATACAGCGAGACAGAGAGACAGAGAGAAAGACACAGAGAGACAGATAGAAAGAGACAGAGAGGCAGAAAGAAAGTATAAGTCACGACATAAACATATACACTATGCAAGACAGAGACAGAAGTATGGACATTCTATTGTCTTAGCGAGACATTAAACAGCGAAATACTCATAATAATTTAGACAATTCGCACTGATAAGAGTGATATTGTAGATTTCAGCCTTAATTATCTTATCCCGGTAATAATGTGGTTGAAAACTTTTAGGAATTCAAATTATATTTGCATAAACAAGTTAAAGATATTCTCTAAAGGCAAGATAACATACATTTAAAAAAAAAATGAAATAAACAAGATACAGTTATTTGCACACAGTGAACTTTCATCAAGTGCGTTCAAGCGCAGTAACTATACTAGGTGCACAGACCAGATATTTCATTAGTATTGCTAGCGTCGAATCTGTATATAGTGTATTTTGCTGAGTATCGGTTTGTGTAAGACCTAAAACACTGGATGAATATAACTATTGGTCATTACTGCACTGCGTATACAATAGTTTAATGATATATTTTTTTGAGTGAGAAGATATATTGATTATAATAGCTTTTTTTAAATATATATATAAAAAATAGTAAACAAACAACCGTACGTTTATTACTACAATGTAACAATATCAATGTGTACACAACACAGCTCACATATTCGCACTCGCGATCTTACGTTATGATATTTTAAAGGGGAGATTTATAATCATAATAGGACTGAATGTGCACTGACGCAGAGTTTCCAGTTGGTGTGAAGTATGTATCCCCTCCCCCGCAGATCCAATCAAATTTACTTTTTCTATTTTTGATAGGCTGGATGTATTGGCTGTTGTCAATTTCGTACGTATACGTGTTGTAATTTTAGAGGTACAAGCCGTGTTGCAACTGCACCTGTGTTTCTTTTCCGTCATTGAATATTTGGAATAATATTGTAGGGAAAGTATGAATTAATTTAATTGAAATTCTCATAACAATGAAGGCTCATTATTATTTGCTATCTAATACCACATCATTGCATGTTGAGTGCCTTGAGGATTTGATTTATGTTGGAAACGTAGTCGAGTTATCTGTACAATTTCGTAATATGGATACATTTTTGGAACCCATATTATCCGGACCTGAAGAAATAACTAAGAAAGTACATCTTCAGAACATTCAAGATGAAAATCGTATATGTATATATGTATATATATATATATATATATATATATATATATATATATATATATATATATATATATATATATATATATATATATATATATATATATGTATATATATATATATATATATATATATATATATATATATATATATATATATATATATATATGTATATATATATATATATATATATATATATATATATATATATATATATATATATATATATATATGTATAAAGTGCCATTTTTGATACCAGCTAAACAGTCCCGGATTACCCATTAGGCAGAGTAGGCAACTGCCTATGGGCCCGAGAATTTTATGGGCCCCATTAGGGGCCCCCATGGGCCCCCATGAGACCGTGACCGTGGGTCTGGGGCCCCAAAAGTTTGACTGCCTATGGGCCTCCACGGTGCTTAATCCGGCGCTGCAGCTAAAGAAGACATTTGTACGCCCCTCTCACTTGCACCTTCTTTGTGGAATGATCCAGCTCTATAAGACTTCTATCGATACCATACATTCAAACATTATATCAATAACGTCAAGCGATACAACGTTCAAACAGCTGCGGTATGACTTTCCATTTCGCCAGTTACAATACGTCTTTGTAGTCGTCTTGGCGTATTGTTTCTGAGGATTATGCTTTTCTACCAATACTGGCCTTCTATGTTTACTTTGACTGACTTGTTATAATGAGAAATCTCTGAGGAAGACGGGATATTCCTAGGAATCTACATACCTGTATATTATATTATTTTAAACTCATGAAAGCTAGTATAGTTGTACAGTGAGATACCCTAGCGAAGATGGGCAAATACATTTCAGACCCCCGGCACGTCTGGCGACAAAGTTTGGAACATCACATTGGGAAAATCTGACGACAAGGGAAATTTAACCTGGGCAATATCTGGGACTGTCTAGCAACAAGAGAAAGTGGAATGTTTGTATAACAACAAAAGGAATGAAAGAGATTAGCTGACGTTACGGTACTAAAGATTTGCAGAAATGTTGGAATAATGGTAGGACCCTGTGTGCACCGGGTTAACTTCCATCCATCCATCCATCCATCCGTCCATCCATTTCCTATATCGTTTTAATCGTTTCTAATGCGAATCTCTTAAGTGGATAAGAATGTGTAGAGGTACATTACATCTCACAAGGAAATATCAAAATCTTAGTGTAAATTGCTAACAGTAACAATGCCATGAATTTCATCACTTCAAAACATATCCGTATGAGAAAATTTGTATTGGTTTTCGATAAACAAAATATAATTGTTGCACCATCTTAACCAATCTTCTTCAAATGCATACTGATGGTACTAGTGATGGTATTTTGTTTATTATATTGTCATTTGCGAAAGAATGATATTGCTAAAGCAAACCAGTATAAGCAAATATATTTACGTGCCTGGATAAAAATTATGCGTTTAGTCAATAAAAGTGGCAAAATGCTTGTTAGCCATCGTATCTTGTAGAGAGGCTCCGTATTTATATGTTTTGAATCCAGTTGACTTTGTGGTACGTGATTTCATGCAGCATTGCATACAAATACAAAGACAGGTCCGATATGGAAAAGTATGCATTTACAGTCTGCGAATTAAATGCGCATGCCAAACCCATACCGCGAAAACGTATATAGAAGTTTTAAACAATCAGTATGTTCGCTTTATACTGACCTGGTTAGTACATGATACTCTTCACTGCTGCTAAATCGGATTATGTAATGGTTAACATGGGTATATTTATATGCTATTGAAATGAGAGAATTAATTACGTTAGCCATTCATGTGTAAAGTGCTTTGAGAGAGAGAGAGAGAGAGAGAGAGAGAGAGAGAGAGAGAGAGAGAGAGAGAGAGAGAGAGAGAGAGAGAGAGAGTGTGTGTGTGTGTGTCATAAGCAAAAGAAAACAGTTAATTTGCCAAAATATTAACAATGAAGTTTGAGGAGCATGCAGAACGGCAAATACACTAGTTAAATGTAAAACGGAGTTCCAAGCGTGTATTTGTTACTGTCACGATATAGGTTTTCGCCGACTGACACATTTCACGAGATCATTATATATTTCCTTCCCTTTGTTACAATATTTAAACAATGAAAATAAAAGCTAGGTTAAACAAACTTTTGATCCAATTTGTTTTACGG
Source organism: Unio delphinus (assembly GCA_029339505.1). Classification (NCBI taxonomy): domain Eukaryota; kingdom Metazoa; phylum Mollusca; class Bivalvia; order Unionida; family Unionidae; genus Unio; species Unio delphinus. The sequence goes on along the minus strand of JAQISU010000055.1, from coordinate 12,979,151 downwards.
AGATTTAATTACCATTGCCTTTTGGGATCAAACAAGGAAGGACACTATGTTTTATAAAACACTGGAGCTATCCTCTGGGTCTTTACAATAGTTTTCCGCCCTTGTTGCACTTCCATCCGGAAGTGTGCTGTCAGGAAAGGAAGTACCGGTCCAGTCAAGACACTTACCATTCAGTGGGGCTGTGACGTAGCCGTTGTAATCATGTCTTCTGTTTGCAAAATAGCATTCTGAAGATAGAGATTAATACTACTGGAACTGTTCAACTATGTAGAGAACACATACAGCAAAGATATTGAGAATAATATTAATGGGTGGGTTTTTTTTGCCTTACATTCATCCTACAGTTTACTTTGAGAATCTGCACAGCCGTCTTAGTAGCGGATAAATCTGCATATGTGAATTGCCAGTTTCAAGAATTGTACCAATTGTCATGAACAATAAAGTATATTAAACAATCCGTATGCCTTTTCACTAAAATATACGAACTCAATTTATTTCTTATAATATGCTGACATATAATTCTAATAAATAAACAATTTCCTATTCCGTAAAAGGATTTTGCACCGGTTCTAGCGAAAAATATTAAACATGACCAGGAGGAATTTCAGCAATGGTAGATTCCAATTTAAAAGAGCTGAAAATAATATGAATTTATTCATACATTTAGATTTTGTGTTTGAGAAATGTTTGTGTTTTGTAATGCAATTGTAGCTGTCAAAATATACATTTAATAATGCTCTAGCTGTCTGTTTGGAGGATAACATGCCTGATATTCCTGAAATGTGTTGACAACGAAAATCAAGCGTAAGATCAAAGTATAGGAAACATACCTAAAAAAAAACTAGAACGTATGGGCCTGGAAATGAAAAATGAAAATGTATTTTCCAGTCATTAGATATGTATTATTTTGTATTAATTAAACTCTGAGATATCTCTGAGATTGCTTACCTAAGAAACAAAACTATCAACATTTCATCCAAATTACAAAGTCATGTAGATGACGACGGTACGCTATTGTGTTTAGAATTTGGCTAGATATATGATTCATGGTATTACTCATAATACTCAAAAATGTAAAAATTTCAAACCTAATCTTTCGTGTCTACACGTATAATTGTCGAATTGTTGCAAATGTGAAGAAATAGGGAGATAGTGAAAGGAGGAAACAGGCGAACGGGCGAGAGACGCTCTTTGTGAGTGAGCGACACATGGATACGGAGAAAGTTAGAAATTTGCAATAAACAATTTGGAAATTTTAGGTACTAAAGTAGGATGCGTAATAATTGAAAGTGAATGTTTTAAAAATGCAGAAATAATATGATGCAGGTGGAGAAGTATTAATTAATGCCATATTGAGATTTGAACCTGGGTTCGTATCGAATCGCTGAATATCTTTGTAGTAGAGCAATATTGATGTTGCTAATGATAAATACTAGTATAAATACAACTATTATTATTGCTACTAACATTACATTTACTACTATTATAAATAATAAAATACGACAATAATAATCATAATAATAAAAACAATAACAATAAAAACGATAATAATAATAATAATAATAATAATAATAATAATAATAATAATAATAATAATAATAATAATAATAATAATATTGGCAATACTAAAGCTATTAATATTACAATGTTAATGACAATAGCACTAATAAAAATAGTAAACAATTATTAAATAATAACAATACTACTACTACTACTACTACTAATAATAATAATAATAATAATAATAAATATTAATAACACTTATGATCGATCCTCGACAAAAGAGAACATAACAGAACTCCCAAGTCTTATGTTGGGGATCGCTGCTCACGTAACACCATGGATGTCCCTTTTCGTCTGGGTCTCTGCAGTAACTGGCGGCATCGGATGTAGATACATCAGGCAGTTTTAAGGTCAAAGGGTCACTGTGTAATATATGCGCATCCCATCGGTCACATGTCACATTATCAATAGTTCTGTTAACATGACCGATGTACAGTGAGCTTTTGAAAAAGCAGTCTGAAATAGTTAAAGTATTTATAATCATTTGGCATGGTTCGTATTCAAACATAAGTAATGCACAAAGAGGCGACATACATTACAAGGAGAACCAATTGCCTGATAGTGAATATGTTATTCTAAGAAACAAGCAATATTTGCTAGAATGTTTGGCATGTACCTCTCAAAACTACATTTATAGTTATTATAATAAATACTTTTAAAGACGCCTCCTTCCAGACTCTTCAAAAGCAATTTGCAACGTTTGTGAATAAAGGTATGATAATTATTGTCTCTTTTTGACTTTGATCAAAATCTATCAATACAAACTAATTATATTGGCCGGGTCAGTCATGTGATATGGATATATATCTAACTAAAATATTTATGTGAAAAAGCTTACCATGGCTTTAAGAGGTTGATAATAATACGATTATCGATTTACTGACTTCGTATATTGTGTTATATTGTCTGAATGCATATTTATCATAATCGGGTACCTTGTGAAAAACTAAAGTCTCTTAACTTTATACTATATAGCAACGGTCTTTTCAACTGGCAATTGCTACGGCCGTACGTTCTTAAACTAACAACACGAAGCTAAACAAACAAGTTGTGTAAAACGTAACACATGCTAAAATTATCAGTTTTATAAACTTAACTTTTAAGAGGAACATGCAGTAACACTAACTGAATTACAATAATACTAATTATATATTCAAGTCCAGAAGGATATAACGTTCCAAAGCAAAAAATAACGTACCCCTGAATACTGATGTTCGAATAAGAATATATAAAAGATGACTAAGCAACTTTGCCCATCTCTTCATACTTATACTTAGGTATAAGATGTATTCTTATTTAGATACCTGTCAATATGTTTACTACTAATAGTCTATACTTAGGTATAAGATGTATTCTTATTTAGATACATGTCAATATGTTTACTACTAATAGTCTATACTAAGGTATAAGATGTATTCTTATTTAGACACTTCACCTAGGTTGAAATTTACAAATATCCGACATCATAACATAACCCATCTCACCTAATCCAGCCCAAAGTAAATATCATAGTTTTTAAAAACTTGACTAAGGTACTAGCAAATGAGAAATTACCCCAAACCTGTCAATATGTTTACTACTAATAGTATTATTAGTAATTTGATCTTTGCTCAGAGTCTACAAAAAGTTATTGCTCTTGATATTTTAATGTATTACCTATACAAAGGTTAGCTCTAGATAATGATTGCAACTTGCACTCAGGGATAATAGTCATCAAGGTATAAGAAATATGTGTCTTTGTGTATTGTTAGGTATAAGAAATATGTGTCTTTGTGTATTGTTAGGTATAAGAAATATGTGTCTTTGTGTATTGTTAGGTATAAGAAATATGTGTCTTTGTGTATTGTTAGGTAAAACAAATATGTGTCTTTGTGTATTGTTAGGTATAACAAATATGTGTCTTTGTGTATTGTTAGGTATAACAAATATGTGTCTTTGTGTATTGTTAGGTATAACAAATATGTGTCTTTGTGTATTGTTAGGTATAACAAATATGTGTCTTTGTGTATTGTTAGGTATAACAAATATGTGTCTTTGTGTATTGTTAGGTATAAGAAATATGTGTCTTTGTGTATTGTTAGGTATAAGAAATATGTGTCTTTGTGTATTGTTAGGTATAAGAAATATGTGTCTTTGTGTATTGTTAGGTATAAGAAATATGTGTCTTAGTGTATTGTTAGGTATAAAAAATATGTGTCTTTGTGTATTGTTAGGTATAAGAAATATGTGTCTTTGTGTATTGTTCATATAACGGATCATTACGTATTCATAATGATTGTAAACTTTCGAGTTTACAAAACGTAAGACCTTAATGAAACGTTTTCTGCGTGGACTAACAAAAGTACCTTTGCACATTACAACTCGCACAACCACAGCCAATGAAAACAGAATAAACATCCCAACTGTAAAGGAAAAAAATAAATTATTATTCAGAATGCACATTTTCTGAGGCAAAACTTTGATATGATACATTTGTCTTTTTAAGTTTCTCTTTGCTATAGCAATATACGCCAATTGCTTACACTCTGTATGACACATGTGATTACATAAAACACTGCGTTACTTACTGCTTACTTCGTATTGTTATATAAATGTGAAAAAAAATTGTTTACATCTTTTGAGGGTACTGAGCCGGCCTCCTAACTGATTGAATGATATTATATTCGTTTCCATTGCTATTAAAGTTTTGATTTTCGTGTTCATGATTAACAAATTCGTTTCTATGTTTAATCACGTTTTACCCACAATTATACATGTATTTATAGACTGGACGATGCAATACTTTCTGTAAAGCCAAGTATTTAGGTCCCGTTGAACAAGTATATGTGTGGTTTGTTTGGGCACAAGTATCTGTACAGATGACCATATATAAAGTTACAATTAATGAAAATACATGTTACGTACATATTTATGTTCATCATGATTTGAGATAATCTACTGTTTTATCTATGCGAAACATTCTAAGTGAGGGTGAACATACCAGATCTTAGAGAAGACAATTTGCGAGAAAAACAAAACCCGTCAAAAATGGGACACAAGCGTCAATAACACTAAAGAGTGGCCTCGAACAGGGTTGCACTAAACTGATGTCTATAACCATGTTAGTGATTTACTGTTATGCGTTATCTAGACGCTTGAATGTCAAATTGTATGCGTCTAGATTACTGACCCGACACTCACTATTTGACGCCATTCTCTCTACTGGTGTTTAATTGAAAATGTTTGACAAGGAATGTGGCGTAATGCAATACATATTATTGATATAATAATTAGCAATTCTAGGCCAGCCATGGACCTTAGCATGGCAAAATTAACGCGATGCAATTTAGAAATATCTTTTCGGTTTATGATACTGTAAAGAAGCATCTAAAAGCATGTTAGGAGTCTCAGGTGGAATTTATACAAGGTACAGAACAGTTATTTAAACCCATTTTCAAACTAACAAAAACAAATATAAAGCAACTCAGGCAATGAAAAAAGCTCTAGTGACATTTCATGTTGACATAGTTGGTCGTCTTTGAGCAACTAGACCACCACCCTAGCTACCTCCTCAACAACAGCCAGACTTGAGGGACCGCAAAAAGTATAAACCAAGATAACTTATACATTTACGCCAAAAGGGTTTTGCCGGCGTCGAAGCCCTAAGCCCAATAGTTATTATCGCCACGTTTGGATATCGTGATATCGAGATAGGCGTATGAAACCTGAATACGTTAATACAATGAAATCTAGCGATATGGATAGGGTTGTATGTCGTACTACTTTTGATACTCTGCAGATCAGATATGAGGAAGATGTTAATTTTAAATATACAGTGAGAGAGAGAGAGAGAGAGAGAGAGAGAGAGAGAGAGAGAGAGAGAGAGAGAGAGTGCATTGAATAGATAAATGAAGAAAGGAAACAAAAAGAAGACAAAACGAAGCAGGGACTTACAAAATTCAGCATTAGAAAAGAAATCAACTTTATAAACATGCAAACAAACATACGGAAAAACAAATAAGCGAAAAGCAAAATAGTATGATACAGATCCTAAACCCTGTGCCGCTGGCACTGGTATTGACACTCCTGGTACATGTGCCTCACCTTTCCATACCACAACAATGGTCTTCCTAATGTTGATAGACTAGAAATTCAGATTGGCGGAAGATGATCCGGCAATCGTTCCACACAAATCACCATTGAAGTAGTTCCCATTTGTCAGAGTTAATTCACAGGCAGTATCATAGACTTTAATGTTTGTGGGTCCCTCATTTATGAAATCGTAGATACGTATCGCATTGGTTCATATAGTTAGATCCGTAACAATACAATAATGACATACATACATAATGCCATATTGCTTAACGTGGACCTGTAATTCTCAGGGTGATACAATAACAATTATTGACATATAAAGTTACCTATGGGGATGGACAGCGAAATGTTGTTCGGGGTCTATTCAGAATGATAGGTCTAAAGCAATACCGAATGCAAAGCAACTAGGAATACAAGCTGCTGATATTGTTCGTGATAACGATATTGTTATGTTTGGTGATATTGCCATTAAAACAATGTCAGCAACCAAGGATAGGTTTACACGATTAATACGACGAAAACCTCGGCCAGTACAAATACACAGAATTGAAGTTATGTCAGCAAATGTTACAAAAATAATAAATCAAGCTGCAGGTGACGGTTGATATAATTAACAAGTGAAATAGCACATATGATTGCTTGAGTGGTATTCATGTTATCTGATAGCAAATATAACAAAATGTTTAAGCGTGGATCTGATCCAGCATTATGCATCGACGTACCAGTCTTTAAGGATGAACCGGGGAGTGAGTATCATTATTTCGCTTATGATGGGCGCGCATCCGACTCACGTTGAAGATCCAAATTACTAGTTCAGATACAAGCTTAATTTCTTGGTGGCTGAGGTAGACGTTTGAAAGCAGATAATACAGCTTACGGAATTGGTGATCGAGTTGGTTTTGGTAATAATGGCATTGTGGCGTTATTTAATAGTGCCATAAAACATGATGAAGGTACAAATATTGAATCACGTCTCGAAACGTTTGACGTAACTATGAAGATACTTGACTTCGCAAGATACAGTCATAATCACTCGAGGTCAGATGGTCCGTCAAAGATATTTTCATAGAAAACCACTGATTAACCCGAGACAAGAATATGACACTGATTGCTGCTTGAACTGAAGTTGCATCCACGAATTAATATTTCTAATTCGGATTTTCATGTGCAATTTTACTATCATATATCTTTGTGTTATGCAGACATGTTAAAAATGTTATTTTTGGCGTTGAACACATCGTGGCACTCCTGATTCTGGTCAGATGTAAAAGATACAATGACCATAAAAAAATAAATTATGAAATACACATTATCGCTGAAATCTTCACACATAGCATGCGATATGAACGGCCCAAAAAGAACATCACTGACAGAACGTAAACTCAAGCACTGCAACGACGCCAGACGATCAAGGACAAATCTCATAATTGATCTATCTGCTGGTGTCATTAGAGAAACATCCACGATTGGATGTATACTTCCATATCTTCCAGCAATACAAGCGTTAACAGCCGCTTCAGCACCAATTGTTGCAAACTCAGCTGCACCCGTGCTGTTGCAACTGCAATTGGGATGACATTAAAGAAAGCTACAGGTCACAGACTAAAGACTTCCGAAAAGGGGGCGGTATCTAAGAATGAATGTAACACCTCATTCATACTGATGTCAAGCCGTTCGCAGCTAAGGTCTAAGAATTCCCGAGACCTTTCACTAAACATGCTTCCCATGTCCAATTTTCATTTACTTGATGTTAGTTAATAAATTAAATGTACAAAATACTTAAGATATGTTTTATGCGTGATCAATTAACAAAATAACCAAGCCGTGTTGAAATAAATTTCGATGGAAGTTCTGGTCCAGATATTCATTGGGTTGCATTTGCGATTGACTCACATGGAGTTGATTAATGTGATTCGTATGGGTTGGCGCGACCAAAATAATTTTTAAAATATGTCAGTATAGTGTGAAATACTCGAATCTTGTATTCAACATTACCTACACAAATAATAACTGATCCGCCAATATGTGGCCGTGAGTACTCGCTGTACTTGACAACCCTGTTTCAAGATCCCTGACACCCGAAGCAGGACGTTTTGGCGCCGCCGATTTGGCGCTGGCCGGTGTGCCGCGGCCACTTTGGCTCCGAGCAATTGGTATTCCTGTTGAGAGGTAACCCCCTACGTTAGTGGAGCAGGAAAGGATAACATGATTTTGTCAGCAGAATAAATTGGGCGTCATATACAGCTGCGTGAAGGCGGGATTTACATTCGTGTTTCTAGTCGCATCGCCTAATTTCTCTTAAGCTTATCGGCACTGTATTTATGAAAAACGTATAACTATCGATCGTGCACGTACTTTTCTGGACCACGCTTCGATTTCATAACGCTAATTTCCGAATTAAACGTTTACGATAATAAATTTGACAGCACACTTCTATAAACAAACAACTATATAAAAGTGGGTTTGAGCCTGAATGGCTAAATCGTTAATCCCTTGCGTGGACTTATTTTACCTTTTCATTCCTTTTGGTTTTCAAATATGAATAACACGTTAGACATGAAAAGGTTAAATTGTTAATCCTTACGTGGTCATCACTCACAGGACACTATACCAATAGAGTCAATTATCTTAAGAGTCCTGCTTATAATGTTATTTCTTAATCCTTTTGTAAATGCCGACATGGCCTCTAATTATCTTAAGGATAATGTGTAATCTTTTGATCTTAATCATTTTGTTGGTGACAAAAAGTCCGGTGCCAAAACGGCCCACGCCAAAACATCCAAGCGCCAAAACAGTCGCGCCAAACCGGCCGGAGCCAAACAGACGGCGCCAAAACGTCACGGACCGCTGACACCGCCTCAAAAATTGATGCACGAGTATTTGATTTGACGAAATCATCATCCAACGTAGCACATAGGTCATAGTGTAATATACAACGATATATATGTACTGAATATCTTTTGCAAGTATGCTACATGGTGGCTTATCCAAATATGAGGTCAAGGCTGCGCTCGTTTTTAATTTACGTCTCGTTGACATGGACCAAAGTGAAAATGTTTTCCAGGGCCAGCAAGGATGGTTAAAGGCGAACAATATGCCGTTGACATATATTATTCAGATTGATCCAAGTGCAACCAATGATAAGTTAGTGGTTTTGCTAAAAACGGAAAAATGAAAACTCGATCTTGGATATTTATCATTTTTCCCAGTTTTTCCTCGTTCACAATACTAACTCTGAGTAATTACCGGAATACTAATCAAATACTTAAATAGTATTTGGCCGTCAGAATGATAAATCACAAATACAACTTTGATCAGGCCATACAAACAAATCTGCAACATAGATACCTATTTTATTGCAGAATTTATATAAGTGGGATGAATAACAAAACTTGATTTTTGTTTGTCAAATGTGCCTAATCACACCAGCAAACGACATCTCACAATTTCAATGATGTGATGCATTGTAAAGTCATCTTTCTCCATTTGTATAGCATATATCACTTGTAAAACGTATCTTTTATATTACTGGAAAACATATGTTTGATACTTCTAAAATAAAGATCTAGTGAGATATTCTGCAGCATGAATTATAGGTGATTCAACGTTGATGCTGACACCACTGTCGTTGTTCGATTAATTTTCTTTTCATAGTACCGTTTTAAAGCTCTTCATATTCTGCCTCCACAGTCTACACACAACAGCATTACCCCCTGATTCCCTTGTTACATTGCAAACACGGCTTTGGTCCTAAACATACATCAGTTACTCAAATCTTATTACAAATAATTATAAATCAACTCATGAACCATTAGCAACTATCCCTTTCTTGAAATGTCAAAATTTTTGAAAAAACTTTAATTTAAATATAAATTTGCCTTAATCATAACAGGGAAGATTCTACGATTTTATCTGAGATCAAGCCTTCTTAAACTAGATTCGTTCTTGGCAGGTTAACTGTCGGCAAGGCGAGTCGAGCTCTTATTGATGTTGATTTGAAGAATAAGACAATGATCAATCGTATCCATGAAGAGGGAGAGAAACAGAGTTTCGTAACGATGACACGACTCGTGAGAGGTCAACATTTTAAATTATACAAGACGATGAAAGCCTCACATGGTCGGGATTGATGCTACAATGAATGACCAAACAACATTTCTTGAGAAGACAATTTATTGTTGCTTGTCAGGAGTGGGAGTCGACACTAACCTTGATTTTCCGTGGCAAACGTGACTCTGCTGGCGAATCACATCACGCTGGAAATGTTGTAAAGTTTAGCAATATTGCAGGCCGGGACTGTTTAAATGTATTGACAAAATATACGATGAACGAACATATCCTTCGACATCAGTTATTAATGTGATATATCCTCTTAAAGGTTATCCTAGTATTAATGATATTTTGCCAATGGAAATGTCTCTCTTGAATTGTATTGCAGAAAGAATTCAAAAACTTTCACAAATGTTATACGTCGAAATGGTTTAAAGGATCTGAGACGTAACAGTGTAAAACAAGATGTAATCAAAATGTTTCTTGATTGGTTATTGATTCAAAATACTGATGTTAGTGATTCGAGTCAATATCCAATCAATAAACACCTTAATGCACCATGCATTATGCGTGGCGATTATGCTCAACTACAACGTATTGTTGGATCATGTGCGCATAAATGGAAGGAAACGTTCGTTCTTTATTACGAGATAAGTGATGATCACTGAACGTCTGTTTCAACTCTACAAAATTTTAAAAGGTGAATCATATTACAACCAGATATATTTCAATGTGAACAAATGCCCATTGTAATTTTCCCAATTATCATAAACCGGTCTGGGTCTGGTCAGAATCAATTGTTAAATAACCTGAAAATGAGATGCCTCTAATTGGATAAATTATATTTATTGGCACCACCTGGAGATTATCAGAGATGCTGCGAAGTGATTAAAGATGTTAATGAAAATTCAAAGTTGTCGGATGAGGACGGTATCGAAATTATTGATTTTATTACTGACATCAACGATTCACTGTTGGTAGATTATGTCGGTTAAACTAATCTGACAGTATATTCTAATGTGATCGTGGACAATCAGTACAATCTAGCTTAAATGTTTTCCGAGGCAAATACAAAAACACATATATTATACATGTTTCGCAGCGATGTGCAAATACCTAATTTGATCAGAGATAACTACAATCTTCTGGTTGTCTTTAATTGTTTTGAAACCCACACACTAAGAAGCAGCCACCAGACCTGGTTTTTGTGGGATATGGATATGATCATGTTTAAAAGCGTCTCGAACACACAAGTGGTTCCTTAAGTATATATCACGATAAATATATATGATACTTTGTCGCAATATTGAATAGGTCGCGATAAAATGTTTGGTTGGGAGACCTGTCACTTGTTTTACACACTCAACATCAAGATGTGTGGTGACTAACAGAGAGTGTCAGGTCGGTAAACGTGACGCATACATATTTGAAACACAAGAATCAAAAGAGAAACGTAAGCAGCAGAGGGGGCGAATCGGACAAACTTGTAGAAGCGTCCACTTGGGAAATCAAGGCTTCCTCCAAATCGTTAAAAAGCTTCTATTTTGCAAACCAAGGCTTCCTCCAAAATCGAAAAAAAGTTTCTTTTGGAGACTCAAATTCGTTGTCGCGCCCCTCTGCTGCTGCTGGGGTAAAAAGTCTTTTTAACGATGAAAATCCTTGAAATTATTAGCAATTTGTGAAAAAAATCTTAAGAGTTTACAAGCATACTAATTTGTAAAACCTCACCTCGTACATCCGTTAGATCACTGGACTGGTCAGTGAGTTTGAAATTAATTCTCGTTAATGAATTATAATGGCATCGCATATAGACTGGATTAGTTGGATCCTCACTTATTAGAAATCCTGGAGGAGCTGTTAATGCAAATGAATATAAAATATATCCCTTCTGGGCTTGATTTGATCTTTCGAGATTTATTTGGTAACTTCCTTCGATGACATCACATACTAAATTCAACGGAATCACCGAGGATATATTGACGTTTTGAGGAGCAATATGCCGCCCACCTCCGTCTGGGTCATTATTATGTTTGAGGATTGTTGTTGTTTGCTGTTGTGTTATTTTTTTCCATGCGTCGTGAATCCTTTTGAAACCATCATCGATGTCATCATTGAGAGATTTTTTTAGTTCTGGTGCATGATAGCATGGAAACTTAAAAGTGGAAATATCCTCCACGCGTATATTATATTTCTTTGCAAACTCTGTTCAAGTTTGGGGTGATCATCACCTAATATAAGTTGAATCATTCACAAATTTATTCTTCAATGTCGGCGATAATTTTGTTACATATCTCCATGTATTTGATAATATTCTATCGGTTGGGAGGAATTGTATTAATTTCCGTTATAAGTTTATTTATCACGTGATATTATCTTACCTTTATGACCATCTTTTAGAAACCCCTTTTTTGAATGATAGCTTTGAACAGCGAATTTACCAAAAGCGTAATAATCGCTGAGTTTTGATAATTGAAATTTGTTATTATTGTTTTAGCCTCATCGGTAAATTTATCAACTAAATAAACACCCTTTGTTTTACTAACATCACTCTGTTTATCTCCAGCTATCTGTTTTAACAACGGGAGAATACCCTTTTTCTATCTTCTTCCTCAATAGTCTCTCCCAATATAACTCTTTCTTTTGATGGTTTAAAAAACTGTTGAGTGTCTCCTGCAAAGTCAGTTTGAAATTCCTGTCTCGTTTGGAGCATAAATCGAACGAAAACACGAACTGGAATAACTTTCTTAATCAAAGATAATAGTTCACGTGCTAATTTAATTCTCAGTGCCTCATTTTCCATTATAAATTAATATATTATTTATATTATAAGTGGAAAAACTCACCCGAAATTCTTTTGTGTGTTATACTTCCGCGTAGTGATGAAATCGCCAGTGACACCTGTCTATAGAATTCTGTTCTTGGTGAGTAAGCGCATACCTGTCTGTAGAATTTCCGTACCCTGTATGTATTGCGTGTATACTATGTTGAGGTAATCAAAGGGGTATTTTCATTTTGGCGGATAATCTTTTTTATTGTATTGATTTTCGAGTTAATTGTGCGTTTTATTTTATTTTGTTTTCCGAATTCACTTCTGACCTTTTCGACAGCAGTGAATAACGGGATGAACATGTTGATATCGTTACAGAATGCAAAGGAGTCATAAATAGCGTGCTAAATTCTCTTCATAAATGAATAGGATTTCGATAACACATACCTGTTATTCCGAGCGCTATCATCAATATCTTGATATTCAGAAAGAATTTGATGACAATCTAATTTATCTGACAATTGAATTCCTTGATTTTTCAAACTCGAAATCTCATTAATAATGACATTCATATTTTCGAAATTCATATATGAAATATTATGTATTTAAAATGAAATAAAAAATTAGGGGTCAATTTTTTGACCCGTGTTTTTATTTGGGTTATATACATACTCAAATAAGAACAACACAGCCTTTAACCTCTGCTTTGGAGAAGGTATGTAAGGCACACATACTTAATTAAGGACAACACAGCCTTTGACCTCTGTTTTGGTGAAGGTATGCAAGGAACACATGCATACATGACGATATATATCAGATTACGTAACCTGTACGACAACAGTTTAGTGAAATCCAATGAATGATGACCGCCTATCAGATTATCTAACCTGTACGACAACAGTTTAGCGAAATCCAATAAGGCTTGGGTTGGGGCTGTTCTTTACTCAAACTGAAACCACCATACCCCCAACAAAATCACCCCGGGTTGAATGTAAAAACACATTCACACCGTGTGACGGTGAGTGGGGTATGGTTCTTTTCACGGTTTGAATTTCGAATGGCTTAAAGCCCCCAGTTAGATAGAAAACCTTTGAATCGTTACCGTCGACAAAAATGCCTGCCACGAGATTCGAACGAAGGGCCACAGGACGAGATTCCATCTGTGTATGCAATACACTAGTGATCGTAATCTAGAAATCTATAAATTTGAATACGATATATGTGTATCATGTGAAGGGTTTAATGGATCATGGGTAAAAAATTGTATTTGGAAATCGTGGATGAAAAATCGTATATGAAATTATAAATTTTCTAGTCAAACCAACACAACAAAAAAGCCATTATCCAATTGAAAAACGTGACTACAATAAAAGAGTTATCGTTGTTTCAAAACTACACACACAAGCCCACACGAGTTTTTCCCCTTGGTGTTAAATATAATATTTCAGATGTTAAGGAATTTAATTCTATTTTTAAATTGTTTAGTAAAAGCCGATCGACATATTTGTTCTACAACATATCATCCTTAGGGTTCACAAATATCGAGATATATTCCAGCCTCAGTCATTGGTTTAAATACTCTTTTATCGGTATTTTCTGCTTTAAATGATTTTATAGGCTTCGCATTTTTCGAATGTTTTCCAGTCCATCCTGTTTGGGTGTTTTCACTTTGTGAAAAAGCCTGAAGATTACCAGTTTTTATATCATTTATGTGATCAATCACAAAACAATCTTTGATTAATCCGTTACCAAATAGACGATTCTGTGATTAAGATAATTTTTCTCTCCAGCACTAAACATCAAACAGCCTTGATCATTCACAGCTCCAACTGGGTTCTTCAGTCTGCGGTTTCTGACAGTATCGTCACGAGATGCTTCATAATTGGTAATCACGGGATGTGGTTGAAATTCTTGGTTCATTTATATACTAAATACTGTTTGTCTAATTAATTATTTGGTTTAATTATTACTTGATAATCTATCAATGTAGTCTTGAGGTGTTCTTATGATTTTGTCCTGGACGCTGCCAAGGACAGAGTCAGAGTCATTGATGGAGTTTTTGATTCTCTTATTATAATAGCGCTTTAGCTCTCTGTATCGCTTACCACCACAATTGAGACACAACTGCGACCAATCACCAACACCTACCCCACATCATATGCAAGGTGAGGGCCCGAAGCTTCCACGACGTACACTTTGCAAATGATATCCACATAATTCATTTATGCATGATTTGTTACTGATCCTATCGTACGCCATATGCAATGATTCATTATATACTAAATTCTTTATTTAAATACTTGTTATAATTATAATAAGGAGGAGTTCGAGAGACTATCGAACATTACGTATTATAAAAATAATGAATTCAATCTCGACAGAGTCTCCACTGATGTACCAAAGAATCTAATGAGTGATAGAAGCATGTTGGGTAAAATCCGTGATTATTTTAAAGAATTCAAGCGCGATGGAGCATATCACTTTTGGTCAGCATTTTGAATTGATGGTAGTGTTGATGCTATCATGAACGACGAAAGAGCAGCAGTGATAATCTCACATCTTGACAAGAAAAAGCATTTCTATAGAATGAAATTCATTATCCGCTCAGAAACGGATAATAGGATTATACGCGACAAATTTGACCCCATCTGAAAAACAAGAGAACCGTCATTTTGAGTCAGGATGGAAGGAATTCTGACTGGAATTGACAAACCATATTACGAGAGATCCTATCGTGTAACCGCGGTTGTTTATGGTATCTATCCGATAAATGATAAACTGAGTATTGAAAAACTAAAACCAATGAAATATTCGTCAAGAATAAATTGTGTAGCAGAACGAATAATAGAACACTTCACAAATGCGTTGCGTGGAAACAAATTGACGGATCTAAGACACAAAAAATAAATGAATGGGGATTAACAGTGAAGAAGACCGGAGCAACAATTCAAGATACAGCCAAATTAAAACATCATTAAGATTCCCAATAACCGTAATGACGATAACAGGAGAGGTATTACACGAATCGAAATATAAATCAAAATGAGCTCCAATCAAAATTATTGACCATAATTAACATGCATGGACACTTGCGGTAACAATATGTCCGCGGAATAAAAAAATAAAATATCTACCTGTGGAGTTCTTGGAAGAGAAGAACACTCTGAGGGAAACTTATTTGATTCAATTTACGAGTTAAGTAAAA
Source organism: Unio delphinus (assembly GCA_029339505.1). NCBI lineage: Eukaryota > Metazoa > Mollusca > Bivalvia > Unionida > Unionidae > Unio > Unio delphinus. The sequence continues at coordinate 12,963,492 of JAQISU010000055.1, read as the reverse complement.
AAGATCCTGTGTCAGAGTGGTTAGTTCACAGTTTTGAAGACGAAGAGGGTAAATTCGATCAATTTGTAAGACCCAATGGCGAATTATACCGTACTAAAACCCTCCACAACGACATGAAAAAACTAGCTATTAGTTTTTCAACGGATTACGACGAACAATTACTAACAAACTGTTTTACAATACCGTCAGTTGCAGCTCATTTCACGAAAAAGATAAATCTATGGAAACCAACATGCGCACAATTTCTCTCAACTATCAAATCAAGCTCCATTGAATACAGCCATGGCGGATTATGTAATACAAAATTCGACCCTAAAAGTATTATTTCGGTTGATATGATTGCGTATTATCCAGGGAGTTTTCTTGGGTACGGAGAATGCTCTGAGTACTTCAAAAGATTTGAACATCCCACACATGAGATGACCCGTGTTGCGATTAATGGACTACTGCCCGATTTGATTTAACCGGATTCGCGCCTGTGGTATCATTTGAATTGGCTAAAAACACTTCATCCGTGTTGTTATGTTTGGTTTGGTAGATACATCTCTGGAAAACACTGGATGCCAATAGTGTTATTACGGTATATGATTGATTCTAAAATGCTTATATCGCTGATTGTCAGTGATGCAATTATATGATATCGAGCACAGACTGAAATTTGGTTACCACAACCCGATAGACTAGATAATATAATCAGAGAAAACAAAAACCAATTCCCCGATCTCGACGAAGAATATATCGTAAAATGGTCCAAATAAATATTTGAAGTTATAAATAAACACGCAAAAGATTTCGGAAGAAGAATAATTGGTAAGTTCACACAAGGTGGAAAATACGACCACAAACGATATTTATTGCGGTTGATTATAGATGATGATGAATACGATTTTATAATCGCAGATGTAACATCTAGGGGTATATACGTCGATTGGAAAGACGCTTTCTTGTCCAATGGAACCAAATTGGGTAAAATTGTTACTTACACAAATGGAGAAAGTCCTCAATATACGTACTTAAGGTCGTCTATGCTGGCTTATGCTTCTATTAATTTACTTTCGATGATAAATAAATTTCCTGACACCGTAGTTAGAGTCGCCACTGATTCATTTTATATAGACGTAAAAATTAGCGAAGCAGTAGCTGAATTTACGAATTAAGATGAGAGATGGGGATCATGGAGAATTAAAAAGGAAATACTGCGTGATTGCTCCAAATCAGAAGATGTTACAATTGAAAACAATTACTTGAAAAATAATAAGATATCAGAACTATCTAAAGCACCGTCGTGTTCCGATCCAATATGTAGATATAAAACCAGTTATTTAAACGGTTGTTGTGGGTCAGAAAAGACGACTCGTGCGATTGAATTACTTCGAGGGAAATCAAATATGAATGTTCTAACATTCTGCACACATACTTGCAAGAGAGATGAAACAACGAGGAATTAATGCTTGCACTAATCATAGTTTCTTTCGATGGAAAGGTGACGAATGGACTTCGGATCGAATAGGCGAAAAATATATTCCTGAAATCATCATTTGGGATGATACATGCACAGTGTCGTTAGATCTATTACAAAGGTTTCTCGATTGGCTACTGCTAGCGAATACAAAAGTGATAATGTGTGGCAAATCATGGTCAACCACCACCATTTGTCGGTTTGTCTCCACATAATGGGCTAAAGAATTTTGTAGACTATTATGAATAAATTAATACCGATTATAGAGCACTTGATAAACAATTACGCGAGTTCAATAAACTAATCAGATTACAATCGGATAGAATCCAATGTGAAATAGCGCGTGAAATAATTTTGGAAACCCCATTAAATGATTTCTGGGAAGCGTGGAGACCAAACGATTTGATAGTGGCAAGTAGAAAGATAGCCAGAGACATACTTCAGATGAAGTTATTTAACACACATGAAGAAAACTTTCCAACACTTCCAGTCCCATTGTGTTATTGACCCAAGTATACACGAAGACAAAATATCGAAGTTGATATTCCTGGCTTGACAGAGTCAAGAAAACAGATTCTCATGTTAAATGAGAATGTGCTTTCTGATATCAATGTCGTCGAAGATGCATTGCGTGCTGATTAAATCCCCATGGAAGCTAGGATACGCAGCGACGATACATTCTTCGCAGGGGTTGACTATATCCGATACAATTGTTTGGATCATAAGATAGTCACATCGAGTGGTCGAATTTAGATTATCTTGCAGTGTCCAGAGTACGAAGAATAAATCGACTTCGAAGAGTTGTTTTAAATTAAATGACACTACAGTAAGTGATATTGTCAGCGAATCAGACAAAACTCTCAAGTTATAAACAACAGGACAACAAAAAATAACAGAACATTTTATATTGATGCCGAATTTATAATCACTCTGAAACAACAACAGAATAATCACTGCGCCTGTTGCAATTGTATAATGCGTTGGTGTTGGTCGCATAAAGAATCCTGCCAATTTACTGTAGACAGAAAGAATAACAGTATTGGTCATACCAGAGACAATGTGGTGCTGACTTATCTTGAGTGCAACAGACGCAGAGGTGCTAGTTAAGACCACGAGGCGGTAAGTGAGTATCCTCGGGTATCACTTGTAGTTGTTGACGAGTAAATCATCGCTGTGGAGCAGTTAAATCCAACCTATAGACTGGTGGTCTACCCGTGGATCACGTTATACTAGATATTTTATGTGCAGTAACACTCCAATTAGGATCAGTAGCTCCTTTTTTTGCTGTCCTCAAGCTCTCCTGGTTAATATCAATATCTAACAGTGACATTGCCGAATATTGGTTGTTTTGAAAAATCATTTTTCGGTTTTACAGGTATATACTTTTTCTTAATCGCGTTGTTAGGTTTCATATTAATTGTTCGAGTAATCTCATTATTCAGCGCGGTAATTACGCCTGGTAATCTCTTGACCCATTCACGAGTTCGTTAATCCTGAATAAACTCCTTCGCGTATTGATATCCAAATAACCGCTCAGCAAGAGTCCGATTAAATCGTTCAACAATTGCCTTATCGTGATGTAATGCAGTATGTCCTCGTCTGATGGTGACATTATGATGCTTCATTGTTGATAACACTGCACCCTGAAATTCCCCGCGAGGAACTTGTAATAGATTTCGCCAATTCAGAGTACCTCGTCGATAAATCCTTTCAAACGCAGAAGCTACTTCAGTTGATGATTTTGTCTTTAGAAGTTCTGCTTGTTTGTATCGACTCGCAACATCAACTACAGTTAACGCTAACATTAAAATGCGAGTCGGTGGTAGATGAATTAGCCATATCACCTGTTTGGATAACCAATCCCCTGCAGTGGTATTTTTTACCTTTGCGACGCTAGCGAGTTTACCGATTGCTGATGTACCTCTCCAATATCCTCTTGGAGAATAATAAATAGATTCCATGACATTATTAATCAGCAGCACCCAACATCAATTTACTTTTCATCGCCGATTTTATTAACCATAAAGCCAATTTTTCTTTGAAGTATTTATCAGTGATACATTTCAACGCATGAATTAATTTCACATATGCGATATGTCTGTGTTGCAGATTGCTACTTTTATAAGCAACATCATGAGAATGACCCGCCTTATCAATAGCGTTTATTGGGTTTTCACCGGGTCGGGGTTGGTTTTGATCATCGAGTCTGATATCGAATCTGGTCCCCGGTCCACAATAACTATACCCTGGAATGTGTTTTTCTCACTTATATTTTGCCCATGGTGTTCCTGGGAGTTTCACTAACTTGGCTGCAATATCACCTCCTCGTTGTTTTTAAAAACATCTCCAGATTTCATAGAAACAAATCTAAATTGTTTGGCAACACATTGTTCACAATTTCCAGTAAGTGCTGATCTGTAATTTTTAGTGGTAATCGTCGTCAATTCATTTGTGCTAGTACGCTTCTTACATTTCACACAATATAGATCCATATTTTATTAATAATAACATGAATGTAAATGATTTTTCGGCGACGAATACACGAGATCCTGTTAAACCTCATGCAGCGCTAACAAATTCTATTTGTATGATTATATTCGGACCATCTGGAAGTAACAAGACACAACTGCTACTTAATTTGATAATGAGACTGATGAAATGGGACACGTTGTATTTAGTAGCCCCAAATGTAGACGATCAGCGATGTTCCGAGGTGTTAAAGGATTTTATCGAGAAAGCAAACTCGGAAATCGATGAGGATATTATTGAGTTTATAACCGATATCGAGAAAGCACCGAGCATTGATGATATTGATGGAAGTATTAACATTTTAGTCGTATATGATGATGTCATGTTAGACAATCAAAATAAACCCGCTAGGATATTTTCCAGAGGTATGCATAAAAATACCGATGTGATATATGTCACTCAACGATACACTCAAATACCAAAAATGATCAGAGATCACTGTAATATTCTTGCTGTATTCAACGGAGTTGATACACATACGCTACGAAATATTCATCAGACCTGGTACAGTGGAGACGTGGGTCATGGTCACTTTAGAGATTTCTTTAGTCGCGCTCAGTCAATCCAACATGGATTTGAAACGATAATTTTGCATGACCCTAGATCAAAATATCGTATCAGACTTGATCAAAAAGTATGTTTCTTCTCTTAGTTAGTTTATACTTCTCTTCCCTGTTGTCTAGATTAATCGTTTCGATAAATTTGTATTGATACCCCAAAAAATGATGTTGCACTATATTAACTGGTCTTCTTCAAATCGACACTGGAGCTACTGTTCGAAAATGATTATTACTTCATAGGTATCATTTGTATACAAATAAAAGTATTGATTCAAATCGGAAGAAACAATGTCGGCATCTGCCTGGTTAATACAATTGCTTTTTGGATATGATTTATTTATGCTATGGAGAATTCATATTCAAATACATGATAAGCCAGTCAACCGTAGCTGGGACATACTAAATGATTTGCTTGCAAAACAAAGCACCAATTATATATATATATATATATATATATATATATATATATATATATATATATATATATATATATATATATATATATATATATATATATATATATATATGTATATATATATATATATATATATATATATATATATATATATATATATATATATATATACACAACACGCAAAGTGAAAACAATAATTATATAATTAATAATAATACGTACACCGAACACGTAACATGCATAGCACGCATCGCACATGCACAAAATGCATAACGGATCAATGGAATATATAAATTATAGGCATATAAAATTATTACCACACATGCATGTTAAACATTATTTGGCCTATACATGTAGATAATTATTTCTTTATTTCTCAAGAATGTAGACATTTGGTAACACTTACATGAATACAAAGAATATTTACAAGATACCACGAGTAATTACTGAGTAGGTATCAATCAGAATAATTACAATTATAAAAATGAATGGGAGAGGAACAGTTTTGTCTTTCATAAATTCGTATTAAGTTATGCAAGTAGTACCAGTATGCAGCTATACATTTAATTTACTATTACCAATCAAAACATTTGGAATAATGTGACATAACCTTGGAATCATAAGCTATTGTATTATGTATGCTAATACGTTTGTATTAAAAAATGTTGTAAATTTGACCAGATTATTGGCATCCAATATTAACGGTACAGTTTACATCTCAGTATCAAAATCAGTTAACACTCAAACATTATACGTACTACAATCAACATAACAGGTTCTGCAGTAGAAATCCGTCGGATTGCAACCGAGCATACTACAACAGCGGTACGATTAAACATATACTTTTATCCACGGACCAAATTTAGCCTTGTTCGGGACATCTGTCGTTGTTTCGCACGTATTAAATTCGAAGAGGCTTTTGTGTGTGCTACTCAAATACTAAGCATCTCTGTATTCAAACTTATCTGGCGACGATCCCAATCGTATGCAACAGAGGAATGGAACATGTAAACTTGAATATGCTTCTAATGATTGAATAAAGATTGTATACAGTGGTCATGACAGAGCTGATGTCCGGATTCAATTCAGATATTGTTCTCTGTATGGCTTTTGCCACGCTCGGTCATACAACAAAGATGAACTTACACCATATATGGCATTGCAACCATAATTTATTGGTTTTCCATTTATAGTCTTGCAGTAACACGGATATGAGATTATTACTGACAAAATTGATAAATCTGGCACAAAGTTCCACGAGAAGCTGAAACAATAATCAAGATAATATTCAGGTTTAATGCTTCCCAAATGATTGGAAGTTCTTCTTTGTATTTCCCCTGAAATGTCGAGTAATAGTCCAAACCAAAGTATGTTCCAAATAACGATAGGTAAGCGTAACCGTGTTTCATTGTGTCAGGGATACCTAAGATATTGTGTAATTGTAATCGTGTTGTATCGCGTCACGGATAACGAAGATCTGCCTTGAGAATATAAATAAATTTCGGACGAACAAACGTTAGCTAAAATTTAATTTCCTGAACCGGCTTCTAGCTCCATCCTCAAACATTCTGAACGACCCGAGATGATCATCGTTGCGAAAGTTCGCTCGCTTGGAACAAGCCACTTATTAGCTGTTGAGTTTGCGAGCACGTTCGCATTAGTGCCATGTAAAGCTTCAACTGTTATTTCATCCACAAATAACTAGTACAAGAGCGATGTAAACAAATTTGCTGAAACTAATCTAACAAGGATCAAGATATTCTATCTATGTTGGCGAGATAGTAAAAGGCTTTCCAAATGTTTTAATGTGTGAGTTCCATCATGACAAGATTAATCAGCCGAAATGTGCCATAGATATGTTGAACACGGATATGAACTTGCTGATAATGCATAGTACCAACGAAAGCGTATGTGTGGATATGACGAATATCACACACGTTAGTATCCAGATTATGAGCGGTTCAGCACGCAAGAAAATGAGCTGTTGAGTATCTTTAAATTAGCTGCTTTGTACGTTCAAGTTAGCTGTATGATATGTCCAGATAATCTGTTTAGTATGTTCAAATTATTTGTGTGGCATGTTTAAATAAGCTGTGTGATATGTCCAGATAATCTGTTTAGTATGTTCAAATTATTTGTGTGGCATGTTTAAATTAGCTGTGTGATATTTCCAGATAATCTGTTTGGTATGTTCAAATTATTTGTGTGGCATGTTTAAATTAGCTGTGTGATATGTCCAGGTAATCTGTTTGGTATGTTCAAATTATTTGTGTGGCATGTTTAAATTAGCTCTGTGATATGTCCAGGTAATCTGTTTGGTATGTTCAAATTATTTGTGTGGCATGTGTAAATTAGCTGTGTGATATGTCCAGATAATCTGTTTGGTATGTTCAAATTATTTGTGTGGCATGTTTAAATTAGCTGTGCGATATGTCCAGGTAATCTGTTTGGTATGTTCAACTTATTTGAGTGGCATGTTTAAATTAGCTGTGTGACATGTCCAGATAATCTGTTTCATCTGTTCAAATTATTTGTGTGGCATGTTTAAATTAGCTGTGCGATATGACCAGATAATATGTTTGGTATGTTCAAATTATTTGAGTGGCATGTTTAAATTAGCTGTGTGACATGTCCAGATAATCTGTTTCATATGTTCAAATTATTTGTGTGGCATGTTTAAATTAGCTGTGCGATATGACCAGATAATATGTTTGGTATGTTCAAATTATTTGTGTTGCATGTTTAAATTAGCTGTGCGATATGTCCATGTAATCTGTTTCATATGTTCAAATTATTTGTGTTGCATGTGTAAATTAGCTGTGTGATATGACCAGATAATCTGTTTGGTATGTTCAAATTATTTGTGTGGCATGTTTAAATTAGCTGTGTGATATGTCCAGGTAATCTGTTAGGTATGTTCAAATTATTTGTGTGGCATGTTTAAATTAGCTGTGCGATATGTCCAGGTAATCTGTTTGGTATGTTCAAATTATTTGTGTGGCATGTTTAAATTAGCTGTGTGATATGTCCAGGTAATCTGTTTGGTATGTTCAAATTATTTGTGTGGCATGTGTAAATTAGCTGTGTGATATGTCCAGGTAATCTGTTTGGTATGTTCAAATTATTTGTGTGCCATATTTAAATTAGCTGTGTGATATGTCCAGGTAATCTGTTTGGTATGTTCAAATTATTTGTGTGGCATGTTTAAATTAGCTGTGCGATATGTCCAGGTAATCTGTTTGGTATGTTCAAATTATTTGTGTGGCATGTTTAAATTAGCTGTGTGATATATCCAGGTAATCTGTTTGGTATGTTCAAATTATTTGTGTCGCATGTTTAAATTAGCTCTGCGATATGTCCAGGTAATCTTTTTGGTATGTTCAAATTATTTGTGTGGCATGTGTAAATTAGCTGTGTGATATGTCTAGGTAATCTGTTTGGTATGTTCAAATTATTCGTATGGCATGTTTAAGTTAGCTGTGTGATATGTCCAGGTAATCTGTTTGGTATGTTCAAATTATTTGTGTGCCATGTTTAAATTAGCTGTGCGATATTTCCAGGTAATCTGTTTGGTATGTTCAAATTATTTGTGTGGCATGTTTAAATTAGCTGTGTGATATGTCCAGGTAATATGTTTGGTATGTTCAAATTATTTGTGTGGCATGTGTAAATTAGCTGTGTGATATGTCCAGGTAATCTGTTTGGTATGTTCAAATTATTTGTGTGCCATATTTAAATTAGCTGTGTGATATGTCCAGGTAATCTGTTTGGTATGTTCAAATTATTTGTGTGGCATGTTTAAATTAGCTGTGCGATATGTCCAGGTAATCTGTTTGGTATGTTCAAATTATTTGTGTGGCATGTTTAAATTAGCTGTGTGATATATCCAGATAATCTGTTTGGTATGTTCAAATTATTTGTGTGGCATGTTTAAATTAGCTCTGCGATATGTCCAGGTAATCTTTTTGGTATGTTCAAATTATTTGTGTGGCATGTGTAAATTAGCTGTGTGATATGTCTAGGTAATCTGTTTGGTATGTTTAAATTATTCGTATGGCATGTTTAAGTTAGCTGTGTGATATGTCCAGGTAATCTGTTTGGTATGTTCAAATTATTTGTGTGCCATGTTTAAATTAGCTGTGCGATATTTCCAGGTAATCTGTTTGGTATGTTCAAATTATTTGTGTGGCATGTTTAAATTAGCTGTGCGATATGTCCAGGTAATATGTTTGGTATGTTCAAATTATTTGTGTGGCATGTTTAAATTAGCTGTGTGATATGTCCAGGTAATCTGTTTGGTATGTTCAAATTATTTGTGTGGCATGTGTAAATTAGCTGTGTGATATATCCAGGTAATCTGTTTGGTATGTTCAAATTATTTGTGTGCCATATTTAAATTAGCTGTGTGATATGTCCAGGTAATCTGTTTGGTATGTTCAAATTATTTGTGTGGCATGTTTAAATTAGCTGTGCGATATGTCCAGGTAATCTGTTTGGTATGTTCAAATTATTTGTGTGGCGTGTTTAAATTAGCTGTGTGATATATCCAGGTAATCTGTTTGGTATGTTCAAATTATTTGTGTGGCATGTTTAAATTAGCTGTGCGATATGTCCAGGTAATGTTTTTGGTATGTTAAAATTATTTCTGTGGCATGTGTAAATTAGCTGTGTGATATGTCCAGGTAATCTGTTTGGTATGTTCAAATTATTCGTGTGGCATGTGTAAATTAGCTGTGTGATATGTCCAGGTAATCTGTTTGGTATGTTCAAATTATTTGTGTGCCATTTTTAAATTGGCTGTGCGATATTTCCAGGTAATCTGTTTGGTATGTTCAAATTATTTGTGTGGCATGTTTAAATTAGCTGTGCGATATGTCCAGGTAATCTGTTTGGTATGTTCAAATTATTTGTGTGGCATGTTTAAATGTGACAACCGTCCTAGAGAGAACACTGCGTATTGCATTATACAATGCCAAATCAGTAGCACCACCGGAAATGTGCACATAAGTAGTTAATGTCATCAACGGCCATAATATTGACGTCTTCTTCCTAACACACAAATGGATAAAACATCAAACAATGAGCCAAAGTGCGCGCATCTCATAACCACCGCTTACTCCATCAAGCCTTTCCCCGTTAATCACAAGTAGCTGGAATTGATGTCATCACAAAAATTACATGATAAAATGTCTTAAGTACAACACAACATTTATTATCTGCCACACATTGTTTGAACTTGTCCAAACAACACTCACACTTGAATACATGTCAGTCCATTATTTCCGCTTCTGCCACCATCCTCCTAGTAGAAAACAATCGGACACAATCTACCTTTTATATAGTAGTTTCTAAATCGTCTGGAGTGTGGGCATTCGATACGTGGCAACCTAAATATTCTTGGAGATTTCAACTTTCACTTTGACAGCCGTGGAAACCTATACACGTTAAAACTCTTAGATTCCATTTATATTTTCAACGTTGAACAATTAGTTAACCAGCCCACCCGTACACTTGGTCACATTAAAGACTTGATTCTTCATAGAAATGATTATATTTTTCTTCGATCAACCCTTGTTTCCCATGAACGTGCATGAGATCAACTCTTTATTATATGCAATCTGGGGTTATTAGCCCCTAGCCCTAAACCTTTTTTTGTTACTAAGAGGAACATCCGTATGATAAATATAACCAAACTAATGCATGACAGCCAAGAAACCCCAACAACTCTTTTACCTTCTACAGCAAAACAACTTGATAACTGCCTGTGTTCATTGCTTGAAAAACATTCCCCAGCCAGCAGGTGCAGTGTATCAATTGAAAAGTGTTCTACGTGGTATATCAGTGTTATCGACTCGCTTTGCACTTCTAAAAGACATCACCATACAGCTGATAGGATTTTAGATTTCGACCAGATTCACTATTCATAAATAAATATATGAAACCTCTAAGAAGAAAATCATAAACATTTTCCATATAGCCAAATTATCCCACTATATTAGTAAGATCACGGAGAGGTCCAGCTGCAAAGAGCTCCTCATGATAACTAACTAATGTCAACATGTGCTGTTCGATATGTTAAAAGACGAATCGTCTTTAAAACTATTTGCCAATTGTGCGGATCTAAGCCACAAAATGGATTTGTTCTTGGGTTGAACAGACATAACATAAAATAAAAAAAGATTTCTGAGTCTCAACAATAGATGAAACCACCGAGTAGAAGATTTTATAATTCATCTTGAACAAAAATGTTGTGCTAAGTTGTTAGCATGTTTAAATTAGCAGTGCGTCGTATGCTCAATTTAGCTGTTTAGCATGTTTAATGATGAATCTGCGTTGCCGGCCTTCTCAACTCTCCAATTCTCCAATGCATAAATATACCGAAATAAATTTTTTACGTACGGGTCTTTTGTATAATTGAAGCAGCGTGTTTGTGTCCATACTTATCGTTTTTGTGACTGATGTAAGCCATGTAATTCACTCGTAAGATCACTTTGCAATACAAGAGAATGTTCTCACTTTCATTAACAATTCTTCCTTGTAGTGATTTACTAATAATCCTTTCGCAGCCATACGTTCAGTTGATCACTATGGATATTACTATGTCTAAAAAAATCCCAAGGCTGTTTTCCAGAGTACAGCTCTAACTGCAGTTTTATGATCGACGTACAAAAAAATCTAAGTGCAAATGCGACATTCGCTCAATGATTGGACGTTACCGCTCCACTCCTTGTAGGCTTTGTTAACACGTGTAATAGTCCTCTAGTTCTAGAACACGATCATGAGGAAGAAGCAAAAATCCAACCATATGGACTTCATTTTCGTCCATGCATCAAAACATCCAGCAAGGCGTGATTTTCCTTGGATCTGTTAATCTGTCATACTCTTGTTCGGCCATACATTTTTGAACAATCTCGAGAGTGATTTTTTTCTAAGGGATACCTTGCTTTCTCAGTTTCTTAGCTTAGGATAGTACGTTCCTACCGATGCATCTACCATTTTCTTACGTTTATTACATAAACATTTTCAGATTAACCTCCAATTAATAAATTGTGTCTACCAAAAATGGCGTTGCTGGCGACCTCCAAGAGTTATGATAGGTTTCATAATTCTTTTTCGAAGATTCATTTATTAATTGAGGTTCAGACATTTCGTCCTCTGAATTCAGGATTTGTCACGGACACGTCCCGCCATATATATATATATATATATATATATATATATATATATATATATATATATATATATATATATATATACATACATACATACACATGCATGTCCACATTAACTCGCACCAAGGACATCAACCGATAATTTCAAATGGTGTAATTTGAGTGTATGATGCAGCATCAACAGGTTCTGGAGATTCTTATCGGTTGTTAGTAGTTTTTGATAATCAAATCGGATATCCATTTGTGTTCCATGCTTAGTATGTTTTTACGTTTTCCAGTTGGCATTTACAAAATGATTCCCTTTGGTGAATTTGTTAATGCAGCAGCCACATCATCGCCGAATTAATTAATGAATATGAACTTCTTACCTCCTGGTCAAACTCAATATTTTGTGATCGAGACAATACAATTAGAAGTTAAAATCGTGCTTGAATTTGACACCATATATAAAATATGAAAACATGAATTTGAAATAGAGCAAGTGATTTGCAACATGGCTTCACGTAAGAGAAAAGAACCGATTTGAAAATGTCTGCTTGTACCGTCAGTTATGTCTCTCTGCGCGGAAACGAATTTAAGAACGAACATAAAAATCGACTAAATATGTTGGCGATCTTACCGCCGAATAGGAGAAAAGAGACCGCAAACCTGCTGGTAATCAGTTGGAACTGCACAGCGACTATATATTTACTAACGACCGATATATTAGAAAGGCCTTTGACAGAGTGTGTCATGAGGCATTGTGGGCAACTATAATACGTAAAACAAGGGTCAAACGTTGTCCAATACTATCAAGCAGCTATTCGCCAAATCTACCAATGCAGTAATGACCCTCGAGTGTCTGCGGGACTGGTTCCAGAAACCCGTCGGAGTACTTTACGACTATATTATGGCACCCAAGCGTTTCAATATCTGCTTAGACCGCATCATTAGCAAAGCCCTGAAAAACCATTATATGTCGCTACATAACGTTTAGTTGCAAATAGAAATTCCCGAATATTACAGCAATAATTACGATGTATTAAATAAAACCGGATGTCCGGTGCTGTTCTCCATACCTGTTACTGCTGGGGAAGTATGTGCTCTTGAGATCTCACTAAAATTGTCGCGCTTACATTATTTTTGACCGAATATTTGAAAGTGACCGTTTTTGTTTCGCCCGCAAATAACTATATTTGTTTAATGTTATTAAAATTCGAACTACTACAACCATGATAAACCAACCAGCGTTTATGTAGTAAATTCACGATTGCCAGTTTATAGAGCGTACTATGGTGATTGTCTTGGCAATACCATTGCAGGGTTATTTGCAAGAATGGCTCCAAAAGTGGCACCACTAGCAAAACAAGTATCAATGAAAGCTATTGATGTTATTCGTGATAATTGTATTAGCGCTGTTGGAGATGTTGCCTCGAAAGTGTTTTCCGCTGCAAAGGATAACTAATGTCGCTAGTTCGACGAAGAAAGAAACCAATGACTTCGTCATTGGCTTTTCCATCTACAACAGTGACGCATGCAAGTGTTAGTAAAATAATAAATAACGCAGTAGATCAAAAATTAACATCGTTGACGACTTCGTCGTTGTCCAATGATGCATATGAGGCACAGAGAAATAATATTGCAAACATGATAGCGGGAAGTGGCTTGAAACTACGACGAAAGCCACGATTTAGATCGAGGAATATATAATAAAATGTTCAAATTGTCGCCTGACCAAGCGTTTGATATGGAATCCCCAGTGCGCAAGAATGATTCTGTACGCGATTATCAATATTATTCCTATTACGCAGTACAACCAGCTATTCAATCAAGAATTGGGCTTCAATTCCAGGATACCAATAAATACTTTCTACCATGTGAAGCATTTATCGAAGTAGAAGCAGAAGTCGTATCAAATGATGCTGCTAATGATGATCCGCCATATGACAATAACCCAACTATCCGAGTTGGTTTTGTTAATTATGGTATCATGGCCCTATTTGATAGTGCTAGATATATGATTGATGGAAGAGAAATTGAATCCATTGAGAGTGATGTTGATGTTGCCACAACAATAGTGGGGTTAGCAAGATATTCTGATGATTATACAAGATCGGCGGGTCCATCTATGATGTTTTCCAAGGAGACTACTGATCAGGCTGAACACGTCAAGTATGCTAGAGTAAAGGCAACACAAGCTACTGCAGTTAATCCAGCACCAGCCGGATATGTAAGACCAGCTGCTGATTTTGATGTCATAAATAATGTTACTAATTACAACCTAGGATTTGCAACATGCGTAGCAACGTTAGAGGGACAGTGTCGACGATTTTCATGCGCGATTCCACGGCATCATATTTTCTGATTGTGTAGAAATATTAGAAAAAGTTATCTATTTAGCGAAACATACAGTAGTACTCGTTCGAAAGTGTACTGATAATTATGCAATCGGGCATGGTGCTGATGTTGCCGCGAGTAAGTTATTTTAACAAAACTATCATTGTGGATGCTAGTAATGACTTCGCCAATCACAACAGAAGGACGATTACTATTATTTCTGGATCGTGGAGGAAAATCATTGCTAAGTTGGCTAACAAAAACAACGGATATTAAACAGGATAATATTGATGGTACATTTACATGGTGTTTCAGCTCCACGTCATATATTTGTTGCGTTACAGAATAACGCGCGAGTTGGTGATCAAGTACGAAGTCATATGATATTTGATCAGATAGGTGTTAATGAAGTCTCACTGAGAATAAACGGACAAAAGGAACCATCCGAGGGCATACAACTTGATTACACCACTAGCCATATTGCACGCGTGTATCATCGACTATTGTCATATATGGGATGCGATCAAAATGTGGATACTGGTCTGCAAATATCACAGTTGAATTTTAAAAGTTTATATCAGATCTATTACTTTTCATTGGAACATCTTGATTTAACAAGACAATCCATCGTTGATATACACTTTAGAGCTCGTGTAGTCCGTCCTTGTAGTATTGCTAATTATAGAGCAGTTGCTGTCATTCCAGCGACAAATCAATGTTACTTGAAGGTGTTGGTGGACGAATGAGAGTAATCTATGCGTCAGTGGCAAATATGTAATATTTTCAAAAACATGTAATGTAACAATTAAATCAATCAGTTATTGTATAATGTCATATAGGCATATTAGTGTCACGTTAACTCCTGGTCAACTCAAGAAATTGCAATAGGAATCAGCTAAAAAAATGTGGAACCACGATAACGCTGAGACACAATCAGATGTCTGGTGATCAGAATAAATTATCATTGAGAACTCGTCAAATAAAACATTTCAATGATGCTTTCAAAGATAAAAAAGGTGTTTAGATCACTCTCTCTGCAGCTGAGATAAAAAACATGATAAAATCAGGTGGTATATTTCGTTGTTAGCTGCGTTATCAGCGTTGATTGGGGCACCAGCCCCAGCGGTAGCTAATGCGGCAGCATTAGGAGCCGTTGGTGCCGTGGCAGGGATGGCACTAAAGAAAGCTACTGGGAAAGGATACAAAAAAAGCGAAAGGATCTAAGACTACCATGAACCCCGTATTCATGGTACAAGGGAAACGGTCTAAGAATACCGGGAACAGTTTATTAACAAGAATAGTTCCCATGTCAAATTTTGATTTACTCGATGCTGCTAAAAAACTGGCGATTAAATAATTTAGGGGCGTCTTTATGAAAGATCAGTTGCCGGCACAACCAAACAACGCTTAAACCGGTATCATTAATCTCGATAACAGCATCTGACCTGGAACCCACTGGGTTGCATACCTGATTGATCCACGTGCAATCGTTTATTTTGGTTCATATGGGTTAGCGTCGCCTAAAGAATTCATGAGTTATATACATTAAATACTTTTCATAAAACGAAGACTTGGTATTCTACGCTACCAATACAACAAATGAAAGACCCACCAATATGCGGCATAGAAGTATTAATGTCCTTGACGCTATTTCATCATTGAGAAAACCACCTCGTCAAGTCGCAAATAAATATACTAGTAGTCGCTGGACAAATTCGATGAAAGGTAATTAGAAAATCAAAGATTTTTACAATAACATGGTTAATATTTGGGGGAGATCTTTATCAATGTTAAAAAAAAAACCAGTGCCGATGGAACTGCGGGAATATCAGCAACCGGTGACATAAAAAAATAATTGGAAATGAAATAGCTGAGATGTTGAACTTAGCAAGTGTTGACCCCAATGAAATAGTTGTATTTCATGATCGTCAGGGTAAATTGAAAACGAGTAGTGTTTCTCTGGATGATATTTTAGTTCAACAACGCAACGCAGTAGAAGATACTATCGCGTTGTTTTCCGATCAGGGTAAACTGAATCCTGGCGCACTTGTTTCAACATTCACAGATAAAATATTAACACTCGATAACAATTATATATCCTCGGCGAATTCATTGAAATCACTCAATGAAAAGTATGACGATCATATAAAGACATTTAATAAATTTACTAGTTTACAAAAAATTATCATGACCAATATTGATAAACCACTATTAGAATTTTTTGGACATCCTCCTGTGACCGCACCAAATGTTGCAGAGATAAAAACTTCTATATCAGAGTTTTCAACACTTCAAGTTAAATACGCAGATCATGTTAAAGAATATGAAGATCATTTAAATGCATTTAAAAAATTTACTGATTTACAAAAATCAATCATGGACAATATTGATAAATCCGTGTTAGAATTTTTTGGCAATCCTCCAGTGACCTCACTAAAGCTAACAGAGATAAAAACTTTTATGTTAGAGTTTGCAACACTTCAATCCAGATATGAAGATCACGTTGAAAAGTTTGCATCATTTCGTAAAAATATCATTGATAAATTTTTTTGCAACCACGTTTGATAAAATTGACATAAAACTCCCTGATATTAAATAATCCATTGAAGATATACAAAACTTCATCGAGGCAATCAAAAATGATGCAACGAGGATGATAGCAATAATTGAAAAAATAAAAATCCCTCACGAACAAACATAGTAAAATATGTGTACGCGATCCAACACAGATCATTTACGTGGACACCTACAAACAAAATATCAAGTATCACTGCAACCGTCAAAGGTATTTATCGATTAACACTAGTGACACCGACTCAATTTAATATTTCATCAACGAGTTCATCTGGAGTCAACAACACGATATCAACGATCATCGACAAGGATATAACTGAACGATTAACGATAACAGTCATGGATATTAATTTGGCTAGGATTTCTGTAACATGGTATGTGGAATTCGTAGCTTATTTAAGCAAAACAACTTAATTGAAATATGTTTAATAAATAAGATGTCATCAACGATGATTTCATCCTAACAACAATATCGCTATGATCAGGTCAGAGAATTTCAAACTAAACTCAAAACACTCACTGAGGAGTATCAAGTAAAAATTAAAAAATACCGACGAAGAATTACCGTAGTTGATTTTACCGTGTACTCGGTGAGTAGTGTAATCAACGGCACTGGTATAATACTCTCCTTGGTGACAATGATTGCCCCGATAGCTGTTCCAATTTGTAAAGCAGCGGCAACAACAATTGCGGAAATTATTTCAATAATAACAAAAAAAATATCATCATCCAGCCAGCACAAACTACAAGACTACGTAGTTAAATTGCATTTTGTGTCAACCGCATACTCACAATTATCCTCGATGATATCGTCGTCATTACATCAATATCAGATAATGAGTTTTTAGCGATGGTACGTGTTTATGATTCCGCGATGTCAACATTAGAGCGACAACATGAGTATAATAACACCAACAATGACAACACCGCAATAACTACTTCAACTAATAGCGAAAAATACCAACCCGGTGAAAACAAGCATGATATCAATAACCTCAACCAATCCTGAATTCAGGGTGAATTTCCCTACTCCGATTCCCGTGAAGGAAATAGCGTTAGCAAAATTACGAGTGTATCACAGTCGGCTCAACAACCGAATAATTACTTGGTGTTTGCGAGTAAGAATAAACCGGATGGCACTCCAGACTGGAACGTTGTTTCGCTACCATTTGGGTCATACCAAATTGAACAAATCAATAACGAATTTCAACGTAGAATAAAATCCATTACTGGAACAGACTCGAAAGTCGCTATAACAGTTCATGAGCCAACGTTATCATATGCAATTGAGATAAACTCACCTAGTTATGTTGTAGATATCTACCAGAGTTCCATAAGAACAATATTAGGACGGCCTGAAATACCAACCGAGGCATCTTATCAAATACTCGAACCAAAAAAATCTTATTATGTCACGGATGTACAGTCATATCATGAAATCAACACATCATATCGGGAATATTTACCTGATATAAAAAATTCAAAATTAACCGACAGATTTACATTTATCGATAACAATACCATGCAATGGTATTTTGTTTGTGAGAAAACTCCTGATTCAAGCATTACAATTACATTTACGTTAACTAACATCATTGATTATTTGAAAGAGATTAATCGATTACATAAAACACAACTAGAACAACTACGACGGAGCTTCCAAGAGCATCTCTCTTATATAACAAGGCCACGTGATGAGATAATAAAACACATTAGGATATTAAATCAGCTTGTATCCGATATGGAATATATCAACAAACGAATAATTCAAGTAGTAATTAATGACAAGAGCGGAGAAAAACTAAAATTCCTAAATGGTTACAATATCAAAGAAACTGATTTACACGATTTCAAGTTTCCTGGGTATAACGCAAATGAAGTAAAAAAAATTGTTAATGATCTTATTCAAGAAAACTTTTTCTGATACTCTGCAAATGGAAACAACAAACAACAATCCTCAGGTACAATAAAGACCCAGACGGCGGTGGTAGACATATCACTCCGTTCAACGTAAATATATCCTCGGTTATATCATTGAATTTAATATGTGATGTTATCGAAGGCAGTTATCAAATAAATCTTGAACGATCAAATCAAGCCCAACAGGGATATATTTTATATTCATTTGCACCAACAGCTCCTCCAGGGTTTCTAATCATTGAGGATCCAACTAATCCAGTCTATATGCGATGTCATAATAATTAGTTAACGAGAATTAATTTCAAACTGACTGACCAATCCAATAATTTGATTGATTTACGAGGTTCGGTTTAACAAATTAGTCTGTTTGTGAAATCCTAAAAGGATTTTCGTCCTAAGGACTTTCATCGTAGCAACTCTTATCGTAAAAAAAGATTTTCATCCTAAATTATTAGTGTTAAACCCATAGCAGTAAGGGGGGTACGAAGAGAGATAAAGTTTGCCTGACATAAAACCATCCAAAAGAATTTACTAGAAAAAATCTTTGAAGGTAACTCTTACTTAAGCCGTGCACATACCTGCACGGGTTATCTCCCTTGGTGTTATACACATAATATAAAATAGAAATCATACGTAAACGAATTGAATTCTGTTTTCGAAACGCTTCGAAAGGGACAACTTGGTTATATTATCTGCAACAAATCGCACTGAGGTGATACAAATATCAAAATATCTACCGGCCTCAGTTATTGATTAGAAAATTTTTTCTTCGTTATTTTCTGTATTAAATGATTTTACAGATCTCTTCCCAATTGATGTATAAGTACGGTCCCACCTCTTTGGAATTCTCACTCTGAAAAATAGTTTGTAGATCCAATATAGAATTGTTCTTAGGACATTCATCAGTATGAGCAAAATAACAAGACCATCTTCGATCAATCCGTTATACACTTCGTATACGAAACGATGAAAATAATATTTGTTGATTCCAGCATTAAACGTCAATTTAACCCATAACATTGTCAACACCAACTGGTTTCTTCAGTCTGAAGTTTCTTTCAATACCGTCTTGAGACGCTTCATAATTGCTGATCACGGGATGCGGTTGAAACGTTTGGTCCATTTATATACTAATACTATTTGTTTAACTGATTGTTTGGTTTTATTATTACATTATTTGGAAATATTCCAATGTAGTCCTGAGGTGTTTTATGATTTTGTTGCTGACTCTGTCACAGTCATTGATGGAGGTTTTGATGAAATTCTTAGTTCGTTTATCATAATAACGCTTCAACTCTCTGTATCGCTTACCACCGCAACTCAGACATAATTGCGATTTACCACGCACAACTACATGAAATCGGATACAAGGAAGTGGTCTAAAACTTCCGTTACCAAAACTTTGCATATGACATCCACATAATTAATTTCTGCATGATTTGTTACATGCGGTTACTGATCCTATCATAAGCCATTTGCAATGATTCATTATATAATAAATTCTCTATTTAAATACTTGTTTTAATTACAATATGGAAGAGAGATTATCTAAAATTAAGCCTTGGAAACATGCTAAATTTAATCTCGATAGAGTCTCCGTAGATGTAGCAAAGGGTCTAATAAGTGATAGAAGCATGACAGGTAAAATCCGCGATTGTTTTAAGGAATTCAAACGCGATGGAGTATCTCACTGTTGGTCAATATTTCGAATTGATGGTGACGTTGATGCTACCATGAACGCTGAAAGAGCAGCTGTGATAATCTCACACCTTGACAAGAAAAAGTACTTTTTTAGAGTGAAATTCATTATACGCTCAGAAATGGGAAATTGGATTATTCGAAACCAATTTGAACCAATTTTGAAAGATAACAAAACTATCACTTTGAGCCATGATTCCAAACCAGGAATTCTGACTGGGATTGACAAACCGTACTATGCAAGATCTTATCCTGTAACAACAGTTGTTTATGGGATATATTCTTTAAATGATAAACCGAGTATTGAAAAATTAAAACCAATGAAATATTCGTCAAGGATAAATTGCGTAGCAGAACGAATAATAGAGCATTTTACAAATGCGTTGCGTGGAAATATATTGACGGATGTAAGACGTAAAAAGATACATGAATTGGAATTAACAGTTAGGAAAAACGGAGCGTCAATAAAAGATATAACCAAAATAGAAACATCATTAAGATTCCCAATAACCATAATGACAATAACAGGAGAAATATTATAAAAATCAAAATATAAATGAAAGGGAGCTCAAATTAAAATTATTGATCATAATGAACACGCGTGGACACCTGCGGTAACAATATTTCCGCGGGATAGAACAATAAAATATTACACGGGAATTTTTTTTTATTGTATGTATCAGTTAAGTAAAAACGATCCTGTGTCGGTGTGGTTACTTTACAGTTTTGAAGACGAGGAGGGTAAATTCGATCAATTTGTAAGACAAATTGGATAATTATACCGTACTGAAGCCCTTCACAACGAGATGAAAAAAGTAGCTAGTGGTGTTTCAACAGAAGACAACGAACAATTATTAACAAACTGTTTTATAATTCCGTCGGTTGCAGCTCATTTTGCAAGAAAGAAAAACACGTTAAAACCAGCAAGAGCAGAATTTCTGTCAGATATCAACCCTCAAGCTGCGTGGAATATAACCATGGTGGATTATGGAATACAAAATACACCTCTGAAAGTATTATTTCAGTTGATATGGTTGCGTGTTATCCAGGGAGTTTTCACGGGTATGGAGAATGTGCTGAGTATTTTAAACGATTTGGACATCCCACACATGAAATGACCCGTATTGCGATTAATGGGTCGCTACCCGATTTTGATTTAACCGGATTTGCTCGTGTGGTATCATTTTAATTGGCTACAAGACTTCATCCGTGTTGTTATATTTGGATTGGTAGACACATCTCTGAAAAACACTGGATGCCAATAGTGTTATTACGATATATGATTGACTCTAAAATGTTGATATCGCTGATTGTCAGTGAAGCGATTATATCATATCCAGCGCAGACTGAAGTCTGGTTACCACAACCTGATAGTCTTGACAGTATAATAAGCGATTACAAAAAACAATACCCCGATCTCGACGAAGAATATATCGCAAAACGGTCGAAACAGATCTTTGAAGTTAGAAACAAACAAGCAAAAGTTCTCGGTAGAAGAATAATCGGTAAATTCACTCAGGGTGGAACAAAAATATGACAATAACATATATTCTTCACGGTTGATTATATGTGAGCCTGGTCTTATTTCGGGATGAAATGACAACACTCGCTTGTTAGTTATGGGATTTATCACAGATGAAATAATACGAGGTAAACCTAAAACAATACAAAGCATATACTTAATATAAAGACAAGTATAATACAGTATATAACCGACATCAATACAACACACAATATACAACCCACGCTAACATTTATAATTTTATCCCAAACAATACAAATAATACCTTACCAGACTCGAAGAGTATAATTATTTCTATTTATATTCGATCTCTTGTCTTTCACGCAAGTGAAAGACAATTGCTTTAACTATTCACTAATAATTCTGCTTAGATGTTGTCCGTTCACGAACCAGAGTAAGAATGCCAGAAGATCTTGTTAGTGTGGCGGGGAGTCGATGTTAATACTCGTGAAGCCCGGGATCTTGCATCGCGATCAAGCACTCACTTGCTCACTCACTCATGATGAACACGCCCATAGGCATACGACACAAGTCCTGGATCACATATAGATGATGCTGAATACGATTTTATAATCGTGGATGTAACATCTAAAGGTATATACGTCGATCGTAAAGACGTTTTCGTGTCCGATGGAACCAAATTGGGTACAATTGTTACTTACAACGATGGAAAAAATCTTCAGTATGCACATTTGAGGTCGTCTATGCTAGCTTATGCTTCAATTAATTTACTTTCAATGATAAAGAAATTTCCTGAATTTGCGTATTCACTAATTCAGACGAGAGTTGGGGATCATGGAGAATTAAAAAGGAAATGGTGCATGATTATTCAAAATCAGCAGATGATGCGATTGAAAACAATTACTTGAAAAATAATCAGATATCAGAGCTATATAATGCACCGCCGATATATGATCCAATATGTAGATATAAAACAGTTTATTTCAACGGCTGTTGAGGGTCAGGGAAGACGACTCGTGCGATTAAATTATTTCGTAAGAAAACTCCTGCGGATTCTCACGCATCAAACATGATTGTGCTGACACCGAGTCACAGACTAGCAAGAGGGATGAAACAGCGAGGAATTAATGCTTGTAATTATCACAATTTCTTTCGATGGAAAGGCGACGAATGTACTTCTGATCGAATGGGTGAAAAATATATTCCTGTCATTATTTGGGATGAAATATGCACTTTATTGTTAGATGTATTTCAAAGATTTCATGACTGGTTATTGCTAGCGAATACAAAAGTAATAATGTGTGGCGATCATGGTCAACCACCACGATTTGTCGGTTTGTCTCCACATGATTGGTTGAAGAATTTTGTAGACTATTATAAAGAAATTAATACTGATCACGGAGCACATGATGAACAATTACGCGAGTTCAAAAAACTAATTAGATTACAACCGGATAGAATCCAATGTGAAATAGCACGTGAAATAATTTCTGAAACACCATTGAATAATTTCTGGAAAGCGTAGAGACCAAACGATTTGATAGTAGCAAGTAGAAGAATAGTCAGAGACACACTTCAGATAAAGATATTTATCTTGCATAAAGAAAAATGTTTAACACTTGCAACGCCGCTGTGTTATAGACCCAAGGATACACGAAAGCAAAATATCGAAGTTGATATTCCCGGCTTGACAGAGAAGCAAATTCTAGTATTAAATGATATTGTGCTGGTTGATATCAATGTCGTCGAAATCCCCATGGAAGCTAAGTTTCGCAGCGACGATACATTCTTGACAGGGATTGACTATATCAGATACAATTGTTTGGATCATAGACAATCATAGATAATCACACCGAATGGTCGAATTTAGTTTATCTTGCTGTGTCCAGAGTAAGAAGAATAAATCAATAAGATGTTTTAAACTATATTGACACTACAATAAGTGATATTGTCAGCGATGATATAATCAGAAAAAAAGTCTCTCTGGTTATAAACACCAGGATGAAAAAATAATAGAGAATTTGATATTGATGCCGAATTAATAATTACACTGAAACAACAACAGAATAATCACTACGCGAGTTGCAATTGTATAATGAATTGGTGTTGGTCGGATAAAGATCCTCGCCAATTTACCGTAGACAGAAATAATAGCAGTATTGGTCATACCAGAGAAAATGTGATGCTGACCTGTCTTGAATACAACAGACTAAGAGGTGCTTGTTAAGACCAAGCGGTGGTAATTGAGTATCCTCGGGTATCACTTGTAGTTGTTCACGAGTAAATCCTCGCTGAGGAGCAGTTGAATCCAATCTATAGATTGCTGGTCTACCCCTGGATCGTGTTATGTTAGATATTTTATATACAGTAATAGGATCAATAGCCCTTTTTACCACGTTCGAGCTCTCCTGGTTCATATAAATACCTAACAATGACATTACCGAGAATTGGTTGTTTTGAAGAATCATTTTGCGGTTTTACGGGTATATATATATATATCTTTTTAATAGCGTTGTTAGTTTTCATATTAATTGTTCGAGTAATCTCATTATTTAGCGCGGTAATTACGCCTGGTAATCTCTTAACCCATTCACGAGATCGTTTATCCTGAATAAATTCCTTCGCGTATTGATATCCATATAACCGCTGAGCAAGTGTCCGACTAAATCGTTCAACAATTGCCTGATCGCGGTGTAATGCAGTATGTCCTCGTCTTATGGTGACATTATGATGCTTCATTGTTGATAACACTGCACCCTGGAATTCCATGTGCAGAGGACCTCGTCGATAAATCCTTTCAAACTCAGAAGCAGCTTCAGTTGATGATGTTGTTTTTAGTGGTTCTGCTTGTTTGTATCGACTCGCAACATGAACTACGGTTAGCTCATACCTGTAAACACCATCATGCGGCAGAAATAATATATCAGCCTGATGAACTTCATTAGGAGTTCTTACATCAAAATGCGAGTAGTGAATTTATTTAGGCGGCGGTAGATAAATTTGCCATATCGCCTGTTTAGATAACGAATCCGCTGCTGTAGTATTTTTCACCTTTGCGACGCTAGCGAGTTTACTGATTTCTGTTTTGCCCTTCCAGTATCCTCTTGGAGAATAATAAATAGATTCCATGTTGTTATTAATTACGAGCACCCAACATTAATTTACCCTTCATTGCCGATTTTATCAACCATGAAGCCAATTTTTCTTAGAAGGATTTATCAGTGATAGAATTCAACGCATGAATCAATTTCACATCTGCGATATGTCTATGCTGCAGATTGCTGCTTTTATAAGCAACACCATGAGCATGACACGCCTTTTCAATAGGATTTATTGGGTTTCCATCGGGTCGGGGATGGTTTTGATCATCGAGTCTGATATCGAGTCTGGTCCCTGGTCCACTATAATTATACCCTGGAAGGTGTTTTTCTCCTGGGTATTTTGCCCATGGTGTTCCAGGAAGTTTTACTAACTTGGCTGCAATATCACCTTGTTTTTTTAAATCTTCAGAAATGCTAGCATTTCCTGCAGATTTCATAGAAATATATCTAAATTTTTTTAGTGCTACATTGTACACACTTACTAGAAACTGCTGATCTGTTATTTTTAGTTGTAATCGTCGTCAAGTCGTTTGTGTCAGTACGCTTCTTACATTTCACACAATATAGATCCATAATATATTTATAATAACATGAATGTAATTGATTATTCAGCTACCCTACAACGGGAACCTATTAAACACCATGCGATGTTGCCGAATTCAATTAGAATGATGATAATCGGACCATCTGGAAGTGGCAAGACACAACTGCTACTTAATTTGATAACGAGATGGATGAAATTGGATAAGTTGTATTTAATATCCCCGAGTGTAGATGATCAGCGATGCTACGAAGTATTAAAGGATTACAACGAATAAGCAGCAGAAATCACAGGTGAGGGTATTATTGAATTTATATCCGATATCGAAGAAGCACCGATCATTGATGATATTGATTGAAGTATTAACAATTTAGTCATATATGATGATGTGATGTTAGATAATCAAAAGAATCCTCCTAGGATATTTTCAGAGGCAGACATAAAAACACTGACGTGAGAGATCTCACTCAACGATACACTCAATACCAAAAGTGATCAGAGATAATTGCAATATTCTTGCTGCATTTAACGGAGTTGATACACATACGCTACGAAATATTCATCAGACTTGGTGCGGCGGTGATATGGAGTATAATCCCTTTAGAAATTTCTTTAGTCATGCTCAGTCTATTCCACATGGATTTGTAACGATAAATTTACATGATCCCAGATAAAGATATCGTATCGGAGGTGATCAAATATTTGGTTGAAATCTTAGCAACTTTCATTATAAATTTCAAGGATTGTTAAACCCAGAGCAGCAGAGGGGGGGGGGGGGAACAATTGTGGCGTTTTTTGTTGCCAATGAGCATCTATACAATATTTACAAGTAAGTTTTAATTTGCCAAATTGACGCTATTTTTCGATTTTGTAAGAAGCCTTGGTTAGCCAAAGTGACTCCTCTAAAAGTTTTCCGATTTTCCCCTGCCGCTGCTAGTTGCCATCACATATGTAAAAATAAAAACACTTAATTTGGCCTAAAGATATTAATGAGACTGCCTCGGGTGAATATAACTGAGGCTACCTCGAATGAATATAACTGACACATATTACCTAAATAACCAGGACAACATATTACATAAGATATTGCTAGTATTGTCTCATAGATTAAAGGTGTATCTGCCTCTGGAATGTGAGGTCACCAGTTTAGTTCATATTGTCACTGAATTTGCCAGGGGGACTTCACTTTCAAATGGACCTTCGTTGTACTATTGTGGACCCGTAGTCGGATGTATTAGATCTCCTTGTAATATTGCATGTGGTTTAATTAATTTTAGATCGACTATGACGATTAATTACTCATGTGTAACAGAATTGTTACCGAGTGGAGGGTGGTTTAAATGAACAATACAAACACAATATGTGAAAGATAATGTAAATTTATGAAATAAATTATTAATGAAAAATAATGATGTATCAAAACAATAACTCATGCGTTCAACCCACGATCATACTCCACAACCATTCACAATTCAAAAATAAATTAAATATTAAATACAAAAAAACACAGATCCAAGGAATCTCCTGGACTAAACACAGATCCAAGGAACTTCCTGGACTACACAAATATTTCAAATAAAACATAGCCTTTACAAAAGTTGTATTAAGGCAAGTGTAAATTGCAAAAACAAATACAAACATCAAACTATACTATCGCACGTATGGATTGCGACAACAAGTACAAACATCTACATGTATTTTATCAAGTTGCTAACTTTTATTGAGATTCATATAATCCCTTCAATTACTACTGTGATTCAAAGCAACTATGTGTAAATATAACAATGTATTCAATTGTAACTACAATTGCAACACACACACATGTGTCTCGACCCTGTACAACCGTACGATTCACCAACTGTTGAATCACCGCGCAGCTTCTCCGAATACCTAGGGTTGACCCAATACTTTTATTGGCCACTTGCCCTTCACGGATCCACTACAGTTATACGTACAGACAGCATACAGCATCTACTAGAACCACCGGTCCCAAACACTAGATACTACCCTGGACGTTTACACCTCTAGACAGCTCCGACACTCGGACATTTAGACTTCTAGATTTCCGGATATTTACACATCTCGACAGACGTAGACGGACAGACAATCCGACAGACAGACAGTCAGATACCTCAATTTGATCGCACAATTAAACAGCATAATCACGGCACAATCACGGCACAATCAATCACATTCAGCTACAATTCAGAGACATTCAGATACGTTTAGAGACGTTCAGCTACAATTCAGGTACAATAAAGAAACCAAACTAATAATAGTTGTTTCTAAAACAATCTAAAATTTAGATTACGCTATTGCATTTAAAGTCTACTAGTGACTAGTAATTCCAAATACTCAACGTTTTAAATCTGCATTGTAATAAAGGCATCATAACATGAAATGATAAACTGTATAAAATTCACAATAAAACGAAATATAAATTTCACACTCACCCCTTTAGCTGGAGAAAGAATGACGAGCTATCTCTCCTTTGATAAGATACTTTTGGACTCGTAATCTTATCAGAATTATTCTGCATTATATATCCTCAAATCGGTGAGCTGAATTCACGGCAAAATTCCCGTGCACCACGTGATTCTAATGTTCCTAACTTCAAGTGATTAGTAGTCAGGCACATGCAAAATCGATACACGTCACTTACCTTGAAAAACGCTTATTCACCCCAGGTAACGCATGTACGACGAAACAAAAACAATGGTGAAATTGGTTTGCAATTCAAGAAGAATTAAATTCAATTTTCGCCTAATTCTGTGACATCATGCACCATCAAAAGCGGTTGCGTTTCCGCAATCATTTACATTTCCGTCGATAACAGCTAGGTCATCACCAGTTTTTAAGAAAACAATAATGAAGCTGCATGACAATGACCAGTGCAAAACAGAACTGATTTTTATAATTGCAAAGTCAAAATTGTGTAGGTGAGAATGGCTGTGACGGTTCTGGACGGCTACTACCAAATCGAAGAAACCGATATATAATAAATGACAAAATAATAATATAATATAATGATCAGTAACGGCCGCGGTAGTCAATGGTAGTATCTCCGCGAGAAGTGGAAACATACGATCTGATTTGATTATAGCAGAAATAGCACTCGCAGAGAGTGTAAGTTGAACACACTTTGTTGTGCATCATGAAAATGCTTATGTGATGCGTCGTCAATGACCATTTATTCTGTCCTCTAGTAATCTGCTCGTGGTTTAGCGATATTGTATTTCATCTTTTTTAAGCTGAATCTAATTGAAGATTTTTAATCTGACAATGCGTCAGAGTTATATTTACATGATAATACGACATTTATAATAATGTGAGTGATCTCATTGTGTTACATATTTTCCACTGGTGCACCAATGGCTCTCATTCGCCGACCAGCTCCTTCGAGTAAAATCAATTTATCACTGAGTACAAAGATAACGTTTCGTAGATGTCTACAAAAACCAGATATATGAGATTTGCATATGAAAATAATCTACGCATTTCTTACAACATTGTTACGCGTGTTGCAAATCCTAGGTTGTAATTAGTAATAGCACCTTCTATAATATCAAAAGCATCACCTGGGATATCTTCCTATCCAGCTGGTTGTTGATCAGATGCAGTATCTCTTGGCGTCCGTGCTTTACCATATTGAACATTATCAGCTTTATCAGTAATATGCTTCGCCAACATCATTTATGGACCGGCTGATCTTGTATAATCCTCAGAATATCTCTCTAAACCCACTGTTCGTACAGCAACATTAACATCCTTCTGAATAGATTCAATCTCTCAATATCTTCTCCATTAATCATATATATATATATATATATATATATATATATATATATATATATATATATATATACCTACGATAATCATTCTGATAGAATTTGTTAGCGCTGCATGTTGTAATTTTAACAGTTGTTTTGATTATAGTCGTTGCAATTCATTAATATAATTTTTACTCCATCAGTAAAATCATTACCGGTATATATTTTATCCTTTTTTTTCCATTCATCCTATCAAGGTTATAACGTATTTTGTAAACCCAATCGTACCAGCTTTAATTTTATACATATTTATCAGATTACTCAGGTTTAAAAAATGTTGTTTTATCATCATAACTGTCAACAGTAAAAATATATTTAAATCTGTAACTTTAATATTCCTTATAAACATAATAATATTATCGCTAAAATTATTAATTGCACAAACCTTTTCTTGTTCTAAATTATCCATTTCATCAGTTTTAAAACGAGCATTTTATTCAAGTACTTTCGTATCTATGTCAATAAGCGGAGCAGCCCATGCCGGGCAGTATACGATTCCATAACAGGTGCCATATTATTAATATAAATTACTGATTCAATTCACAGCAGAGAGAGAATGTGACCTCGAATAAGTCTCCATATGGTATACACTCTTGGTTAAAAGCTTCGGTTTGCGTTATTGAAGTTATTTTGATAATTCTCTGTTTTTTGTAGAAGGCTT
The DNA here is from genome assembly GCA_029339505.1 of Unio delphinus. NCBI lineage: Eukaryota > Metazoa > Mollusca > Bivalvia > Unionida > Unionidae > Unio > Unio delphinus. Next base: position 12,933,233 of record JAQISU010000055.1, on the reverse strand, counting down.
AGTTTAAGAAAAGGATGCCTCAATTATGGGATGAGCTCACCATCTCTGCTGCTCCGGGATGAGACTGCTAACGGGAGATTGTGCTAGCCATGAAATCCTTCCACAAGGGTGGACAAACCCAGGACGTCCAAAGAACGTCGGGCCATTGGAGCCCCGGTCACACGAACCATTTACTTGGACCAGATGTTAAAACCTTTAAGGGAATAGCCGTCGAATCCTTCCTCAACGGTGTAAAAGCCCGAGACGTTCTATGAACAATACGACACGAAAGCCTCGGTCACAATAATTAGACCTTAACTTTCAATACACGGTTGAATGGTATACGAAGGTACAATTAGAGGTTGCGCCTATGCAGCAAAGAGGCAATTGGAGCGATGTAATACTTAGTGCAAAAAAATGCAATCTGAAAGTATCAATGACCATCAAGTACTATTAACAACTGTAATAATAGACAAAACTTAAAAAGGATTTGATTGCAGGTATTTGTTACTATTATGGAATGTGTTTTATTGTTTCATCATCATTTAATTAAAGCTTAATTTGTGTGCGTGTTATCTTTATATTCTTCTTACGTAGTACGCTCACCATCCATTCGTCTACTTTATGACAAACACGTTAGTTATGGTTACATCATTTTATTTCGATTTTCAAACTATATATATATATATATATATATATATATATATATATATATATATACAGATGAAATAAAACTTAAAGTCAAAAGAAGTGAAAGAACTTACTTCCAGTAGTCTCGTATTAGACAGTTATAATAGTTGTAATTTTCGCATTACTGCTGAATGTTTTGAATGCCCACAAATACAGTGTTAAAAATCGTTTAATTAAATGTTCCTGCTTAATATTAGATGCCGACTTTATATTATGTGTCATTATTATGTTTCAGTAGCCATGTCTAACTTGTCCAGTTAGGATAATCACGTGTTCATTATGACATTGGTTAAACATAATAAAGTTAAATCGGTAAAAGTCATTTGGGGGAACGACACTAAATGCATATACTTCAGCAGGAATTGTAGAGTTGCTAGGATCAGGAAAGATGTACAATAACAGTCTTGAAAGAGACGAAACCGTTCGGAGAAGGTGACATATGTTATGCAACAGTTGGCTAAACATTAATACGAAATTTACGAGAACAAAGCAACTGCTGTCAAACAGTCTAAATGTTTCCTCTATTGACACAAGTTTAAATGTTTAAATTTAGTGCAATTGTAGCGTAAATAGTACAGAGGCTTTCTTTTTATTCCGATTGCTAACCATTTTAAAATGAAATGAAATCCATTAAAATATTAATAAATATTTTAGCTTAAAAACACCTCGTAAATCAATGTGATAATATACAGATAATCAACAATGGCGTATGGAAGTTTCGACCAATTTATGCACTCTAGTGTAAAAACATGTTTAAACTCTGCTAACTATTATGACCCAGTATGGTGTTCGTCCGTTGATTCGACAAGGCCATTTCTCGTCATCCGAGGGTCGAAAGGGATGGTTATGTTATGTGCATGCGCAGGTGGATGAAGAGGGTTACCCTTGCATGGAATGTTCGTTTGTATAAGAGACAAGCGATGAGTAGGATATTTCCAGGTGTGATGGCACGTTCTTATGAGCCATTGTCTCTTCAGGTCTACAGCTGCTGTCCTACTTGATTCGCACACATTGGAGCCTTGGTGCACATACGAACGCCAGGTAACACAATCGCTTACCCTTTGCTTCCAGTATTCAGAGTTTCTGTTGAACGCTTTCAATGCAGCTTTCAGATTGTCTTTGAAGCACTCTTTCTGACCCCCGAGTGATCACTGTATATACTGTTGCTCGCCATATAATAGTCTATTAGTCAACAGGTGTACTAGCATGCGTACATGTCCCAAAACGCGTAACTTGCACTTCATCAGGACACTGTGGAGAGTCCCGGGTGGGCTAGTACCTCCATGTCTGGACCCTTGTCCTGCCATTTATATAGCAGCAGAGAGGGTGAATCCTACAACGTTTTCAGACAAAATTTTGATTGAAATCCTAAAACGAGCCGTCTTATAATCTTATTTTAACCAAAAAAAAGGTGAACCCTACAACGTTTTCAGACAAAAAATTGATTGAAATCTCCCTACGAAATCATTTTAACTAAAAAAATGAAAACGATTTTTTAATTAATTTTGGTCGCAACTTGTTGTCATCCACCCTCTCTGCTGCTAAAGTTTTCAGTTCTGGGTTAACAAAAATAATAAATAATTTGATCGAGTCTTTAGGATCTCACAAACAGACTAATCGCTAACACCTCTTCTTGTAAATCAATCAGATTATTTGACTGGTCGGTGAGTTTGAAATTAATTCTGGTTAATGAATTATTATGGCATCGCATGTAGACAGGATTAATTGGGTTTTCAATAATTAGGAATCCTGGAGGGGCTATTGGTGCAAATAAATAAAGAATATATCCTTGCTGAGCTTGATTTGATCGTTCGAGATTAATTTGATAGCTTCCTACGATAACATCACACACTAAATTGAGCGCACTCACCGATGAAATATTCACGTTGAACGGAGCGATATGCCTACCGCCACCATCTGGATCATTATTATATTTGAGGAGGACAGTTGAATCTGATTTTTGTAGCGCTTTGATATCGGTTTTAACAATTCTTGCTAATTCATCAGCGTTGTATTTCGGAAACTTGAAATTACGCAGATTGTCTTCTGTGATATTGTAATCGGTTAGGAATCGTTGTTTATTGTCGCTGTTGTCATTAATTATTGTTTGAATAATTAGTTCATAGATATATTTCATGTCCGATATAAGTTGATTTATTATTTCAACGTGTTTTTGCGATCTTGTTTTCCGTAGTTGTTCTAGTTGTGTGTCATAGAATTGTTTAATCTCATTAAAATAACCACGGACGTCAGTTAGCGTAAATGAAATAGTAACAGATGAGTCGGTTGTTCTTTTAATGATAAAATCCCTTTGCAATGTGTCTTTGTTGGTGAATATAAATCTATCGGCGATTTTTCCTTTTCTTATATCAGATAAATCATCTCGATAACTGGGATTGATTTCATGATATGATTGTACATCCGTGGTTAAGTCGGTGGTGGATTTTTCCGGTGGTTTTTCAGGCCATCCTAGTACGGTTCTAATAGAACTTTGATAGATATCTACGACGTATCCTTCTGTGCTTATCTCAATTGCGGATGATAGTGTCGGCTCATGAACTGTTATAGCGATTTTTGATTCTTTTCCAGTAATCGATTTTATTCTACGCGCGAATTCATTATTGATTTGTTCGATTTGGTATGACCCTGTTGGTATCGAAACGACGTTCCAGTCTGGGGTTCCGTCGGGTTTATTCTTATTCGCAAACACTAAAGAATTATTGGGTTGTTGACCACCAAATGATTTATTATTTCAATGTGTTTTTGCGATCTGATATTAGGCCAACTGTGATACACTCGTAGTTTTGCTTGCGCTATCTCCTTCACTGGGACCGGAGAGGGGAAATTCACACTGAATTCTGGATTCATTGATGTTATTGATATCATGCTTGTTTGTACTGGGTTCGTGTTCTCCACTATTTGTTGAAGTAATTCCATCGGTGTCGTCATTGTTATTATACTCATGTTGTATTTCTAATTTTGGTATCGAGGAATCATAAATACTGACCATCACTGAGAACTCACAATCTGGTAATGTTGATATTATTGAGATCATTTTGTTTTTTGGGTTCGTGTTTTCTGATTCCATCGGTGTTGTCATTGTTATTATATTCATGTTGTCGCTCTAATTTCGATATCGCGGAATCAAAAATACTGACCATCGCTGAGAATTCACTATCTGATATAATTGTATTATCGAGTGACGACGATATCATCAATGATAATTGCGAGTATGCGGTTGATGCAATATGAAATTGAAGTAAGTAATTCTGCAGTTTACTCTGGCTGCATGATGATATCTTTTTTGCTATCCCGGTTGATATACCCCCGATTGTATCCACCGCAGAAATGCAAATTGGAACTACGACCGGGGCAATCATTGTAACCGATGCAAGTATTATTCCGGCGCCAGCGAGAACGCTTGACACCGAGTACATAATAACATCAATTGCGGTGATTCTTCATCGGTATTTTTTTATTTTTATTTGATACTCCTCAGTGAGGGTTTTGAGTCTATTCTGAAATTCTCTGACCTGATCATAGCGACATTGAGTTGATGAAATCATTGTTATTTTAAAAATACTAGCGTTTTCAATTGTGAAATCCGAACGATTTTCCTTTCAATTTAGTTATTTACTTCGCATATGAATTCTAAGCACCAGGATATTTTTGATCTAATCGTACTATCAACCGCGACAATCTCAAATTCTTCTTCACCTCCGATAATTACTGTTGCGGTGCCACCAAAATAGGTTTTACCGCTTACGATGATATCAAATTGCTTGTCAGAGATTAACGTCATCCTGTAGATACCATGGGGCCACTCCCCGATATTGACTTTCAATTTAGCATTAGAGTCTTTTATCCAATCAAAGGTCCCATGCTTTACCCTTTCAGATTTTTCTTTTAGTTTAAGAATATCGTCGTAAACGTCGAGATAGGTTTTATTGATTTCGGTATATTTCATCATCGTTTTATCGCGGCGACTAAAAAATGAAATCAAAAGGAGGTCGAATTCCAAACTTTTTTGCATGACATAATGCCCGTTGAGTTGAGAATATGTCGTCGTGATATTATAACTTTCAGAGCCCTCTAAGAAATTTTTAGCCATTTCGCTGATGCGTTTTTGTTCATCAATAGCTTTTTTAACTTCAGCGAGAGTCATTCCTGCCACAAGCGGGTTTCCAAAGAATCTACCAACAATGTCGTTAGTGGGTTTTTGATCTTCTATTAGTTTAGAAATCTCGAGATAATTTGCCTTGAATTCTGAAGCAGTCATCATCCTTCCAGCTTCCTTGTTAGCGAAGAATGAATTCAACAAGTCTTTAATTTCAGTGAGAGTCATGCCAACCACAAGCGGGGTTCCAAAGAATTTATGTATAACATTTTTGCGAAAAGAATTATAACCTCGTATATGATCATCCAGCTCACGGCCGTGGGTGGTAATCTTGTTGTCTTGGGTGGTAATCTTGTTGTCTTGGGTGGTAATCCTGTTGTCGTTGTCGGCAATCATGCGGTTGTTGGTGATAATCATCTTGTTGTGGGTGGCAATCGCGTCTGTGATCGTAGACACAAGTGCGCCTGGTTTAAGTCGTCCGTCGTTGGAATACAGCGCAATAGAGTTTTCAGCGGCGTCGCGCTGCCGTATCAAAATGTCATTCAATGACACAACACTGGATTTCAATTTACCCTGTTTGTCCTGAAATACAACTATTTCGTTCGGGTCAACACTTGTTAAATTTAACGTCTCAGCGATTTCATCTTCAATTATTTTTTTTATATCCTTGACAGAATCAGGTGGTGCAGTGCCATCGGGTTTAGGTTTCAAAGATCTCCCCCAAATATCAATTATGTTATTGTAAAACTCTTTCTCTCTCTAAAATCGTTTTTGACGACTTCGTCGTTGCCAGCGATTACTAGTGTATTCATTAACGACAACATGTGGTGGTTTTCCGCTTGGGTTACTCAAGGAGTTAGAAATAGCGTCAAGGACATTTAATACTTCGCTGCCACATATTGGTGGGTCAATCATCGTTTGTGTTGGTAGCATAGAATACCAAGTCTTAATTGGAAGGGTTTTTATATAACGCAAAAACTCTTTTGGTGGGGCTAATCCATATGAATCGAAATAAACAATCCCACGTGGATCAATAGCGTATGCAACCCAGTGAGTTCCAGGTCCGGTGCTGTTATCTAAATTAATGATTCCGGTTTCAACGCTGTTTGGTTGATGAGGTAATTGATCTTTCATAAAGACACCTCTGAAGTTTTTAATCGCTAGTTTTTTAGCAGCATCCATTAAATCAAAATTGGACATAGGAATCTTCGATTCCTCAATTAATAAATCGTTCCTGGTAGTCTTAGACCCTTTCCGCTGTACCACTAATACGGGGTTCCTGGTAGTCTTAGACCCTTTCCGCTGTACCACGAATACGGGGTTCCTGGTAGTCTTAGACCCTTTCCCTTTTTTTATATCCTTTCCCAGTTGCTTTCTTTAGTGCCATTCCTGCTGCAGTACCAACGGCTCCTAACGCAGCCGCTTTAGCCACCGCTGGGGCTGCTGCTGCAATTAATGCTGGAATCGCAGCTAACAACGGGAATATACCGCCTGTTTTAATCATATTTTTGATAGCAGCCGCAGAGAGAGTAATCTGAACACCTTTTTTGGCTGCAAGTGCATCATTGAAATGTTTTATTTGACGAGTTGTCAGTGATAATTTATTTGCACCACCAGTCATTTGGTTGGGTTTCAACGTGATTGTGGTTCCACATTTTTTAGCTGATTCCGATTGCAATTTTTTTAATTGACCGGGAGTTAACGCAACACTAATAGTACTATATGACATGTTATACACAATAGATTGATTCTAAATCGTTTACAATTTCAATTACATGTTTTCCACTGGGGCATCTACCACTCTCATTCTTCCAACAACACCTTCAAGTAGCATTGATTTATCACTGAGAATGACAGCAACCGCTCTATAATTAGCAATAGCACCACGAGTCACATTAGCTCTAAAGTGTATATCAACAACAGATTGTCTCATCAAATCGAGATGTTCCAGTGAGAAGTAATAGATCGGATACAGATTTTTAAAATCATATTGTGATATTTGCAAACCAGTATCGACATTTTGATCGCGTGCCATAAATGACAACAGACGATGATAAACTCGTGCAATATGATTTTCTGTGTAATTAAGTTGTATATCCTCGGACGGTTCCTGTTGGCCGTTTATTCTCAGTGAGACGTCTTTCACACCTAATTGATCAAATATCATATGGCTGGAGAGTTGATTGCCAACTCGTGTGTTATCATGTAACGCAATAAATATATGACGTGGCGCAGCAACACCTTGTTTTGATGCTAGATTCCACGTGAATAACCCGTTGATATTTGATTGTTTAACATCTGTACTCACGGTTAGCCAACTCAACAACGACTTTCCTCCTTGGTCCATAAATGATAGTAATCGTTCTTCTGCGGTGATTGCTGGAGTCAACACTGGCATCCACAATGATATTTTTGTTAAATTGACTTTACCGGCATCAGCATTGGGATTTGCAGCATCTGCTGAAATCCTCCAGATTGCGTCACTATCATCACTCTTTCGTACAAGCGATACTGTATGCTTCGCTCCATAAATAACTTTTCTGACGTTTCTACAGAATCCAAATATGTGATGCAGTGGAATCGCGCATGAAAATGATTTACGCGCTCCTTGCAACATTGAGTTTCGTGTTGCAGCTCCTAGATTGAAATTAGCATCGTTGTTTATAATCATATTCTCGACATCAGCATCACTATTATCACGTTTTTTTGGTCGTCTTACAACAAATGGATTTCCTCCAGCGGTATTCTTACCATCTTTTGCAAACATCATAGAGGGTCCTGCTGATCTTGTATAATCATCAGAATATCTCGCTAACCCGATTATTGTTGTAGCCACATCAACATCGCGATCTATCGACTCAATTTCTTTTCCATCAATGAGATATCTAGCACTCTCAAATAACGCCATAATACCATTAGTGACAAAACCGACTTGAGTACCATCTGGATACGGTGCTGGTACAGCAGGAGTATCATCAGCTGTTACAAGTTCTCCTTCTACTTCAATAAACGCTTCACAGGGCAAAAAGTATTTACTGGTATCATGGACTTGAAGTTCAATTCTTGCTCGACTATTTGAGTCTATGGCATGATAGGCGTAATATTGATAATCGCGTACAGAATCATCCTTGCGAACTGGGGCATCTATATCAAACGCTGGATCAGGTGACTGTTTGAACATTTTATTCTATTTATCAGAGTCTAAATCGCGATTTTCCATTTTCATCGTCGTGTTTTTTTAAAGCCACTTCCTGCTATCATATTTGCAATATTGCTTTGGTTGGGGGTTAAGGCCATCGACGCTAATTTTTCGTCTACTGCGTTATTTATAATTCTACTAACACTTGCAGGCATTTCCACTGTAGATGGTAACGGTTTCTTTTTTCGTCTCACTAATGATGTTATTTTATTCTTCGCAGTTGAAAATGCTTTTCCAGCAAGATCTCCAACAGCACCAATACCCTTATCACGAATAACATCAATGGCTTTCATTCCTAGTTGTTTAGCCAACGGCATCACTTTTGGAGCTATTCTCGCAAATAACCCTGCAATGGTATTGCCTAAACCATCTCCGTAGTATGCTCTATAAACCGGAAACCGTGAATTGACTACGTAGACGGGGGTTGGTTTATCATGATTGTAGTGTATGATCATTATTTGAAATCAGAAACAATTTTTCAATTGACTTTTCAATTCAGTCACTATGATACCCATTTGCTAACTCGTCAATGAAATCTGGATATGTGCTGATCTCCATGATACCACCCTGAAATAATCGTCTACAGATATCAGCTGCTTCATTAATTATTTCCGGTGAGTTATTTCCAGCTCGGAAACCTCCTACAAGAACTTCTAATCGTGATATATCATTGATAACACTACCAGGACATGTCATGGTAGAGTCATAGCCTCCAGCGTTGAAATCCTTTGGATTTCCAATCGAATATCCTTTTCCGCTTGTTTCCTCAGTTGTACCAGTTGCGCCCTCACTATCATCAAGTAATTGCCTTTGTCGGCCTCGACTTTGTTTTTCTCGTTCTTGTTGTTTTTGTATACCATAGCTATCAACTCCTAATTTAAAAGATCTATACTCAATTGTATCCTTTTTCAAATTACCAGTAATCACCTTATTCGTTTTATACAACCAATTAACCCATTCATCTCGGCTTATTCTACTGTTTTTATACTCGTCTTTTAAAAAATCCTTTCTAGAATCAAAGCTTTTGGCGGCAAAATCACCAAAAGTCGAATAATCGTTGATTTTTATTAATTTAGGTTTTTTGATTTCTGTTATAGCTTCTTCGGTAAGTTTGTCTATAAAGGGAACACCTCTTGGGGTGACGACATCAACAGGTTGTGGTTCAGGTGTGGAAACTCTTTGAGTTTCAGGCGCAGAATCATCAATATCAGCTAATCGTTCATACTCGCGCTGAGTTTTTATATCACTGGATAACTGTTGTATCCCTGCGCGTGTTTGTCCGGTCTCTGCTGCTATCTTTTCAAGCGTATCAAGCAGCGGCGCCTTCTTTACTCGTTCTCGCTCAGGAATATCTCCGTATATCGCTGCGTCAGTTAACTTTTTCACATCTTTGGTCGCACTTGTTATCGGAGTAAACAGTTGTTCACTTGACACAGAAAAGTCAGTCTGCGCTTGTTGTCGTTGTTGCAGTTTATTCCGTACAGAGTCACGAATTGGTACAAATCTCCTGATTATATCCAGTCGTTCACGAGCCAATCGGGTTGTTAATGCTTCATTGACCATTATTTGAAATCAGAAACAATTTTTCAATTGCAAAACAATTTTTCAATCCGACCTAACACCATCGGATGGTCATGGAAGTGTTATTTCATCCTATCAATGATGGGGAAAGTATCATAATTGTATAAAAAATAAATAATACTGATAGTTTCCCCACTTTGAATTTTTTAGTGTATTTGATACCGGAGCAACCAGCCATCAATTTTTCATTCACTGATTTTGACATTTTTAATCAAAAAATGCTAAAAAAAATTAAAATCTCTATGAGGGACGGTCACAATCAAATAATGATAAATGGTTGGTCAATCAAAATTGTTCATTTTCTTGAATTAACGCCCGTAGGTTTCTAACTTTAGAATTAACCTCCTTTTTCAATTCGTATTCGTACCCCAATTCTTTTCGTATTCGTTCTACGATGGTATACAACGGAGCGAACACACTTACGTCACTGGAAAATGCGAGAGAGTCCTTAATAGAATTCTGAATTCTTTTGATGAGCGCATACTTCTTTGGTAGCATGTATTTATTGTTGTTAACTCCGTATTCTATATCCTGAAAATCAGACATGATTTGATCAGGATTTAACCCATCTGATAGTTCAATATCCCAACTTTTCAATTTTGAAATCTCGGATAAAATGCTATTCATGTTTTCAGAATTCATTATTCTATAATAATGATATATTTCTAAATGAAAAATATGACGCATCAGGCATAACTAAATTGAACTTTTTGTCCCGTCCTTTTTGAAATAGCCGTCTTGGTTATTCCCTCTGCAACGAATCATACTAAGGATATACAAATATCGAAGTGCCTACTGGCTTCAATCATTGATTGAAATATTTTTTCTTCGTTAGTTATCGTATTCAAAGATTTCACAGGTCTCTCTTTTTTCGAGTATTTCCCAGTCCCCCCTCGTTCGGAATTTTCACTTTGTGTGATAGCCTGCAGATTTGATAAAGAATTGTTTTTCGGATTAGAATCGATTTGATCAATAACAAAATCATCCTCGATCAATCCATTGAAACATTCATACACGAAACGATGGCAGTAATATTTCTTCTTTCCAGCACCAAACATCAAATACCCCATACCATTATCCCACCCAACTGGTTTCTTCAGTCTGCAGTTTCTTACAACACCATCACTGGATGCTTCATAATTTGTGATCACAGGGTGTTGTCTGAATTCTTGGTTCATTTATATATTATACTATTGTTTGTCTAATTCATCGTTTGGTTTAATGATAAATCTTTCGATGTAGTCTTGAGGAGTTCTTATGATTTTATCCTTGATACTGACTTTGTCAGCGTCAAGAATACTGACTTTGTCAGCGTCAAGAATACTGACTTTGTCAGTGTCAGGGTCAAAATTTCTGATTGATTGTCCATTTTTTATTCTTTTATCATAATAACGCTTCAACTCCCTCTATCGCTTACCACCACAATTCAAACACAACTGAGATTTTTCCCTAACCCCAACTCCACATCGTATGCACGGTAACGGACCAAGGCTTCCACGACGAAAGCTTTGCATATGATACCCACAGAACTCATTTCTGCATGATTTGTTACACGGGATTACTGATCCAATCATAAGCCACTTGCAGTGATTCATTATATAAAAATCTTTCATTTAAATGCTTGTTTTAATTATAGCATGAAGGAATTAAGGAAAACGCCTTCGAAAAATGCTGAATTCAATGCTGATAAGGAGTTTAAGAGATTGTTGAAAATCAATCCTAAATTTAATATCGATAGACCCAAAAAACGTCCAAGAGACGGAAACATGAAGGAGTTTAAGAGATTATTAAAAATTAGTCCTAAATTTAATCTCGATAAACCAAAAAAACGTAACAAACGTCCAAGAGACGGAAACATGAAAGAGTTTAAGAGATTATTGAAAATCAATCCTAAATTTAATCTCGATAAACCAAAAAGACGTAACAAGAGATTATTGAAAATCAATCCTAAATTTAATCTCGATAAACCCAAAAAACGTCCAATAGACGGAAATATGAAAGAGTTTAAGAGATTATTGAAAATCAATCCTAAATTTAATCTCGATAAACCAAAAAAAACGTCCAAGAAATTACCATGGAAAGATGCTCAATTCAATCTCGATATGGTTTCTAATACACCAAAGAATACAATTCTTGATAAAGCCATGATTAGTAAAATCAGAGATTGTTTTAATGAATTTAAGCGTGATGGAGCATCTTATTGTTGGTCAACATTTCGAATTGATGGTGTTGTTGACGCTACCATGAATGATGAAAAAGCAGCAGTGATAATTTCACGTGTTGGGGAAAAACGGTATTTTTTCCGAATCAAATTCATTATCGAAGTCGATGGCAAATGGATTATTAAGGATAAATTTGAACCAATCCTCAAGAATAAAGAAGCTGTCATTGTGAGTAGAGATTCCAAACCAGGGATTCTAACCGGCATTGATAAACCATACTACGAAAGATCTTATCCCGTAACAGCAATGGTTTATGGGATATATCCGTTAAATGATAAACCCGATATCGCAAAACTAGCTCCTATGAAATATTCGTCAGGGCTTAATTGTGTAGCAGAACGAATAATAGAACACTTCACAAATGCATCCCGAGGAAATAAACTAACTGATCTGCGACGTAGGAAAATAACCGAGTGGGAACTGACAGTGAAACAGCATGGTGCAAAGATTTCTGATATAGCTAAATTAGAAACATCATTAAGATTTCCAATAACAGTTATGACGATAACCGGAGAGGTTTTATACGAACCGAAATATAACAAAAATGGAGCCCCAATACAGATTATTGATCATAACAAACACGCGTGGACACCTGCGGTAACAGTATTTCCACGAGAACGAACCGTGAAATATATCCCTAAGGAGTTCGTCGGGGATGTTTTCTATGAAGAGAGATTATTTGATGCTATTCATGCGTTGTGTAAGGATGATCCTGTGTCAGTGTGGTTACTTAGAAGTGATGAAGAATTCGATCAATTTGTAAAACCAAATGGTGAATTATATCGCATGGAAGAATTAGATAACAGAATGAGAAAAATCGCTAATGATTTTTCACCAGAGAGTTCCCATGAAAAACTACTCACGGATAGTTTTACTATTCCATCAGTGGTAGCTCACTTCGCAAGAGAAAAAAACTCATGGCGTCCAACACGAAGTGATTTTCTCGAGGATGTTAAATTGAGTTGCGTCAAATTTGGTCATGGAGGACTGTGGAATACGAAATACTCACGTGATGGTATGATTTCAATTGATATATCCGCGTGTTATCCCGGAAGTTTTCTCGGATATGGGGAATGCGCTGAGTACTTCAAACGATTTGGACACCCCACACATGAAATGACTCGTGTTGCGATTAATGGGCCATTACCTGATTTTGATTTAACCGGATTCGCTCGTGTGATATCATTTGAATTAGATACAGGGTTACTTCCGTGTAGTTATGTTTGGCTCGGTAGACACCTATCTGAAAAACACTGGATGCCAATAGTGCTATTGAGATATATGATTGATTGTGGTATGCTAATATCGTTGATTTTTTCCGAGGCTATTATATGCTATCGAGCTCAGAAAGAAGTTTGGCTACCACAACCCGATCTAGATAGAATAATCAACGAACTACGAAAACAGTTTCCAGATTTCAGTGAAGAAGAAATCATAAATTGGTCTAAGAAGTTATTTGAAATTAAAAAAGAACAAGCAAAAGATCTCGGAAGAAGAATAATCGGTAAATTTACCCAGGGTGGACGATACGACAACGCAAAATACTCTTCGCGGTTGATCATAGATGTCGCTGAATACGATTTTATTGTAGCGGATTTAATGAAACAGGGAAAACTTGTATCCCGTAAGGATGCTTTTCTATCCAATGGTGAGAAATTAGGTACGGTTGTTACCTACTGTGATGGATATAATTCCCAGTACACACATTTGAGAAGTTCAATGTTAGCCTATGCTTCTATTAATCTATGTTCGATGATAAATAGATTTCCTAATACCGCGGTTAGAGTGGCCACTGATTCGATGTATATACACAATAAGTACAAATCAGCTGTAGCGGCATTCACAGATCCCGAAGAAAATTGGGGGCGTTGGCGATTTAAAAAGGAGATGCTACATGAGTATTGCGAATCCGCAGACGTTGCCATGGATGATAAATATATTTGTTGTAACCGTATTGAAATTCAATCAGAATTTTCTAATGCACCATCGGTATCTGATCCAATCTGTAGATACAAGACAGTTTATTTAAACGGTTGTGGTGGGTCAGGAAAGACAACTCGTGCAATTGAATTATTTCGTCGTGGAAACGCTAGCGTTTCTAACATGACTGTGCTAACACCGACTCACAGACTCGCCAGAGAGATGATACAACGAGAGGTAAATGCTTGCACTTATCACAGTTTTTTTCGATGGAAAGGTGACAAATGGACTCCTGAGCGTATGGGTGATAAATTCATTCCTGAAATCTTAATTTGGGATGAAATATGCACAGTGTCATTAGATGTATTAAAAACATTTCTTGAGTGGTTGCTAACCAAAAACACAAAAGTCGTCATGTACGGTGATCACGGCCAACCACCACCATTTGTCGGTGCATCTCCACATGAATGGCTAAAGGGTTTTATAGACTACTATGAAGAAATCACCACTGATTATAGATCACTTGATGAACGATTACGCGAGTTCAAAGCGCTAATTAGATTACAACCGGATAGAATCCAATGCGACATAGCGCGTGAAGTGATTTCAGAAACTCCAATGAATGATTTCTGGGAAACATGGAGACCAAACGATTTGATCATTGCAAGTAGAAAAATAGTCAGGGACACACTTCAAATGAAGTTATTTGAATTGCATAAAGAAAAATTTGCAACGCTTCCAGTACCCCTTTGTTATAGGCCATCGGATACACGAAAACAGAATATTGAACTTGATATTCCAGGACAGAATGAAAAACAAATTCTGGTATTAAATGATATTGTGCGGGTTGATATCAATGTCGTTGAAGATGCATTGCGTGCTAATAAATCCCCGTGGACGCTAGGATACGCAGCAACAATACACTCTTCACAGGGATTGACTATATCGAATACAATTGTTTGGATGGTGGATAATCACATCGAATGGTCAAATTTAGTCTATCTCGCAGTATCCAGAGTACGAAACATAAATCAACTTCGAAGAGTTGTTTTCGATGATAATGACACAACAATAAGTGATATTGATGTTAGCATCATTAATAAAAAACTCTCCGGTTACAAACAACAGGACGAAAAAAAAACAACGAGAATTTGATATTGATGCTGAACTAATAATCACTTTGAAGAAACAACAGAATAATCACTGCGCGAGTTGCAATTTTATAATGCGTTGGCAGTATTCGGATAAGGATCCTCGCCAATTCACCGTAGACAGAAAAAATAACAATCTCGGTCATGTCAGAAATAATGTGATGTTGACTTGTCTTGAGTGCAATAGACGCAACGGTGCTATTTAAGACAATGCGGTGGCAATTGAGTATCCTCGGGAATCACTTGTAGTTGTTGTCGAGTAAAACCCCGCTGAGGGGCAGTTGAATCCAGTTTATAGACTGGAGGTCTACCAGTTGATCGTGTTATACTAGATATCTTATGCGTAGTGACGCTCCAAATAGGATCAGTAGCCCTTTTTCTACCCCCTTCAAGCTCTCCTGGTTCGTATAAGTACCTCACAATGACACTACTACCAAGAATTGGTTCTTTGAAATCTTTTTGTGGTTGTACGGGTATTGTCTTCTTTTTAATCGCGTTGATAGGTTTCATGTTGATTGTTCTAGTAATCTCGTTATTCAGTGCAGTAATCACAGATAGTAATCTTTTAACCCATTCACTGGATCGCTTTTCTTGAATGAATTCTTTTGCGTATTGATATCCAAATAACCGCTCAGCAATCGTCCGATTAAATCGTTCTACAATGGCCTGATCGCGATGTAGCGCAGTATGCCCTCGTCGTATGGTGACATTGTGATGTTTCATTGTTGATAACACTACACCCTGAAATTCCTTGCCAGGATCAACTTGTAACAGATTTGGCCAACGCAGAGGACCTCGTCGATAAATCCTCTCAAATGCAGAAGCGACTTCAGTGGCGGATTTTGTTTTCAGCGGTTCTGCTTCTTTGTATCGACTCGCAACATCAACTACGGTTAACGCGTATTTGTAACCACGATCATGTGGCAGAAATAATATATCAGCCTGATGAACTTCATTAGGAGCGGTCACATCAAAATGCGAGAATTGAATTTGTTTAGGCGGTGGTAGATAAATTTGCCATAGTGCCTGTTTGGATAACCAATCAGCCGCAGTGGTTTTTTTCACTTTTGCAGCGCTAGCGAGTTTATGAACTGCTGATTTACCCCTCCAGTATCCTCTTGGGGAATAATAAATTGATTCCATATTATTAATTACCAGCACCTAACATCAATTTACTTTTCATAGCCGATTTTATCAAAAATGAAGACAATTTTTCTTTGAAGGATTTATCAGGAATAGCATTTAACGCATGAATTAATTTCACATCTGCGAGATGCCTGTGTTGCAGATTGCTGCTTTTATAAGCAACATCATGAAGGTGACAGGCCTTATCAATGGCGTTTATTGGTTCTTCACCGGGGTTGGGTTGATTTTGATTATTGAGTCTGATATCAAGTCTGGTTCCTGGTCCACAGTAGCTATATCCTGGGAGGTGCTTTTCTCCGGGGTATTTTGCCCATGGGGTTCCAGGGAGCTTTGCCAATTTGGCTGCGATATCACCTCCTCGTTTTTTTTAAATCAGATTTCATAGACACAAATCTAAATTTCTTTGTACCACATTGCACGCATTTACCAGTAAGTGCTGATCTGTTATTTTTAGTTGTAACCGTCGTCACATCATCTGTGCCAGTACGCGTTTTACACTTCACACAATATAGATCCATAATTTATGTATAGAAATATGGATATAATTGATTTTTCAGCGACTAAAACAAGAGAACCAATTAAGCATCATGCAGCGCTACCAAACTCTATCCGGATGATTATAATCGGGCCATCTGGATCCGGTAAAACGCAATTGTTGCTCAATTTAATAATGAGATGGATGAAGTGGGATAAGTTGTATTTAATTGCCCCTAGCGTAGATGATCAACGATGTTATGAAGTGTTAAAGGATTTTAACGAGAATGCATCAGAAATTAAGGGTGAGAACGCCATTGATTTTATAACCGATATCGATGAAGCACCGAGTATTGATGATATTGATGGAGATATTAACAATTTAGTCGTATACGACGATATAATGCTGGATAAACAAAAGAATCCTGCTAGAATATTTTCCCGTGGGCGTCACAAAAACACTGACGTGATATATGTCACTCAACGCTACACTCAGGTTCCAAAAGTGATCAGAGATAACTGCAATTTATTGTCTGTATTCAACGAAGTTGATACTCATACTCTTAGAAATATTTGGCAGACATGGTGTTCTGATATGGACTTCAATCAATTTCGAGATTTCTTTAGTCATGCTCAGTCGACTCCGCACGGATTCGCAACAATAAATTTGCATGATCCTCGGACACGATATCGTATCGGACTAGATCAAATATTCGGTTAAAATCGTAAAAGAATTATTAACCCAGAACTGAAAACTTTAGCAGCAGAGAGGGTGGATGACAACAAGTTGCGACCAAAATTAATTAAACAATCGTTTTCATTTTTTTAGTTAAAATGATTTCGTAGGGAGATTTCAATCAATTTTTTGTCTGAAAACGTTGTAGGGTTCACCTTTTTTTTGGTTAAAATAAGATTATATGACGGCTCGTTTTAGGATTTCAATCAAAATTTTGTCTGAAAACGTTGTAGGATTCACCCTCTCTGCTGCTTATATTATCCTGAGAGTTGTGGTGTGAAAGTGATTCAGCGTTCTATCGTGGTGTTGGCCACGTTTCGCATGCATACAAAGTAGTTTAGGGTAGCACAATTGCCATTTGTATCATTAGTTTGGTATGGATGCTGATTTCTCTTCTGTTCCAGACAATGGAGTACAATCGGACAAACGTTGCGCTGACTCTGGCCTATGCGTACGTTAACATTGTCGTCAATAGTGATTCTGTGACAGTATGTGCTGCCAAGGTAGGTGAAGCAGTTTACTACTGTTGATTGAATTGGACGTTGACGGTGAAGTTGGGCTCAACGTAGGGCTTCCCAGAGGCCAAGTGATGTAGGACCTCATTGATTTAGGTACCGATGGTCAGATTAAAGCTTATGCAAGTCGACTTTTGAGCCAGAATTGAGAGCACAGTTATCAGCAAATACGAGATCCCGGATGGTGTCTGTCATGACCTTGGTTTTCACTTGAAGACTACAGGGATTTAATAGCGTTCTATTTGTACAGTACCTGATGCCGAATTCAAGCTATCGTTACCTTAAAGCATTAGTAAGAATTTTATCGAACAATCGACTAAACAGTGAAAGTACCAGAACACAACCCTGCTTGACGCAATATATCACAGGGAATGCTCCAAATGTCACTCCGTTGTCCGTTACCAGTGCCTGCATGCCATGGTGGAAATGCTGCACCATGGATATAAATTTATTTGGCATCTGTACTTGGGCAATTCCTTCCACAACCCTCCTCTGCTGAGAGTATTAAAGGTCAAGTCAACGAAGATGGAGAAATAGTCTGTTTTTTCTGGGGATTTTTTTTTTTGCTCTTCACATTTCTCTTGTAGCTGTATCGCAGCAAACACCATATCCATGGTCGCATGTTCTTTTTCGGAAACCACACTGGCTTTCTGGCAGTGGACCCTGGAGACGTTCATAGTAAGGTAATTCAGTAAGATTATGGTGGGTATCCTTACTGCAATTGAGTGTAAGGATTTATCCCGCTGTTTTTCGCAGGCTTGGTGGTTCTATTTGCAATTATACAGGTAGATTATGGAAGCGACTTTGAATTCATGGGAGTGATCGTCTCTTGCTTCTTCATTAGGACCGTGTCCCCGTCCTCGTAGACTTCTGCTGGGACATAGTCTAATCCAGTTGTTATGTGATTGGAGATCTGAGGTATCACTTTCTGTGTCTACAGTACGGTTGCAGGGTTATCCAGTGCTTCATTGATGTGTATATGGTGAAGACGAATGACTGTTTTATCATTAATGGATGAAGGAAACATTCAGGAAGCTGTCAAGGCGATCAGCCAATCGTTGAAGAATCGTGTCTTAGTAAATAGTGTGTTCCTGTCTGCGCTTAGAAGGGAGGAGATTCTAGAAGAAGTTGCTCCATACACTTATTTCAGTGTACTGTTATTCATATCCTGCTGTTCTGCGTAGCATTGGAGCTAATCAGCGTTGTTGTAAAACCATGTGTCTCGGATCTAACAGCATCTGCTGTACAATTCTGGGTATGTTGTTGTACGGATCTATCTTAGTGGTGGACTTAGGATTGTTGAGGTAGGTTTCAATGAGGCGTTGTTTCTCATTCAGTAACATCCTAATTCAAGCAGATGTGATGCTTTCTAGTTAATGGTACTAGGATCTCTAACGCTGTGCTTTAGACAAACTGTCTGAATGCAGCACAGCAGGTGTTTACATTCTAATTGTCAAGAGGAGTAGATTTTAAATGTTTTTCTCCAGGGCATGCACAAAGAAAATGTTTGGTACTGGTGCATGTCACCCTGGTGGGGCTGGAACATCATATTACTCATGAAGTTACAATATCAGAATCTTTCTTTCCTTTGCTATGTGTGTGTAAGATTTGTTATTACATGTAAGTGACACATTATGTATGAGGTTTCGCTGTATTGGAATATGCCGATGGGATGTGTAACGGGCTGACCAAGGATGCCAATAAATAAGCCTTTCTTCAAGTTAAGCAAACTCTTTGTTCCTTAATGTTAAATACTATGGGGAATCCCTTTTCTCTCAATCCTTCAACAATGTGTACAATTTAGGAATCATTAATGACTTGGACATGTTATAGTAAATTTAACCCTGATTATAGCTACCTGTAATGATTAATGCATCCTCGGCATTTGGCATTAAGAATACACTAATGGTAGGATAACTTTCAAATTGTATTTACTTTGGTTTCTCCATCATGAAACTAGAAGATACAGATACTCCATTAATGTAATTTTACATTGTATTCAGCACCAGCATGCTGGACAAATGCAAGCAGAATATCGTGATATTATAACATACCGTACGTACAAATTATTAACGAACAAAGATTGTTGTATACATAAGATATGTGAACTAAGACCTATTGACAACATAAGTATTAGCTTTTCTCCTTTCAAACAAACATATAGTACACTGAATAAATTGCATTATAAAAAAGCATTTGGAAAAAATGTTTAATTTTACTAGGTTAAGGATACACGGTTTCATCTCAAAGAAAATGAGCGTAATGTTCATTTTTCTATCACAAGATTATTATTGGAGTATCCAGATAATAACGAACCTTCCTGAAGTTTAACTGTTACATTATTCAATACTAAGAACACACTTTAAAATGCATTCCGATATTTAGATTATTTACAACTTTCTGTTCCTTTTCCAAAAGTATGCTTAACTCGAATTTGAATGTGCGATCCACATGAAGTAAATTATCCAACAAACGTATTTTATTACTTTGTTTTCAGTTACGTCTATATCAGTTAATTATGCAATTACCCATAGTTATTAATCATTCAGTTCTCTAATCCTGTTGCTACTGAAAATTATAACAAAGACTATGTGTTACGCACTATGACTATGTGTTACGCACGTCATTTGGCGCATGCGATATCAACGTTGTTTACTCATGTCAATTATCAACAAATATGAATATTTCTGTCGGTTTTGTTCTGTACATGTTGATTCCTTTGACATATTTTGTATGCGATATGTTACCTTCCAAAGATTGATTTGAGACCCATTTTAATTATCTAATGAACAAGCAAATCAACACACCTCTTCATAACCAATGATGCAGTCTAAAAGCAAAGTTAAATTAACAATAACTTGTTAGGTCAAATATAAATATGCGAGATGTCAAAAGAATATCTGCGTGTAATTTCAAACCTAAAATTCCATAACAACCGCATAAACGTCTTTGCTAATTTGCAGATGCTTAGTTTTGCTTATTTCCAGCAAAATAAATTATTGTCACATCAACACTTTAATCAATATCATCCGGATAATTAAATCTTGGAACGTTTCTAATTGGTAAAGCAATAGCATTCCTGATAGTTCCGTTGTTTGTCTCTAATTTCGATTGATAGTTTCCATATTCATGATAATTAATTTATTTTAAGACCCGATGCATACCTGTATTCGCTAATTTCACTATTGAACTCGCTTTTGAATGTTTGTATAGTATAGTCTTGTGCATCGTCTTTTTTAGTTCTACCACTCGACGTTCATAAATTTTATATTTCAGTTTGGATTATTAGCCTGCGTTTAAAACTTGTATTACTTATTAGGTTTGCGTCTTAATATAATTTTGCAATTGTAGTTTACTTTGTTTTGTCGTTCTCTATGATTTTGTGTCGCTCTTAAATACTATATGTCATGCAAACTGAATTTGCATTAGTTAAATCACAAATTTGATTTAAAAACATTGACTGAAATATAGGGCTATCACTTATAAGAAACATTACAAATGTCAGGCAAAAGTTTTGTTTACAATACCATTAGAAATAAACTCTAAGGGCGACATATACGTAATGAATATTAATCGCAAGGTGGGACAACGATCAATTTTGACCGTTGCCAACGTTAACACTCCAACCTTTATAGTTGAAAAATACAATACTCATCCAGTCTGATACCATTTATTCAGCTTATTAAAATTTCAACTTAGTAACGTGATAGGTGTTCAACTAGAGAATTTAGTGTGATATATTTCAGAGTCAGCTTTAAAGTATAACACGGACGTTTGTTTTGCAGCTTTTTTCCTATAAAATCAACGCTGGTGTTCCTTAAATGTGATATTCTTGTTCCAACTGTTTAAGAAATAATGCAGGATTTAACGTCTCCCAATGATTGACTCCTGAAAAAGAAACAAATTTGTTTGACAAATTGTAACATTTTGTTAGGTTTGTATTAATAATAATAAATTTGGTTCGAAGCCTAACTCATAGTCAAACAGAGTATTAGCGGCATTGATAGCAACGATGTTCACACCAGAAAACGACAAGAATTCACTTTTACAAAAGTAATGTAACTCTTTAGAAAACAATGCCCGCTTTGCAAAAATAAGTTCCAGTAACACACACATTCAACGATATATATATGAATCAGCGATAAAACCATGTTGCCTTAAGGTGTTGGTGGAAGAATGAGAGCCGTTGACCCGCCAGTGGAAATATTTAATATTTACTGAACACAATCACAATGAAGACACTGTAGATATTATACATGTCATATAATCGAGTTAATGTTATTCTGATTCCTGATCACATTAAAAAACTGCGAATCGCGTCGGTAAAACATCCGGAACCGCAAACGTGTTACAAAACAGTAAAATTACTGAGGTCAAAGTAACTGTCACTTACAGAACGACTGTGTAATAAATTTGATGTTGCTACGAAAGACAAAACCGGAATACTAACAATTATCTCTACAGGTGCTACTTCACATATAACAAAATCATGTTATATATTTCCTCTCCTCGCTGAAATACTAGCATTAATTATTGTCGAGGCCCCTGTTGTTGCCAAAACAGCTGTACTTAGAACTGTCAGAACAGCGGATGGACTGGCATTAAAAAGTTAACAGTAAAGGGATATGAAACGGGAAAAGTTTTTAGATCCCATGGAACTCCACACGCATGGTACGGAAATGGTCAAAGAGGTACGGAAATGGTCTACGACTACCAGGGCGGTTAAAAAAGCGCAATAGTCTTTCACCGATGTCAAATTTGAATTTAATTTATGCAGCTTAAATTTAAAAATGTTCAGGTGCTTTGTATGCCCGACCAATACCTAACCAGCACAATGAAATTGAAACCGATATCATTAACTCCACAATTTTACTAGTGTAGGTACTCGTTGGGTTGTATGATCGATTGATCCACGTGGAATTGTTCACATTTTATACGTACGGGTTAGACCCGCCAAAAGATTTTATCAAGCATGTCATCTTTGCAAATATTCCAGTATGGGTTTTAAGACTACCAACACATACAATTACTGACCCACACATATGCGAAGGGAGGAAAATTACAAACAAGTAATCTTTCATTGCAGGATTGTATAGTCAGCATTAATGGAGTATCCAAAAACAGCATAGCTTAGTTTGATAATAACGGAAACATTAAACCGAGTGTTCTTAAGTCAGCGGTATTGAATAATATTCGCGCGCGAGTAAAAACATTCGGCTATACAATGACTGGTCCTCTAATCATGACTAATGATAAAATAAATGATCGTGAAGAATCAGAATCAAACGATGACGTTGCAACGAAATAATACGTTATAAAAACATCCCAATAACGGACTCGTTGACAACAATCAATACTGGAATGACCTTATGGAGACACAACATTTCTAATCAAGTAAACACGTTTTTGAGTTTTTGTAGAAACCAAAATAGAGCCATTAATTCTTTTTGGGAAGTCCAGCAGCGGAGATATGGACGTAAGTTTAGAACTTTATTTTGTCAGGGTCAGTGAACTCCACGCGGTCTTATAATAACTTGATATCATCCTAGATCAATATACAGAATCGGTATTGATCAAATCTTTAGATAATTGACAGCAGAAAGATGGTGTGATCTCTCTAAACGCTCATTGGGTAAATATCACGCACATTTTGTATTAGAAAAATACAAAGATAAAAGCCAGGAAAAAAGCTGACTGAGACTCTCTCAAACGTTAAGGACAGTAGTCTAGCAAACATTTCCTTGTGGGATGTTTATGTCGTTTTTGTAATAAGCCTTAGTTTAGCAAATAGGAACTTATAAATTATGACGGTTCGCCTTCTTTGCTGCTACTTTCTTAATCAGCTCTGCGAGTCCGAATTACATCAGCTATGTCATGGGTTTTAAAGCGATCTCACACCGAAACTGTATTGTAATCTGGACAATATTTGCATCTTCAATTATGAAACGAAGGTAGTGTTCCATAAAGGTATCTCGACACTTTCAAAGCTATTAATTCACGTGCTTCCTACATGATGCGTACGCATAGTCAGTAGCATAATATAGACATAAATGTAGCCGATTCACACGTAATTGTGTCCGAATTCACATAGTTAATAAATTCCGTCCATTACAATGTGAGAATAGCATTGATCTTATGATTGGAATGTCACACACCAGCTGAGCCTCTTTGCCTATTCCACATTAACGTGTTTACTAAATATTTGATTTAGGCTAGATATATTAACTATGGAGTTCATGGACACAACTGTCATTTCTAAAAGTATGCACGTGACAAGTGGAAAATTACGTGAAAAGAGTATTTGATAGCTTAAAGATTACAGTCCTCACTCTTCTTGATTTGTCTGTAGCATTTGACACAATATACGATATTATATTACTTCACCGTCTTCAGCATGTATTAACATTCCTAATACAGTCTTATTCTGGTTCTAGTCCTATTTAGTTAACATGACACATATTGTATATGCAAATGGAATACACTCAAGCCTTGTTTATCTATGTGGTGGTGTTCCACAATGGTATGTTCATGAACCTTTTATCTTAACTTTATACTCTCAGTCTCTCTCGAGTGGTATATATCACCATCCATTGTCTTATACATACCCATAGCTGAGACGCATCAGCGCCATTCGCAAATATTTTTCAGTTGATGCCACTAAAACACTTGTGTATTTATGACTTATTTCAAGACTAAACTGCTGTAACTCAGTTCTGTCTGGTTTCTCTCAATATCTACTCCATACACTTCATAACGTTCAACATACAGCTGCACAGACCATCCTTAGAGTACCTCGACCTACATGCTGATCTGTACTTTCACGGGCTATTCATGCGATCTCGAATCAAACACAAAACCTGTTCTATGTGCTACGTTTCACTGAAGGACTCCAGTACTAAAAACCTATCTGAACTCACCCATGAGTAAAAATGACAATCGTATACTCCTTATTCTCACAATGAAAACGACTTCATATGGTCAATTCTATTTTGTATATCAGGGTTCAGCAACGTGGAATTCATTACCCATTGAAAGTAGACACAAAGACACAGTACTCCTTTTCTTTAAATTCATCGTTTGCGATTGTAAAAACAAACTTAAAGCTATAATAATGTTTACTACCTTAAATAGTTTCAATATTTATTATGTTTTATAATTTCATGGTGTTTTGATGTTTCTAATACTATCAGTATAGATGTTTTTAAACTCTTATACCTCTTAAAGATTAATTAAAATTAATTAATTAAAATTGAGTAACCTGTACAACTTGTTTCGTATTATCTTCAAAATAATTCTTTCTGGTAAATCTAGATGGTTGCAAAAATTGTTTAATCTGATATTAAGTTCACGAACATTTTTGCTGATATGGGTCAACAGCATGACCAGTATTAATAAATGACTACTTGATAGATATTTGACAGAAAAAGCCTGAAAAAACGCAAATGAATGCACATATTGGTTTGTTTATGTTTGGGCAAGTTTTGTTTGAAGGAATATTGCACGAATCAAACATAGTCTTGTTGGACCCCAATGATGTTTAATTTTTGGAGTATATATATGCACTAAAACCTTGGTACAATGCACGGTAAAACATTTGACTGATACACATCCCATCCCATAGTTCCATATTATCTTCATCAACAATTTTGTTTTCTCTATCAAAATCCAATACAACATGTGTGCTCATCGCATATTATAAGTTCTTTGTGTAATTTAAAGCGTGGGCTTTATTTACGACAAAAATGTTACTAATGGAAATATTTCATGTGTATTGGTTGTATTATTAACCGTGTCAGATGTATTGGCTGTATTGCTAACCGTTAAAAAATATATAATTTAAGACACGCTGAGAGCTATCGTATGTACAACACCAGAACATGATACGTTCAGATATTTAAAGCTGAGTACAAATTTAAATGTGTATGTCTCTTTTGAGTTGATTGTCTTATATGTTTGAGATACGTTTTGTTAATAAGTATTGTTTTCAATGGTTTTATTTACTTACAACGATACGGTGCTATTAAAGTAACGCTTAAAATGTTTGACTCCTGATTGCCATTTCACCTTGATATATGCCATTGACATTGCGGACTCATACTTAATAAAGGGTCCTGGTCTAGTTGATGTGAATTGTTTCAAACTAAGATGGTGAATATTTCAAACCTGTGCAAGCAAGAACTTAATGTTATCGTTATTTAGAAATTTCAATAAGATTTAGAGAACTACTCAAAATGTTCAGAAGTGTACACTATTATCACATCATTCCCCATTATTGACTATGCGTTATTTGTTATTCCTTTAACCTATTTTGTTTTCTTCATTATGGTCAAAGTAAGCTATATTTTAACTGATTGTATATGTGTACATATATGCATTGTAGTATAGATGCCATAGCAAAGAAACACTTACCTCTGAAGGTCCAGCGCATGTTACATTTCTGTTAACCAGTCCACATTCGCCTGCACAGTAATGAGGACACAGCACCGGATATATCGCCTCATCTTTGCATAAGCACAATTCATCTTGGAGTAACTTACACCTCTCTTTCTTGATAACATCACGACAAGAGTCAAAATCAAGTGTCACTACGGGCTTATCTGCAGGTGTGTAACGTTTTGGAGAGGTCAAACTTCTGTCTTTACATTCATACATTAAAACTTCAGAATTCTTTTCAGCTTATATATATATATAATGATGTGTATGTATGAATGTACGTATCTATCTATCTATTTATCTATCTATCTATCTATCTATCTATCTATCTATCTATCTATCTATCTATCTATCTATCTATCTATCTATCTATATATATATATATATATATATATATATATATATATATATATATATATATATATATAAATTGTAATAAATTTGGAGCATGCGCATTTTATAGCGCTCCGTTTTAAGCAATTCTTAGCTTTGTGTGATTCTAGGGTTATGTAAATATTCCTAGCCCGGTATAATTAGGCAATTACTAGGAGCAAAAGTCACAGAGTCGATTGTTAGTATGTTTGAACAATGCCATGGTTTGGTAGTAGTGTATTTAGGTCCAAACCGAATGACTGTCCCTCGAGTAAGATAGTCCATATTAAAATTAATGGTGTACAGTAGTGGTGTGGCTGAGGTTGCAGTATTTACGGTAGAAAACCGGTAAATTAAACAATGGAATCAATAAGTAGGGACTTGGTAGATACCGTTTATATATCCATTGTGGAAAATATGTGCAGTTATATTATCGTAATACATCGGTAAAAACGTATTTTGACTGACCTAGGGTAACGGAGTTAAAATAGTTCCCAGTGAAAAAGGGAATACTAGTGTATTTTCTGTGGCATAAACGATTGGCGGTACGGAAATACGATAATGATGAAGAAAAACCATGCAAATGTGCGGTTGATAGACTTTTGGCAAGTTGATTTGTTTGTGGTTTTGAATTGATTAGAGTAAAATTTAGTATATAAAAGAAGACACGTCTGATTTTCTAATATACAACTCCAATTGTATTGAAGTCTTTGGAAATTTGGGGTCAATATATGACTTCCAGCGGGATTCGCGCTAGCGTGTGACACTACATGGTCAAGTATTACCCTTGTGCGTGTAACTATATATATATATATATTCTTTTATTTGTGTGTGTGTGTTTAGATATTGTAAGTATCATAACGAAAGTGGGTATATAATATTGTATGATGTCCCTACTTCGTCGACCCTCGTCTAAAATTTTAACTGGTGGGCATTTATTTATAGATTTCAATCCTTCTCCTCAAATGTGTAGTCCATTTTGTTTCAATTATCTGAATGAAATCCCTTTTGAAAAGGATATAAAGAAAGACAGTCAGTCAGTCACTTATACATGCATACATACATACATACATACATACATACATACATACATACATACATACATACATACATACATACATACATAACTTTTATAGCACCTTTAATTCCTTTTAATCATATAATTTATAACTTGCTTTAAATTAAAATCGTAAGTAAAGTTTAACATACCACAATAGCTGCATGTCTTTCTGCAATAGTTCGAAGCAGCTGGTGGATCAATGCAGACCAAAGAGCTAATAACGGGACTGTTGCAACTAAAGTTGGCCGAGTCCACACATATATCTGTAAACCAGGAAATGAATTTATCCAACCTAATTCAACTTATTTCCTTATCATGTATTATGTTATATAACAAAACATAAATAAACTATATGTTTTTAATAAAGTAGCCAACACTAGAAAAAGCTAAATTGTTAAAGATCTAAACGTATAATAAAATTTATTTATCGTCCTTGAGTAACAATGTGCCATAAGTCTTACTGTCTTCTTTATTAGATATGATATAAGACTGGGTACCATAGATAATTTGCTGCCTTTAATGTATCAACAGAAGATCACAATGATTTACTTGTTCCTCAATAGATAATCTGCTACCTTTAATGTATCAACAGAAGATCACAATGATTTACTTGTTCCTCAATATCTCTCTTTTGTTTCGTTCGCCCGTTCGTTACAATGCACACATTTAGATATTAGAGCGAATCAAACTAACTAATCAAATGTATTATACTTAAAATGAACTGACCGGACCCCCCCACCCCCCAAAAAAAAGAAAAAAAAATCATCGGTATTAAATATATTGCTATTACAAACTTAATTCCTCCTATAAAATCATCATTGATAGTGATGATTTGTAAAGACTGTAAGTGGGAAGTTGAAGATACGAACTGTGAACAATGACGCCAAATTTATTACTAATTGATCTCATATCTGTTGCATTTTACAACTAGTGAGTAATGTCAATAAATAAATGCCAAATTGGAACACAGTCTGGACCGCAATAATAATGAACGATTACAATACGATATTTTTCATAAACAGAAATGATTAAAACAACCAACCTATTTATTTAGACAGATCAAAAATCATGACCTACATCAAAGGTAGATTTCTAAAATATTTTTTCAGTTGTAAATAATTCGCATGATTTCGATTCTAACACAGACAAATTATGTTGTGCTAAAATGTGCAACTAAGCTGAAATATGAATAAAGGTATTCATTGCCTGTTATGTTTATGAGGAAATGACGCAAAAGATTCCTGACAAACCTTCGATACAATATTATACGTGAAAATTATCTTATCAGTAATGAAACCGATTTTCGCAAAAAAAACAAAACAATTATACAGCTAAAAAACGTTTCCTAAATATATCACTTTTCTCCACGCTTTAAAACTTCTAACAAATTTTAACCACGCTTAAACATGTTGCCATAATATATCAATTTAATCCACCATTAAGCACTTATCCCAAATATATTACTTTTATCTACGCTTAAACACTTTTCCGAAAATTATAACTTTTTTCCAGGAGTAAACACTTTTCCCAAATATATTACTTTCATCCACGCTTATACACTTTTCCCAAATATATAAATTTTATCCATGCGTAAAAACGTTTCCCGAATATATCATTTTTATCAACGCTTAAACACTTTTCATAAATATATCACGTTTATACACGCTTAAACACTTTTCCCAAATCTATCACTTTTATCCATACGTCATTACTTTTCAAAAATATATCACTTTTATCCATGCATAAACGAGTTTCCCAAATATATTACCTATCCACGCTTCAACACCTTTCTCAAATATGTCACTTTTATTCACGCTTAAACACTTTTCCCAAATATGTCACTTTTATTCACGCTTATACATTTTTCCCAAATATATCACTTTTATCCACGCTTAAACAAGTTTCCCAAATATATCACTTTTATCCTCGCTTAAACACTTTCCCCAAATATATAATTTTTGTTCACGCTTAAACACTTTTCCCAAATAAATCATTATTAACAAGGCTTAAACACCTTTCCTAAATATATCACTTTTATTCACGCTTAAACACTTTTTCCAAATATATCACTTTCATCCACGCTTAAACACTTTATCAAATATATCACATTTATTCAAGCTTAAGCAATTTTTCTAAATATCTCACTATTATTCACGCTTAAACATTCTTCCCAAATATATCACTTTTATCCACGCTTAAACACTTTTCCCAAATATATCACTTGTATCCATGAGTAAACACCTTTCTCAAATATATCACTTTTATCCACGTTTAAACACTTTTCCGAAAAAATTCCTTTTTATCCACGCTTAAACACTTTTCACAAATAAATCATTTTTGTCTACGCTTAAACACTTTCCCCAAAATATGACTTTTATTTTGTTCATACAAGATTAAATATTCAGCTTATACTCTCCTCTAGAATGATTAGCGTGTATCTAATGTTTGTTTGTTCGAATGTTTGTATTTGGATATGTATGCATCCATAAGTACAAAGTAAAGGAAAACGTCAAAATAAAATATGTCGATTACAGTAAATTATGCGCCGCTTGATAGAAGATTTAATGATATAGATCCCTTTAGTCACCTTATTTAACATAACCGTTGGGTGAGCAGTTTATTTTATTGATCACATTTTTATTAGTGGATGTATAATCAATGTCTGAGATAATTTATAAATTGGTTGTTGCTGATAGTCTTCTCTGTATACAATTTTTGAACTCAACGTGTACTTCCAAAATGTGATTTCAATGAGCGGCAGTCGTAAATCGTTAGTCATTAACTCAAACAATTTTTATTTAGTTCATATTATTATTTTATAACACAGCATTTTTTTTCCTCATTAATAACGCCTATGAAAACTATGAACTACTAATTGGAATTGAATACTGATTGCCATATATATATATATATATTGCAGTCAGCGCGCCACCATGGTTAAGATCAGTCTAGTACCATCATTGAGTACCTGAAATTTGTATGTTAAAACCTATATTTAAACATTTTGTAGGTCTGTTTTCTTTTGATAAGGAAATGTGTCATGTATGTGAGTGATTTTATGATCTAATGATATGACGTTTACTTCATGATCATATAGTCAACGTACCAAAAGCCTTCTGTAGGTATTAAATTGTGTAGGACATTTGAATGCATTGATACAGGAGGAACATCGACAGCTATGTCAAAGCTAAGACACATCTAGAGAGACAATATAATATGTCTGAAAACTAAAATCAAACTATTGAGATTACCAGTCATCTCAGTCGTTTTGTATTCATGTTAAGCGTGGACCCTTACAACAGATGTACAACGAAGAATCTAGACACTTGAAATGGGATGCAACATAATCATCTTTGGCATCTCTTCCGTGGACCACATCACACATGATGATTTGCATAACACCATCAGATGCAGAGAAGGCCAATATGAAGACTTCCTCACAACCGTCTACAAGATAAATCTACAATGGTTTGACCATGCCACTAGAGCAAACAGTCTATCCACAACAGTCCTGTAGGGCAACGTTAAGGGTGGCATAAGGAGAGGTAGAGAGAGAAACGAGTGGACTGACACCATCACAAAATGAACCAGGAAAATGTTTTGTGGAGACACAGTTATTGGCATATGATCGAAACAAATGGAGAAAACATGTCAGATGCTCAGCAGCACAGCACCTAGACCATCACACTATATCAAGATATTATTGATGATGATGATGATGATGATGATGATGAAAACGATGATGTTGCTGCTGATGATGATGATGGTGTTGATGAATATACAACAGAAATAATATTAAATAATATTATAAGTAGTTCGCTGATTATACATGTACTCGCATGCTACTAAATCCAGTTTCTTTGATGTGTTTCTTGTTTCAGGAGGTGGGTGGGATTGTTTGTTTTTTAAAATTATATATAAGTAACGATATCAGAAATTACACCAACACGAAGGAGGATATCGATTTCAATATGGAAATGCTTTACCTTGGGTTATGGATGGAAGCGGTGTACTTATCGTTGTTGATGGAGGCAGTGTGCTTATCGATCTAGTCGTTGATATCGTACTTGTAACTTCAAATGTGCTGTTTGCTTAAATCGAAAAAGAAATTTAATGATAATATTAAAATTAATAATAATAATATCCTTTATTTTGCCGGAGTGGCATATATGTAATAGGTAATTTAAGGTATGCACCATGATTTAAACGAATATACAAACATTTACGTTTAAGAGTTATAGTATACAAAAATGTCGCTAGCGTAAATGAAAACAAATATTAGCATTATGTAAAATGTAACCAATTAACATACTTATATCACAATGATGTATATATCACAAATACCTGTCACAAATGATACGCGGTCCTTAATTTTAGATTTACTAATTATTATATCTACTAAAGTAAATTTACTTAAACGGTGGAAAATCAGGTGCATGTTGACTGATAAAACGTTTGTTGAAGCCGTTTAATCTCTAAATTTTAAAACAACAATTAGATTGTCCTTTTTGCATTGTGTGTTTTCATCAGTGTTTCAAAATTGTCAGTCCATTCAATAAATACTTAAGTTGCATATACATAGCCCAAAAAGCTATGCTAGATGTATATGCTGATTGTACTGCTATACTTTCTACGGTGACAGTAGTTGATAATGCATGATATTCGTCTGAAGATTTTAACTACTGCATATTATCATCCAGTACAATTTCCGTGTTCTTCTTCATGCATATATCCTTTGATTCTGACGTCAGTATGTTTTATATTAAAAAGGCAGTTACTGTTTTAATGGCAAATTATCAAACGTCAAGTGAACAGAAATTATTTTAATTCGTTAAATTTATTCATCATAATACAAATAGGTTTTCGTGTGAATCATATTAATTTCGGGAATCGTTGAATAAATTGATCAAATGGATTAACGCTGAGACGGTCACAGGTGCCAAACATACACCAAAATATGAGAGAAACTTCGTAAGAATATATCTGAAACATGTTTATGGATTATGGATGTTGACGATTTTACTATAATATTACTTAAAATAAATTTTCTGGAATAGCTTGGATAACTATTCAAATAGGAATGTGTGTGCTAAAGTATTTATCCTGATGTAACGGTCGTCACAGAAACATTCTGGTGGAAAGGACTATCCAACTAAATAGCATTTTCAGACTGAATACTTATTTAAAATATCCGATGTCATATTGCTATATATCTGTGATTTGAAAATAACAAATATTCGTTTATGGTGACGTGTTCCTTTGGTAAGTATACCACATTTATTGAATACGCGGATGATATCTGGAATAAAACAG
Organism: Unio delphinus; assembly: GCA_029339505.1. Taxonomy (NCBI): domain Eukaryota; kingdom Metazoa; phylum Mollusca; class Bivalvia; order Unionida; family Unionidae; genus Unio; species Unio delphinus. Next base: position 12,900,325 of record JAQISU010000055.1, on the reverse strand, counting down.
GTGTCGATTTCAACAGGTTGTAAATTGTTAATGATAAACAAATGTCTTGTACATTAACTTGCTAATAACTCTCCAACGCTAACCAAAACGTTATCCATGCCTTACGACATGTTTATTCTACTAAATCACCAAACATATATGTTGCCGAACAACGTGGATGACAAAAAGCGTATCAAGGGTAATCACACGTCTGGTATTCTATGTCAACAAGGAAATTCTTTTTCATTTCGTGGAATGTCATCATTACAACAGATATATTAAAACCGACCTGTTCATGGATGTTATCCCCTCTGATACCAACACTGCCTGACTTCATTAAAATGAGCAAACATTTGCCCGGTATGAAGGCTCTGTACATATTATTTTCCTGGAGATGAAGAAAATATTGAAAAAGTATCGATCGTGGCAGTAAATGGTATCATCTCATGTGCCGTCTTTTATTTCATGAGCAAGAGAACCAAATTAACAGGCATCACCGTTGCCGTCTTGGATTTTCACAATGCCTGTTTGATTGCCAAAAACAAAATTCTAGTTCACTACTGAATTTATTAGAAATCAGATATCTGACAACATCATTTAATTAATACGTCAAAGTCGATATTAATCATTGTCTTAAAATAGCATGGAAATTGCACGAGTGCTGTACACTGGGAACAAAGGCCATATCAAGTGTTTTGATTGAGACATTACTTTTATCCTGAAAATGGGAGCTCGCATCCATCTTGTCAACTCCATTCTCCTCTATTACTTTGCAAAGCATGCGAATCGAGTAACCTGCATTCCCGTTTTCATTTTTCTATGTGGCAACATAGGCGATAAATCCATACTAAGGCCCAATACATTGTTGGCAAAATATTAAATTCTGGCAGACTCAGAATCCAGCAGAATCAGACAAAATAAACATATTCATTTGCCTTTAGGTCGAATATGTACCTGCTGTTGTTGTCTCCGGCGGTCGCCTATGTTTAGTTGGAACGCCAAATACTGACATATTTCTCTTACTAAATTTGTAAGAGAGCAGGTTTAAACACTATGAGCTGAATGGTCTTTGAGGTGAGACTGTATTTGCTAATAAGGCAAATGTCATTATAAGTAATTGTAAAATGTTAAAGTAAATGTAACGGTAACATGACGCGTTATATATTTACTGGCATCGCTTTCACTTCTGAACTCCACACCGCGCCTTAGAGTATCATTGCAGTCTTGACGGAGATTCAACTAGTTCAATATACAGATTAACTGGCCATAGTTTAGGGTTGTTTCTATTGCTGATGATAAATTTGCTGCACATAGCCAGCAATAAGTAACACTCGTTGATAGCCGGATAGAAGAGGCATTTTGTACACTCTATATTCCATAAGGTAGAGACGAAACATATGTATGGTCATTTACGTTATTGCTGTCTAGCCATTTACAATAGTACTACCAATATATCTATATCCTGTCAAAGGCAAAACGTTATGAAGGTCTTACTTTACACTTATTATTACCTAATAACTTGGTTACATCCTACGACAGAACAACTCCATATCTGCAGGTGTTCATTGCTTAATAAACAAACCATGCCACCAAATACAGAGTATCAATTCAAAGGTGTTATCGGCGGTATAGCAGTGCTAGGGACCAACTTCGCACTGCTAAAACAGACCGCCATACGGCAGAGAGGCTGTGTCTTTCCACCAGACACTCTATTCTTAAACAAATCTATGAAGCCGCTACAAAGAACGTCACAAAGTCCATTAAGCCAAATTATCCCACTACATTACTAAGAGTTACAGCTGCAGAGAGCTCGTCGAGATTAATAACAAAGTAATGTCAAGGAACAAATGTACACAACTTCCGACTATCTTCTCTCCAATTGACCATCCTGACCTATTTTCACATTTCTTCCGTGACAAGTTCAAACCATAAGAGATAAGCTAGACAACACAGTTGCAATTGAATCGTCGTCACCATACAGTTGCTTTACAGAGTTATAGTGACAACTGTTAGCAACTGTTTGAACCTCTCTATGGATTTTGTACGGCAAATCGTGATGACAAGTTCACCAAATTCATGTTAACGTGATCTACGTCCATCCTCACTGCTGCTTGAGTTATTAGATCCAATATCGCCTTCACTAACTGATGTTATTAATACCTCTCTGTAACGACGGGAATTCCCGTAAGTTTTCGAAACTGACATAAAAAAGACTCTGCTGAAGAAACCAACACACAACTATAACGATTAAAGGAACTACCACCCACTTTTTAATATCCGGTACATATAAAAAAATCTTAGAAAACGTTGTCCTGACCTAACGTGTATCTAATCTCAATTTCAACAGTCATTTTATCAATCTACAGTATGTATATCGCCCTTGCCACCATAGTGAAACTACTGTTCTGAAAGTAGTTATTGACATTCTCTCTGATATGAATAATCCTCACCCTTCTTGCTTTGTCTGCAGCATTTGACACAATTTACCATGATATATTACTTCACCGTCTCCAGAATGTATTTCGCAATGACAAAACAGCATTACTGGGGTTCAAGTATTACCTAGTCAACATGACACAAATTGTATTAGCCGCTCTCAAGTGTCATACATCATCATTCGTTGTCGCACCAATTGTACGTTGATGACACCCAAATATACAAAACGAGCTACCAAGGGCAGTTGATGCTACTATCCAAGGAGTAGAGAGGTGTATTTCTTATGTGAAATCATGTTGACATGTAACAAGCTGCAAAGGAACGATGATGAAACTGAGGCCGTACTGATCACAACACAAAGACTTTATCATTCAAATCTTTTACCACGAACAATAAATATCAGCATCACCAACACTAAATTCACATGGTCAGTACGAAATCTAGGTGTTACTCTGGACAGTACTTTCGCATTGCACCAACATGTCATGAACACATAAAAGGCTTCATAACTTGAGCTGATACGCATCATCTCCATTCGCAAATATCTTTCAGTTGATGTCTCTAAAACACATGTGTGTTCATTAGTACTTTCAATACTGGACTACTGTAACTAAATTCCCTCTGGTTCATCTCAATATGTACTCCTGAAACTTGCAAAAGTTCAAACCACAGCTGCTCAGATCATCCTTAGAGTACCACGATCAGAACACACCTCGTTTCCACTGTACCGTACACTGGCTATCCATTTGATCCATAATCAAACACACATGATTCTCTTTGCGACGTTAAACTGACGATTCCGGTCCAACAAACCTGTTTGGCCTCACCAATGTGTACACACCAATAAGATACTTACGCTCATTTTCTGACAATCGTATACTCATTATAACTACTACGAAAACGAGGTTATATGGACTACTTTATTTTGCATTCCAGGGCCCAGAAACGAGGAATGAATATTCCATTGAAGTTTGATTCAAAAACACAGTGATCCCGTTAAAATGTGCTCTTAAAACTTACCCTCTTTGACTGCAAGAACAAATCTAAGGCATAAAATTGTGTCTCCTACCTTAAATATTTGTATACAATTTTATGTTTTTAATAACATGTTTTGTGTTTTGCTTTTTAAGTCATAAGCGCTTAGAGCTTCTAAAGATTATGCGCTATACAAAGTCAGCAGCAGGGAGGGCGAATCCGACAACCTTTTATAGTGGCGTCCATTTGGCAAACCAAGACCTCCTTCAAAAATCGTCAAGAAAGCATATATTTCGCAAACCAAGGCTTCCACCAAAATCGTATAAAAAAAGTTTCTTTTGGGGACGCAAGGTCGTTGTTGCACCTTCCCTGCTGCTGTGGGGTTAAAAGTCCTTTTTTACGATTTCACAAACAGACTAATTTGTAAGACCTCACCTCGTAAAGCAATCAGATTATTGGACCGATCAGTGAGTTTGAAGATAATTCTCGTTAACGAATCATTATGACATCGCATATAGACTGGATTAGTTGGATTCTTAATTATTAGAAACCCTGGAGGAGCTGTTGGTGCAAATGAATATAAAATATATCCCTCCTGGGCTTGATTTGATCTTAAGAGATTTATTTGATAACTTCCTTCGATAACATAACATGCTAAATTCAATGCAATCACCGAGGATATATTGACGTTTTGAGGACAGATATGCTGCCCGTATCCATCTGGGTCATTATTATACTTGAGGATTGTTGTTTGTTGCTGTGTTATATTCTTCCATTCGGCGAGTATCAGGGAATAATGTTCTTGAATAAGATCATTAACAGATTTTTTTTTTTTCATTTGCGTTATACCCAAGAAACTTGAAATCGGGTAAATCAATTTCTTTGATATTGTAACCCGTTAGAAAGTTTTGTTTGTCTCCGTTCTTATCATTAAATATTACTTGAATTATTCGTTTGTTGATATATTCCATGTCAGAAACAAGCTGATTTAATATCCTAACACATTTTATGATCTCATCATGTGCCCTTGTTATATCAGAGAGATGCTCCTAGAAACTCCGTCGTAGTCGTTCTAGTTGTGTTCTATGTAATTGATTAATCTCTTTCAAATAATCCATGATGTTAGTTAACGTAAATGTAATTGCAATGGATGAATCAGGAGTTTTCTCAAAAACAAAATACCATTGCATGGTATTGTTATCAAGAAATGTAAATCTATCGGTTAATTTTGTATTTTTAAAAATCAGATAAATCATCTCGATATGATGGGTTGTTTTCATGATATGATTGTACATCCGTGACATAATAAGAGTTTTTAGGTTCGGGTATTTGATAAGATCCCTGAGGTGGGATTTCAGGCCATCCTAGTATTGTTCTTATCGAACACTGATAGATATCTACGGCATACCCGGGCGAGTTTATCTCAATTGCCGATGATAACGTCGGCTCATGAACTGTTATTGCGATTTTCGATTCTTTTTCCAGTAATGGATTTTATTCTGCGTTGTAATTCATCATTGATTTGTTCGATTTGGTAAGACCCAAATGGTAACGAAACAATGTTACAGTCTGGAGTACCATCGGGTTTGTTCTTACTCGCAAACACCAGGGAATTATTCGGTTGGTGACCACCGAAAGGTGCTGATCAAATATTTAGCAATCTATGGTATACTCGTAATTTTGCTAACGCTATTTCCTTCACGGGAATCGCAGTAGGGAAATTCACAATGAATTCAGGATTGGGTGAGGTTATTGATATCATACTTGTTTTCACCGGTGTGGTATTTTCCGCTATTCGTTGAAGTAGTTCTTGCGATGTTGCCATTGTTATTATATTCATGTTTTTTTATTCTAATTTTAACAACGCGGAATCATAAACACGTACCATCGCTGAAAACTCACTATCAGATATTAATGTGTCATCGAGTGACGATGATATCATCGAGAATAATTGTGAGTACGCTGTTTACACAACATGAAATTTTAACTACGTAATCTTGCAGTTTACGCTGGCTACACGATGATATTTTTGTTGTTGTTATTATTGAAATAATTTCAGCGATTGTTGTCGCCGCTGACATACAAATTGGAACAGCTATCGGAGCAACCATTGTCACTGAAGAGAGTATAATACCAGCCCCGGTGATTACACCGGATACCGAATATACGATAACATCAACTGTGGTAATTTGCTTGCGCTATTTTTTAATTTTATTTGGTACTCATCGGTGAGCGTTTTGAGTTTAGTTTGAAATTCTCTGACCGTATTATAGCGATACTGCTGTGATGTCGACGTTAATGACATTTTAATTTCAAATCGTTTACGATTTCAATTTAGTTGTTTACTCAAATCGGCTACGAATTCTGCACAACATGCCACTGAAACTCGAGCCAAATTATTACCATTACTTGTTATTGTGAATTGTTCAGTTGTTTCCTTATCGATGAGTGTTGATATTGTATTGTAGAATCCAGATGAACTTGTTGATGAAATATTAAATTGCGTCGGTGACACTAGTGTTAATCGATAAATACCCTTGACGGTCGCGGTGATATCCAATATGTTGTTTGTAGGTGTCCCCGCAAATGATCCGTTTTGGATCGTATATACAGAATTCACATTTTTCTCATGAGGACCTTTTACTTTTTCAAGTGTTTCTATATTTCTCGGAAAATCAGCTTTGATGGTCTCATGAGATCTCTTGATCTCTTCAACGGAATTTCTAATATCTGGAAGTTTTATATCGATTTATCTAATGTGGTGATAAATACTTTTTCAATCAGATTCCTACGAAAAATTGTACACTTAGCTTCGGTGTGGTCACCGGCGGATTACCCAAAAAATCTAATAAAGGTTTGTCGATTTTGTCAACTATATTTTTATATGGTCGTCATACTTATCACTGAGTGATTTCAATGCATTTGCTGTGTTATCTACCGTTGACAGTTTATCAGTGAATGTCGAAACGAGTGCACCCGGTTTGAGTTTACCATCGTTGGAAAAAAACTCGATAGTATCTTCTGCTACGTCGCGTTGTTAACTAAAATATCATCAAGAGAAACATTACTAGTTTTCAATTTACCCTGAAGATCCTGAGATACAACTATTTCATTGGGATGAACACGTGCTAAGTTCAACATCGCAGCTATTTCATCTTCGATTATTTTTTTTACATCACCGGTTGCAGATATTTCCGCGATGGGTTTTTTCAAGCTTCATAAAGATCTCCCCCAAATATCAAATATGTATATTTTATAATACTTTCTCTCTCTAAAAAGCGACTACTAGTATATTCATTTACTACTCGATGATGTGGTTTTCTCGATGATGAAATAGCGTCAAGGACATTTAATACTTCTTTGGTGGATCATTTAGTTGTTGTGCTGGTAGTGTGGAATACGAAGTCTTCATTTTATGAAAACTGTTTAATTGTTGTATATAGCGCATAAATTTCCATGGTGCAGCCAGTCCATATGAATCAAAATAGACAATTGCACGCGGATCAATCGCTTATCTAACCCAGTGAGTTCCAGGTCCGGTGCTGTTATCGAGATTAATAATACCGGTTTCAACGCTGTTTGGTTGTTGTGGTAATTGATCTTTCATAAAAACACTTATAAAGTTTGTTATCGCTAGTTTTTAGCAGCAATGAGTAAATCAAAATTTGACATTTGAACTATTGTTGGTAAACTGTTCCTAGTCTCGGGCCGTTTCCGCTGTACCATGAATACGGAGTTTCTGGTAGTCTTATACCCTTTCCTGATAGATTCTTTTTTATTTTTTTGTATCCTTGTCCGGTAGTGTTCTTTAGTGCCATCCCTGCCGCTGTACCAGCGGCTCCTAGCGCGGCGTCTTTTGCTACCGATGGGGCCGCAATCAACTCTGGTAACGCAGCGAAAAGTGGGAATATACCATCTGATTTTTTCATGTTCTTAATCGCTGCCGCAGAGAGAGTGATCGGAACACCTTTTCTATCTTTGATGGCATTATTGAAGTATTGTATCTGACGAGCTGTCAATGATAGTTTATTCTGACCACAAGTCATCTGATTGTGCTTCAGTGATATTGTGGTTTCACATTTTGTAGCTGATTCCGATGGCAATATTTTAATTTGACCAGGAGTCAATGTAACACTAACAACACTCGATGATATTTAATTTAATAACAGATTGATCTAATTACTACACCTTTTCCACTAGTGCATCAATTAATTTCATTCGTCCACCAACACCTTCGAGTAGCATTGATTTGTCACTGAGAATGACAGCAACCGTTCTGTAACTACCAGCAGGAGCATTGGTTACACGAACTCAAAAATATATTTTAATGACGGATTATCTGGTTAAGTCAAGATGTTCCAATGAAAAGTAGTAGATGAGATATTGATTTCTAAAATCCAACTGTGATATTTGCAAACCGGTATCTACATTATTATCGCGCCATGTAAATGATATCAAAGGATGATACGCGCGTGCTATTTGGTTTTGATTATAATCCAGTAAAGTATCCTCGGTTGGTTCCTGTTGACCGTTTACACTCAACAAGACTTCATTAACACCGAGTTGATCAAATATCATACGGCTGCGTGTTTGTGAAGCCAATCGCGCCCTACGTGTAAGAATAGTCTACGCGGTCTTTTCAACATTGGTATGCGTGTTGCAAACCCCAAGTTGTCATCGAGAATAGTATCTATGACATCAACAGTGGCAGCTGGTCTTCTATATCCGGCTAATGCTTGATCAACTGCAGTATCTCGTGTTGCCTTTACCCTAGAATACGGGATGTGTTCAGGGTGATCAGTGAGATCCTTAGAGAACATTATAGATGGACCTACCGATCTTGTATAATCATCAGAGTATCTTGCTAAATCCACTATTTTTGTGGCAACATCAACATCACGCTCTATGGATTCAATCTCCTATCCATCAATCATGTATCTAGCGCTGATAATAGCGCCATGATACCATTATTGACAAAACCAACTCGGATATTTGGGTCATGTGCATATGGTGTATCAGCTGCAACATTTCTTACGAGTTCTCCTTCTATTACGATAAACGCTTCAGAGGGTTGAAAGAATTTGCCGGTATTTGCCGGTATCCGGGACTTGAAGTTCGATTCTTGATCGAAGATTCGGTTGTGCTGCATTATAGGAAAAATATTGATAATTTAGTACTGAATCATCTTGGCACACTGGGGCGTCCATATCAAACGCTGTGTCAGTGGACGATTTGAACATATTATTATATATTTCTTGATCTAAATCGTGTTCTCGCTCTCGATTTCAAGCCACTTCCCGCTATCATATTTGCAGTAATATTATTAAGGTAGCTGCTCAGTGAAGCTTTGTTTTTGATCCACTGTGTTATTTATTATTTTACTAATACTTGCAGACATAATTTCCTTAGATGGTACTGGTCCAAGTGATTTTATCACCGGTGACTTCGTCATCTGTTTCCTTCGCCGCCGAACTAACGTTACTATTTTTTCTTTAGCCGCGGAAAATGCTTTTTCGGCAACATCACCAACAGCGCTAATACCCTTACTACGAATAACATCAATAGTTTTCATTGATAACTGTTTTGCGATTGGTGCAATTTCTTTTAGTCATTCTTGCAAATAACCCTGTAATGGTATTACATCAGACCATCTCCATAGTACGCTCTATAAACTGGCAATCGTGAGTTTACTACATAGACCATAGTTGGTTTTCTGTGGTTGTAGTGTATGATCATCTTATTTAAATGCTATTTATCTGATGTGGTGATATAATCACCGGTGACATTAGTCACTGTGGTAACCGTTGACGGTGAAACCGTCCACTAGCTCATCAAAAAACTATCGATATAAACCAATATCCATGATACCACCCTCAAATAGTCGTCTGCTGCCTCATTAATTACTTCCGGGGATTTATTTACGGCTCGTTTCCCTCCTACGAGAACTTCTAATCGTGATATGTCCGAGAGAATACTATTAGGACAACTAACTAGACCACTACCTGAAAAACCCCTTTGATATCCATTTCCATTTTCTTCAGTTGTACCAGTTGCACCTTGCTCGCGAGATAATTCATCCAGTGATCAGTCTATTCTTTTTAAATCATTATCAAGTGATGTATCCCATTGAGGCTCTTTTTGTTTTTTTATGTCTTCGTGTTTGTCTCCGTGTTGGTGTTTGACGTTCCCTATCTAAATCATCATCCCATTGAGATTCTTCTTGTTTTTTTTTTTTTTGTTTTTTTTTTTGTTTTTTTTGTCTTCGTGTTTGTCTTTGTGTTGGTGTTGGGCGCTTTCTTTCTTGTTGTTGTTCTTATATTTCTATTTATCATGTTTCTATTTGTTGCTTTTTATAATCACTAATTCCCTTTTTAAATAGTGTATACCCACTTCCCACCTATCTAAACGATAAATCCCCTTATTTATTTTATACAACCCATTAAACCAGTCATTGCGTGATATTATATAATCTTTATAATAACTTTTATAATCATCTTTTAAAAAAACCCTTTTTTGAGTGATAGCTTTAAACAGCAAAATCAACAAAAAGGTCATAATCCTTCTGTTTTGATAATGGAGATCGTTTTAATACTGTTTTAACCTCGTCGCTAATTTTATCCATTAAAGAAACACCCTTTGTTTTACTAATATCACGCTGTTGTTCTTCTTCATCATGTGGTTGTTGTTTATCTCAAGTTATCTGTTTTAACAACGGGAGAATACCATATTTTCTATCTTCTTCCTCAATTCTCGCTCCCAATATAACTCTTTCAGTAGTTGAAGTAATGGGTTTGAATAACTGTTGAGTGTCTGATGCAAATCACTCTGCAATTCCTGTCTAGTTTGTAGCATATTTCGAACGGAATCACGAACTGGAATAAACTTTTTAATCGCATCTAATCGTTGTTGTGCTAATTTTGTTGTTAGTGCTTCACCCACCATTATAAAGTAATGTACGATCTAAATATAGTGACGAAGTCACCAGTGACTTTGTCACCAATGAAAAATTCGTAGATTGCTTTACCCACCCAATTTACTATTACTTCCGCGTAGTGACAAAGTCACCATTGATTAAATTATCGTGCAATAGAATTTTGTTCTATGAATAAGCGCATAGAATTCTGTTTTAGGTGAGTAAGTGCCATACTTGTCTGTTTTATACCTTGTATGCATGGTGTGTTTTCATTTTGGGGGAAAATCTCTCTTATTGTTTTGATCTTCGAATTAATTGTGCGTTTGATTTCATATTGCTGCCCAAATTCGTTTCTTTTTTGTTCGACAACAGTGAATAATTGGACGAACTTATTGACGCCGTTACAAAATACAAGGGAGTCATAAAAAGCGTGCTGAATTCGTTTGATGAAAGAGTACGATTTTGGTAACACGTATTTATTACTTTGAGCATTACAATGAATGATGTATACAATATATAACAATGTATTATAGGATGACAATTGTATGGTATTTACAATGAATGATAGGATGACAATGGTATGATGGTATGATGATAATGACGGGGCGGGGTCTACACTCAAACAGAACCAATCATAAACCTACAAAATCAACCTGGTTTGAATGTAAAAACACATTCACACCACGTGACGGTGTAACTTATGATTGGTTTCATGGTTTGAGTTTCGCTAAAGCCCATATGATATAATAGACGGCATGGTATGTAACCTAACGAATACATGAAAGTCAATAAAGTGGTGTGTTATTTGTATTCTTTTGTGTACTTAATCATGATTATTGACAGTATCTAAGAAAGACCGAATATATAAGAAACATCAAAAAAAGAATACAACTATTTGTAAATACCAAATATTTCATTCGTTTTCTAACAAAACAGATAATTGATTATCCCCATTGAGATTCATGGCAGTTAAGTCAACATAGTAAACGGAAAACCCCATTGAGTTCTGTAACTCTTTCATAAACCGTACACATGGCCGCAGGACTTATCCCCCATTGGTTTATATGTAAATGAATTGAATTCTATTTTTAAAATGATTTGAAAAAGCCGAATGTTGTATTCGTTCTGCAACAAATCGTACTGAGGTTCTACAAATATCAAAATATCTACAAGCTTCATTAATTAATTGAAATATTCTTTCCTCGTTATTTTCTATATTAAATGATTTTATAGGTCTAACATTTTTCGAGTGTTTCCCAGTCACCCCTCGTTTGGAACTTTCACTCTGAGAGATAGCACATAAATTATCCAATTTGTTATTTTGAGGATTGGAATCAATATGATCAGCTACTAATCCGTCTATGATCAATCCATTGTGACATTCATATATTATTCTGTGATTAAGATACGATTTTTTTACCAGTATTAAATATTAAATACCCTCGATTATTCACAACACCGACTGGTTTCTTTAGTCTGCGGTTTTTGACAATACCATCACGAGATGCTTCATAATTGCTGATCACGGGATGCGGTTGAAATTCTTGGTTCGTTTATATGCTATAATATTATTTGCCTAATTCATTATTTGGTTTAATTATTACATTACTTGGGAATCTTTCAATGTAGTCTTGTGTTCTTATGATTGTATCCCTGACAGAGTCAAGGACGCTGTCAGGGACAGAGTCAGAGTCATTGATGGAGTTCTTAATGGAGTTTTTAAATGTAATCTTTGATTCTCTTATCATAATAGCGGTTTAATTCCCTTTAGTTCATTTGCCACCACAACTGTGACACAACTGCGACTTACCAGGCACGCCTACCCCACATCGGAGACGAGGGAGCGGGCAAAACTCCCACGACGAACGCTCTGTAAATGATATCCGCAGAAATTACTTCTGCATGATTTGTTACAAGCGGTTACTGATCCTATCATCAACCATTTGCAATGATTAATTATATAATAAATTCTTTATTTAAATACTTGTTTTAATTATAATATGGAGGAGTTTGATAAATTATCAATGATTACGCCTTTTAAAAATGCTAAATTCAATCTCGATAGAGTCTCCACGGATGTACCAAATAGTCTAATAAATGATAGAAGCATGATGGGTAGAATCCGCGATTGTTTTAATGAATTCAAAAGCGATGCAGCATCTCACTGTTGGTCAAACATTTCGAATTGATGGTAGTGTTGATGCTACCATGAACGACGAATGAGCAGCAGTGTAAATTTCACATCTTGACAAGAAAAAATATTTTTTTACAGTGAAATTGATTCTCCGTTCAGAAACGAGGATTTGGATTATGCGGGACAAATTTGAACCCATCTTGAAAAATAAGAGAACTGTTAACTGTGAGTCAGGATTCAAAACCAGGAAATCTGACTGGTATTGACAAACCGTATTACGAGGGATCCTATCCTGTAACAGCAGTTGTTTCTGGGACCTATCCGATAAACACTAAAACCAATGAAATATTCGTCAAGAATAATTTGTATAGCATAACGAATAATAGAACACTGCACAAATGCGTTACCTGGAAACAAATTAACGGATCTAAGATGCAAAAACAAAATACACGAATGGGAATTAACTGTTAGGACGAACGGAGCAACGATTCAAGATATATTCAAATTAGAAACATCATTAAGATTCCCAATAACCGTAATGACGATAACAGGCGAGATATTACACGAATCTAGATATAAATCAAATGGAGCTCCAATTAAAATTATTGACCACAATGAACACGCGTGGACATCCGCATTAACGGTATTTCCGCGGGATAGCACCGTAAAATATCTACACGTGAAGTTCTCCGGAAAACACTCCGGGGGAAATTTATTTGATTTTATTTACCAGTTAACTAAAAGAAGATCCTGTGTCAGTGTGGTTATTTTACAATTTTGAAGACTAAGAGGGTAAATTCGATCAATTTGCAAGACCCAATGGCGAATTATACCGTAATGAATCCATCCACATCAAATGAAAAAAACTAGTTTGTGGTTTTTCAACGGATTACGACGAACAATTATTAACAAACTGTTTTACAATTCCGTCAGTTGCAGCTCATTTAACGAGAACAAGAAATCTATGAATACCATCACGCTCAGAATTTCTCTCAGATATCGAATCAAGCTGCATCGAGTACAAAGATGCAAACGATTTCGGTAGAAGAATAATTGGTAAGTTCACACAAGTTGGAAATTGCGACCACAATCGATATTCTTCGCGGTTGATTATAGATGATGCTGAATACGATTTTGTAATCGCAGATGTAATATCTAGGGGTATATACGTCGATCTTAAAGACGCTTTCTTATCCGATGGAACCAAATTGGGTACAATTGTTACTTACACAGATGGAGAAAATCCTCAATACACGTACTTAAGGTCGTCTATGCTGGATTATGCTTCTATAAATTTACTTTCGATGATAAATAGATTTCCTGAATCCGCGGTTAGAGTAGCCACTGATTCATTTTATATATAATTAAAATATAGCGAAGCAGTAGCTGAATTCACTAATTCAGACGACAGTTGGGGATCATGGAGAATGAAAAAAGAAATAATGCGTGATTACTCCAAATCAGCAGATTTTACAATTGAAAAAAATTATTTGAAAAATAATCAGATATCAGAACTATCTAATGCACCGTCGTGTTCTGATCTAATACGTAGATATAAAACCAGTTACTTAAATGGCTGTGGTTGGTCAGGAAATACGACTCGTGCGATTGAATTATTTCAAGGGGAATCAAACATGATTGTTCTAACACCAACACACCTACTTGCAAGAGAGATGAAACATGATTTGGAATGAGATATGCACGGTGTCGTTAGATGTATTACAAAGGTTTCTTGATTGGCTATTACTAGTGAATACAAAAGTGATAATGTCTGGCGATTATGGTCAACCACCAACATTTGTCTGTTTGTCTCCACATTATTGGCTAAAGAATTTTGTAGACTATTATGAATAAATTAATACCGATCATAGAGCACTTGATGAACAATTACGCGAGTTCAAGAAACTAATCAGATTACAACCGGATAGAATCCAATGTGAAATATCGCGTGAAATAATTTTGGAAACTCATTAAATGATTTTTGGGAAGCGTGGAGACCAAACGATTTAATAGCGGCAAGTAGAAAGATAGTCAGAGACACACTTCAGATGAAGTTCTTTAACACGCATAAAGAAACATTTGCAACACTTCCAGTGCCATTGTGCTATAGACCCAAGGATATACGAAGACAAAATATCGAAGTTGATATTCCAGGCCTGACAGAGAAGCAGATTCTCGTATTAAATGATATTGTGTTGGTTGATATCAATGTCGTCGAAGAAGCATTACGCGCTGATAAATCCCCATGGAAGTTAGGATACGCAGCGACGATACATTCTTCGCAGAGGTTGACTATATCCGATACAATTGTTTTGGATCATAAGATAATCACATCGAGTGGTCGAATTTAGATTATATTGCAGTGTCCAGAGTACGAAGAATAAATCAACTTCGAAGAGCTGTTTTAAATTATAATGACACTACAATAAGTGATATTGTCAGCGATGGTTATAAACAGCATGATAAAAGAAATAACAGAAAATTTGACATTGATGCCGAGTTTATAATCACACTGTAACAACAACAAAGTAATCACTGCGCGAGTTGCAATTGTATAATGCGCTGGTGTGGTTCGGATAAACATCCTCGCCAATTTAAAGTAGACAGAAAGAATAACAGTATTGGCTATACCAGAGATAATGTGATGCTGACTTGTCTTGAGTGCAACAGACAAAGAGGTGCTAGTTAAGACCACGCGGTGGTAATTGAGTACCCTCAGATATCACTTATAGTTGTTCACGAGTAAATCCTTGCGAAGGAGCAGTTGAATCCAACCTAGAGACTGGCGGTCTACCAGTAGATCGTGTTATGCTAGATATTTTATTCGTAGTGACGCTCCAAATGCAATCAGTAGCTCTTTTTTTGCCACCTTCGAGCTTTCCTGGTTCATATAAATATCTTACAGTGGTACTGCCGAGTATTGGTTGTTTTGAAAACTCATTTTGTGGTTTCACGGGTATATCCTTTTTTAATAAAAATATTAGGTTTTATATTTATTGTTTGAGTAATCTCATTATTCAGCACGGTAATTACGCCTGGTAATCTCTTGACCCATTCACGAGATCGTTTATCCTGAATAAATTCCTTCGTGTATTGATATCCAAATAAGCGCTCAACAATTGCCTGATCGCTATGTAATGCAGTATGGCCTCGTCTGATAGTGACATTATGATGCTTCATTGTTGATAACACTGCACCCTGAAATTCCTTGCCAGGATCAACTTGTAATAGATTTGGCCAGTGCAGAGGACCTCGTCGATAAATCTTTTCAAACGCAGAACCTACTTCAGTTGATGATTTTGTCTTTAGCGGTTCTGCTTGTTTTTATCGACTCGCAGCATCAGCTACGGTTAACGCATATTTGTAAAAACCATCATGCGGCAGAAATAATATATCAGCCTGATGAACCTCATTAGGGACGCTGATATCAAAATGCAATTAGTTAATTTGTTTAGGCGGTGGTAGGTACATTTGCCATATCGCCTGTTTGGATAACCAATCTGCTGCAGTGGTATTTTTCACCTTTGCGGCGCTGGCGAGTTTACTGATTGCTGCTTTACCCATCCAGTATCCCCTTGGAGAATAATAAATAGATTCCATGATGTTATTTTTAATCAGCACCCAACATCAATTTACTTTTCATTGCTGATTTTATCAACCATGAAGCCAATGTTTCCTTGAAGGATTTATCAGTGATAGAATTCAACGCATGAATTAATTTTACATTTGTTATATGTCTGTTTTGCAGATTACTGCTTTTAAAAACAACATTATGAGCATGACACGCCTTATCAATGGCTTTTATTGGATATTCACCAGGTTGAGGTTGGTTTTGATCATCGGGTCTGATATCGAGTCTGGTCCCGGGTCCACAATAACAATACCCTGGAATGTTTTTTTCTCCTGGATATTTTGCCAATGGTGTTCCTTGTAATTTTACTAACTTGGCTGCAATATCATCTCCTCGTTTGTTTTTGAATCATCTGCAGATTTCATAGAAACAAAACTAATTTGTTTTATACCACATTGTACACACTTACCAGCAAGTGCTGATCTGTTATTTTTTGTGGTAATCGTCGTCAAGTCATCTGTGGTTTGTGGTAATCGTCGTCAAGTCATCTGTGCTAGTACGCTTCTTACATTTCACACAATATAGATCCATTCTTTATTTATAATAACATGAATTTAATTGATTTTTCGGCGACAAAAACACGAGAACCAGTTAATCATCTTGCAGCGCTACCGAATTCGCATGATTATAATCGGTCCATCTGGAAGTGGCAAGACACAACTGCTACTTCATTTGATAACGAGATGGATGAAATGGGTTATGTTGTATTTTAGTAGCCCTGAGTGTGGACGATCAGCGATGTTACGAGGTGTTAAAGGATTTTAACGAGAAAGCAAAATTGGAAATCGATGAGGATTTTATTGAGTTTAGAACCGATATCGAGGATGCAGCGAATATTGATGATATTGATGGAAGTATTAACGTCTATGATGATGTCATGTTAGACAATCAAAAGTATCCCGCTAGGATATTTTCCAGAGGTAGGCATAAAACTACCGACGTGATATATGTCACTCAACGATGCACTCAAATACCAAACGTGATCAGAGATAGCTGCAATATTCTTTCTGTATTCAACGGAGTTCACACACATACTCTACGAAATATTTGGCAAACTTGTGCGGCGGTGGTATGGATTATAATCTCTTTAGAAATTTCTTTAGTCACGCTCAGTCAATCCCACATGGATTTGTAACAATAAATTTGCATGATCATAGATCAAGATATCGTATGGGACTTAATCAAATATTCGGTTGTAAAATCTAAAAGGATTTTTAACCACATTGCAGCAGGGAGGGTACGACAACGACCTTGCGTCCCCAAAAGAAACTTTTGTTTACGATTTTGGAGGAAGTCTCCGTTTGCCAAATAGACGTTTTTTTGCGATCTTTGAAGGAGGTCTTGGTTTTCCAAAAGGACGCCTCTATAAAAGGTTGTCGGATTCGCCCCCCCCCCCCTGCTGCTAAGTCTCATTATTATTATTGTTATTATTATTATTATTAGTAGTAGTAGTAGTAGTAGTAGTAGTAGTAGTATCCCATCTCCTTTTGACACTGCCTTTACGAAGTTATGAATCCATCATCATGGAGAGGACATACGTGAATTTCTCAACCTTGTTTTGATATGACATATTGCTCGCGTCAATGCGTGGTTTTTATATTTATTAAAAATTACGGGCTATAGAAAGTCCTAATTATGATGATGAATATTATTATTATTATTATTATTATTATTATTATTATTATTATTATTATTATTAGAGTAAAGAAATAATGTCCAACTATTACTCTCTACAAAATATTACTAGAGTGTAATATATGTTGCTTTTTGTTTCTATATTCAGACTATAGGTATCAAGTTTACGTTACTATGCAGATACTTATTATATCGAATCATTTTTGTAGACAGTTATATAATTAACCAAAAACAAATACTTTTTAATTGTTATCATGTTCTGTAGTGTTGGTGTTTAACGTAATTTACTCATCCAAATCTCACAATGAATAAAATACCAATTCCAAGCACGTTTGTGCATTTAACATCGTGTTGACACTAAAATCTACACGGAATTTCTTTTGTTAAAATACCGTGGCTTCGTAAGGAAAGAAGAAAAGCAATGGAAGTAAATAAACGATTATACGATTTGCTAGTTTTCCACTCACTGTAATTAGTTTTAGTATCGAAGAGACACAGTCATATCTTAGCTAAATTGTTGTAGTGAATATTTCAATTACATACGAAGAAAAAATATAAGATGATGTTGGGCATCATTATTATGTTCTGGATGTTATTGACATCATCTATGCAATATACCGATGTAGTGAACCCGAATCCCCATAGCCAATTATTTGAAGATGTTATGATCCTTAACACATTCTTATGTATTGTTTTGTTATTAGGAACTCCCACACATATTCTTACGTAATTTGTTCATGTACATTTTCCATATTCTCTGCAATAAGGATTATGCAAAAGGAAATTAAAATAATTTGTTTTCTTACAAAGTATCTGCATAAATCAATATTTATTTCATTATGTCGGTATGTAGGTAGTTCTGTAGAGATGTAGGTGTATAGGTTTCTTTGTATCTTTATTCATTACCTTGATGAACAGGAGGAGGATGATGCACTGGTTCTAATAGACCAAACCCTGGAATACAAAACTTAATTTTAAAATAAACCAAAGAATATAAGCTGAGATTATGAGACCGTTAATTTGATTTGAAAATTATATTTAAATGTTATAACATGATACTCGTGCTCATGATTATGATTCACTATTTAATGACTTTTAAGCGATATGAAGATTAGAATATCTAATAAAAAACGCTGATCATTATAAACCAATTACCAGCACCATAAACTACAAATGTGACTACAAATCACATTTTCCAGAACTCGATACTTTAAAATATTTTGTCTCAAACCTTTTTGAGTTTCAAACATATCTGTCGAGAAGAATTTACGTTTAGTTTCAGACAGGCTAAAATCCAAAGCGAATAAAAATAACGATTTTCCAGACAGATGGGAGATCAAGTAATAAAGAAATGAATGATAGGTGTCACATTATTGCTATACACCCAGCCAATAAATAACCTATATCAGTATTTTAACATATCAGCACATATATAAATACATAAGGCATTTTAGGATATGTAGATCATTAAATGCATTACAAAATATAATTATAAAGCTTGTTATTGATTTTGTTAATGGAAGACATACGAGTACACTGAACTATAAATAGAATTGACATTGGACGGCGCATAAAGAGACAAACATATATATCGTAAACTATAAAAGTTCATCTACAGTTATGTATTCTTCCACTATAAGTCTACTAAAATTCTAAATAGTTTTGTTGGAATTCTATTTAAATTTTCTTTATTTATTTTTCATTCTTTTTAAAGGCGTATTAAACGGGGTTATCGTTCTCCGATTTACTTTAGTTTTTGTGCATTTCCTATTGAAACATGTATTTTACTGAAGTAATCAATATATAGATAAATTCTGTTTGCACTTGTATATTGTGTGTGTGTGTGTGTGTGTGTGTGTGTGAGTGTGTGTGTGGTTTGCATTATTGCATTTTGTACATACTTGTGTGGTTCTTTTGGAGTTTGCAATTAATCTTTATTACATACATATACATCTGCCTTAAAGCAGATATCATCGATATTTTAAAGACGATCTTTACCATGTAGGCCCTTTGATTATTTAGAATCAGTTAATTTACATATTTTGTTTAGATAAATTTGTCAATCTTACCCACCCAAAGTCACATTGTCATTGGTATTATCAGCAGGCAGTTGTATTGCTTGTGATAAATGTTATTACAATTTGTAATCTCTGTATATGTTGGCTACGACTGTTTTTAGACTTGTATCTCAACTCTAACCAAATATTAACGGCAACGCTGTTTTTATTGCAAGCATTTGCTAGGTTCGATGTCTTTAAGCCTCACATATAAAATTGCTTTAATAATCGGATCTATGTCACTATATGATAGGTATAATTAAAACATATGAATATGATATAATTAATACACAATAATAACCTGTTCTACAAGAAAGCTTCATATGAGGGTATTTATAAGTTAATGTGCAAAATGATAATAACAATCAATTCTAAGACAATTGTGCCACATATTCGAATTTCACTCAGTGAAGACTGAATATAATTTTTAAATATTACAAGGAATAAATAATTAAAATTTTTAAAAGTAATGTACCTGATACGTTGGGTGAGTAATCGCTAGTTTAAACTTAGAAGACTTTTTGAACCAAGCAAGTGTGAACCCTTGTTCATAGTCACATTTTGACATGGTCACTGAATTATCCGAGTACATTATATATGTGCATTGCTACACCTAGAGGGAAATACTCTTAAAAATGCAATTACGAAAAGAAGAAAATGTTGTTATAATAAGAAAATAGGTATACATAACCGCCTGTAATGGAAACCACTGCCCTGTTTATATGACAAACGACGAAAATAGTTTAGTTACTAAACAAAAAAAAAGTTTTTTTTATTCCATCAATTACGTAATACATGATATACATTCCGCAACTGCCGATTTTATAGGACTTTAGAAAGAACAATGGAGCTAACTGAGTTATAACATTCATCCAACTGGGAATTCGCTTGTATTAGAATTACATCAAATAAACGATGGAGCACGTGATACATTTTGTTTTGTTCAGAGCTCAATTAAACCATCTGTGCTATTCAATTGCCCAATGGTTCCACTTGCTATCTAAATCATCAAATATATGGAACTCATTCAATGTTTTGGCACTGCTTGTAACTATCAAATGTTCATTATATTTTTAGAAGAACATTATAAAGGTCATACGTCAGTGAAATTTCCTTTATTAACGTTCCTCGCCTGTTTTGTATTGTCTTTAAAAGAAACCTACCACACATATTGCATGTTTTGGGACAGAAAAGTCTAGCAACGTGTTCCCTCTGGCAGATTATGTGCTTCAAACTGTCACATCCGGTAGACGGGTTATTATCGCATGTACCTTCAAGAGATTATTACAAATGTAGCTATAAATTTGGAGTACATCCAACCGTACATTTTAAGCATTTACGAAATATATTCAGGTCTGAAGGTATTCGTGATCATTTTATATTGCTTGCAAGATAAAGTCGATTTTAAGTGCCATAACAACTACATTGACAAACGAGTGTATAAAGTGCCATTAAAACATACTTAGATTGCCATAGCGTCAATTTATTTATTTCTCAAACTTAAGTTGTTATATGAGGATACTAATAATTGCATAAAATAAACTATTCCATTTATACTGATAAACATTTGGTCAAATTACCATTGCACTGCGGGATCATGCACGAAGAAAGTCCACGGGTTGTTATGCAGTATGGATACCCTGTATTGTCTGGATCTCGACAATAATTTTTAGACTTTGTTATATTACCATCGCTGAAAGAGCTGTCGGGAAAAGTAAGGCGTCCTGCCCAGTTGAAACACTCTCCATTATTTGTTGTGGATATGTATCCATTATACACGTGGCTTTGATTCGCATAGTAGCATTCTGCAAAACGAAAAATATAACATCAATCCACTAATGAAACTCCTTTGCTTAAAAATGTATTAGATGACTGATGCTCTACGAGACTATGAACATGATGATTTTATGGATTCGATTTGAATGCGTGGTTTGACGATCGCAGAAGGATAGCGTGATGCTTCCCACCCTAAATTGCAATCTATATATTTTAACCAAAATAAAGCCCAGGAAGCACTAGGGTACATGTGATACAAATCGGCGTAGGATATGCACACATTTGTCTTGAAATCTTAACTAAATCTCTATATTTGCAACGGTATACAAAACAAATGGGTATCAACAGTTTATAAGAAGCAGATTTCAGTTCTCTAATGCAAATGTCTAAGATTCGAGGTCTTTCATTGTGGTAGTGTCAATGTTGTTTATATGAGCAGGATCAGACATTAAACATTCCATTTTGTATCCGGAAGATGTTGCCAGCTAATAACGCCTATTTTTTTTAACCATACACTCTCATTTTATTTTCAAAATCATTCATATGTTTGCTAAACAATAGTAGACCTGTATATTTTCATGCGTGCTCCATGTGTTGCTATTTTAGGGGTTAACGTAAGAGATAAAAAAGACCAATACCCTTCGAAGAACCCAAATGGCTCGCATTTGATAGAGCCTCTGAGAACCAAATCCAGCTTCAGGCCTTCACAAATGGCTTAAGTGAGCCCGACATAACATGTTTAAATGGACTGAAGAAGGGATGACAGGCGAGGTTCTGTCTTATCAAAATCAGACGCGTCGGGCAGATGGGTCTCGTTAACCTTGCGTGGTCAACCATCTAGGATAAAGTAAATTCTGGCTGCAGACTACATACCCTCTCATGGGAAAGGCTAAGGGATTAAGCCTTACAGAAAATCCGGAGACGGATTCCATAAGGCGACATAACATTGTTTTCAGTGTCCTCTCGGCACCTATAGAGACGCTGCTGTTACCATTACGAATCGGTCTGTCCTTTCTTATTGGTCCATCAGCTGCGTGGAAATGGGGAATCATATGATTTAGCAAAAACGTATTCTCCATATGAATCTGCCCAGGTCTGCGTCTGGAGAAGCCACTCCAGCTTTGCTTCACAGCAACGACACAACATTGTAAGCAGCATTTTACCGGTTATACGTCATCGCTTCATTGGCACAGGGCAGTCGCCATGGGTTGTTTCTGACAGTGGTAGACATTACACGTTCGTCTGTCAAGGAAATAGCGCCGAGAAAGCAAGAGATTTTGATGCTTAATCATGCGAATAAGGAAACGGAAGACTGTTATCCCTCTGTCTTATCAGCGTTTGCGCAACCATACTAATCGTTACCGCAGATACCATGGATGAGTTCTAAGACGAATGAAACTCGCTCATCGACAAAATTCCAAATTAATAGAACTGTATATTACTGGAATACTTCAACGCTAGGGTTGAAGCTTACCATGACTCATGAACTTATTGTCTTGGTTAGCCTTAGGAAGACGCATGATAACAAGCAGCAACTCTCAGAGATGTGCTCGTGCCATGACTACAGCGGATCATTTTTATTCAGACAAAGCCACAAAATAAAGTATTCTGTAGACATCATCGGTACAAACAGAGGCAGCAACTGGACTTGTAAATTAGGAGACGGTCTGCTATAAAGGGTGTGCTTTTTACCCGTAACATCAACATCGCTGACTGCGACACTGACAACTCGCCGATATACTACAAAATAAAGCATTAGCCTAAGAAGATACACCGCTAGAGTCAAGATTGAAAAACAAGCATTAACGTGAGCAAGACGTCGTATTGTAAAACGACTGAGGTATTAAATTATGTCCTCGCCATGACGTTTTGAGTCAGAATCCCATAACGCCAGCGCCAAACAGAGATGGGATAATAAGAATAATAATAATAGTGACTTTGTATAGCGCCTAATCTTTACAAGCTTTATGACCTTTATATATGAATACAAAAAACTAACAATAAAACACCATGACATTCGAAATATAAACATGTCTACTAATTTTTACGTTAGGAAATTGTATTAGTTCTTAATGTTTGCTCTTGCAGTCGCAAAGGGTGAGATTTAAGAGCACTCTTGAAAGGATCACTGTGCCTTTGTGTTCTATTTCAATGGGTATTTCATTTCGTGTTGCTGAGCCCTATTAATTAATCCAATGTCAGGTACCATCCGTTATTACTAAAATCATAACATGACATAATGGTCAAGCTGAAGGGAAATTAATCAGACACAAAGGAGGATCCAACCTACATATACTAAGGTACAACGTTATGAACAAAATGTTTTGAAAGAGATTGAATAAATGCGCTTCAGTTGAAAATGAACGTTAAGCGAGATGGAGAGTTATTTATTAAATAAACAACCATAAACATATGTTTAACTAATAAACAGGCGTCATCAAATGTTTTCCGATGTTGTTTCAAAGCAGCAGACGGAAAATAGCAACAGCAGAGGCAGCAAAAACTTCATACAAAGTAGACGAGTAGAAGGTGAAGAACAAAATCATGTATCTTACCATGACAATATGGTACATCACAAAACTCCCACGATTTTGAAGGATGTCCCTTTATATAGCACCATGGATGTCCTTTATTGTCTGGATCTCTACAGTAGTTAGCCGCATCTTTCAAGCTAAGGTCAGGAAGCATTGAAACCAGAGGGTCATTTGGTAAAAGATGGGCATCCCACCGGTCACATGTTATATTGTCAATTGTTTTAAACACGCCACCGAGGTACACAACGCTTCTAAAGAAACATTCTGAAGTACAGATATAATATTACATTAGATCTAAGTATAATTACTCTCGGCAGATATGTTATAATGTGTCAATAGGCTAACAAAATTGTATCGAAAGTAATACACGTGATTTTACTTTGGTAACGTTCGTCATTAATAGAAAAATCGTTATAATTTGAAATGTTTCGATCATTATAAAATTGATGCTGAAACTACCTAAGAAATGTAACCCTAGTGTTCGTATCAAATAGAACGTTTGGATTCTCTCTGGATTCAGTTTTAACACTATACATTAAATTACACTTACAAGTCATGTTTTTTTTTACAATTAACGATTTTTAGATTTTTCATACATTTCATAAGCTTCCATCAAAAACATGTTTATTATACACTCTATATAAGTATCTTATCTTATGTAACAATTACATTTTTCTCGAAAGTGAACATATAAATAATTTAAAAAAGGCATATTCTTGTTGCTTTTATAACTGTCAGTTTCATAAGTTAGTATCCAAAGAACATATGATAAATGGTGTATTTTTTCAAGGGTATCTTGTTTCGAATTCTAATCATGTATTTCTCATCTTACCGCCCTTTGGTGAATTTGTGAAAGTACCTTTTGATGTAGCTGTAAGATAAATCACAATACGGTTAGATTAGGGCTCATAGAGTCAATTATTTGGTTGAGATCTTAGACCTTACATTTATTTTTCAACCGATTCGTCTTTTTCGCAACATCAGTATGAACAAAGGATTAAAACTAAACGAAACAAAACATAAAATCTTATCTTCTTCATGGTACTTAATCACGTCTCACCCAATCTCACGCTGGTGTCAAGTATAAAGAATATGAGAAATGGGAAACACAGTTGTATACCAAAATATGCAGAGGTTTTGTGAGGCGTGGATTACTAGCAGTCGTGTAATTACGATTGACGTAACTAGTGGGTCTTAAAATAAATGATAAATCCTTAGACATACTCATTTTAATATATCATACATCTGTATGAAAGCACAATGTTTATCATTGCCTTCACATACTACGAACATTATCGTTTCAAACATGTACTGGAGCAGCCTTTACTTCCAAGGACGGTTCAACAAAGATATAGATGGTAACATTTCATTCAACGGGAATTAAAAAGTTGTAATTGGTAAAAACATATAGCGTGATAATGCAAAATGGATTAACAAGCAAGTTGCGGGTCTTCAGTTTGTAGACAACAACACAAATTTGCTATAAAATTCATTTAAAAAACTAATAACTGTCATTACGATAATTCGCATTCTTAAAAAAATACCTGAAGTGGAATGACTGGGTGGCGTCATTGTTGAGCTTGCAGTAATTGTCTGAGTTTGGTGTGTTGTATCGCTTGTACTGTTCTCAGCCCTGGAATGTGTTGTGTCTGGGAAAGATGTATATATATATATATATATATATATATATATATATATATATATATATATATATATATATATATATATATATACATACATACATACATACATACATACATACATATATATATATGTATATATATATATGTATATATATATATATGTATATATATATATATATATATATATATATATATATATAAAATTTCAAATAAGGATTCTTCTAGGATTGTACTAGTCAATTTAAATTGCAAAATGATGTTGAGACACTAACGTTTTACAAGCCATCCACAGGCATATCACAACCTTCATAGTAAGATTTATTTTGGACATTTCACAAATTATATTCAGAACGTTGATTACTGTGAATTGTGTCTGTCTTTCTAGATTTTTGTAGGGATTTATTGTGCAAAACATAAGTCCTTTTTTATTTTCAGTTTCATTCTAGGGAAATACATTATTTGTTGAACTTTACATAGATGGATGCTTCTTGTTCTTTATAGTTTCTTATTTTATATTAGTATATGGTTATGTCTTGTTCGGTTATTCCTCGTGTCCGATGATAATTATACTTTTGATGCCTATGGTTCCTACACGTGTGGCTACTGATTTCAAGTCTGGATGCACTCAGGCTAATACAGGATGTGCTTGAGACGTATGCAAGTCCTATGGTCTGCTATGCTGTGATTTACCGTTTTTCTCTTATAGCTGTTAGCCGTTAGCGGTGGTCATCCTCCACAAATTATATGCCTTTGTGATGAGATAGCGCTAAGTAGGCCGCTTCTATGCAAAGGATTTCAGGTGAGTTAGATTTCGCACCATTTCTTGATGCACAAAAGATTGTATTTGTGTATTTGTGCATTATCCTTGACTGCTCTTATTCCTGCTTTCTCTGTTTGAAAAGCTATATCAGTATTCTGTCAGTATCTATCAAAACTAAGCGGCTAGAACACTTAAGCAGTGCTGCAAGACTAGGAAAACCACCTGATTTAAGGACGCCCAGACTGGACTTTCTGTCTTACCATTGCATTTGCATGACTAGCCAAAGTCAACGCACGCGGAATTGCTTTAGCTGATTCACACGCCTGCAGTACAAATTCCAGGTTTCACAGCCATTGAGCGTGGGAAGAGATGACAAAAGCATGATTTACATTGATCTTGGTGGGCATCCGAATGTCCTTTTTGCTCTAGATCCATCACAAACAATCTGTGTAACAAGCACTAACAAACACATACATACACACATACATACATACATACATACATACATACATACATACATACATACATACATACATACATACATACATACATACATACATACTGAACCCCGAGTGGAGAATGGTCTAGAGCGCTCTCCGTTACGGATCACTACCATCTCACCTATGTCTGCTTGGGTTCGAGATTCGGCAAATGTGGGTATGTGAGAAAGCATGATAGTAGCTTCTCGTGTGTTGGGGTTCTCTCCGGGGAGGGGGGGGGTACCGGGTTATTCCTCAACCGTTAATACTGGCCGCCATGTATAGCCATGGCATTAAATCCATATATATTATCAACTATATTTTAAATATGATTTGCTACTAACTAACGTTTATTGATTGACAGTGGTGGAGACAATCACCACTAGGTGTTTAGATAACATATCAACTGACGTCCTAATACGGTAGTGAACCGTGTAGGCAATGATACACAATATACGTAATACCCCAAAACCTGTCTCAATTTATTATTTTATCACATTTGTTATGTTTGTTTACGATCGATGCAACGATCGAAATTGATAAACATGCTAAACCTGATCGTCAAAGAAACGTTAATTCTAGTTTTGTGAAAAGTGTGTCCATAAATGCATTCATTAAATCAACAGTTGCTATAGCGAAAATAAATATTTTAATAATTAAAATTACTTTGAAACATTATAAAGGAATATTTCCTACTGTATTATTGCATTGTATGATATGTAATCTGTTTCTATATCTTAAAATATTAGACTTCCATACAATTTATGGTATACAATATTAAGCGATTATTATTACCTGTTCCATCAGTTGTAAATTTTGCTGGTGCTAAGGTTGGACTAGGAGCTGTAACACAAGCATAATCGGTTTAATGTAGAAATGCAAATTTAAGAGTTAGGATGAGCAATATGATAGTAAACGTTCTTATTTG
The DNA here is from genome assembly GCA_029339505.1 of Unio delphinus. Classification (NCBI taxonomy): domain Eukaryota; kingdom Metazoa; phylum Mollusca; class Bivalvia; order Unionida; family Unionidae; genus Unio; species Unio delphinus. The sequence continues at coordinate 12,872,445 of JAQISU010000055.1, read as the reverse complement.
TTCATATCCAATATGAATGTTCTGTATCTCAAAAGAGCAATTTGTGTTATTTTCTTAACACTAATGTAATTAGATGGCATCATGTTGCTCAGTGACCTACAACTTTTGCCTTTAGATATCATTGACTGTCATCTGGGCTATAATGAATATGTAAGAAAGTTTAACATAAGCTTCCGATTGGTTTTTACTTCTACCTGGGGTGTTCGGAGTTTTTCCACCACAAGCTATACGTACCGCTTTCTAAAGCCAATACTAGGCTCAAAATGTCCTTTCGCATGATACATAATGATAATTTGCTCATCCGGAACCCAGGCATGCCATTGCATCCTTGTTTTGCTTTATACATATGAACACAGCTGAATTAGGAATCGAAATATTTAGCAGTTCAACACATACAGACTTTACAATTAACAATTCTTGAAATTTTTCATTAGTCACTAATCAAACGTCAAGGAAAAGCTCATAATCAATGCCTTCATTGTATCTACATTAACACATGCCTTTTGAGTAACAGGACACATTTAGAATGACGTTTTTCATAGTAAATTAAATGGAGAATATGTCTGAATTAAATGGGTTCTTTATACCATTGCAAAAGCTCTCAAACCAACGATTGTGAACCTGCCTAAACGTTGAAATCTTTACATATATCGTAATGCTGATATATTTAGTATCATCGCTAACATGTACAGAAATGTACATGTTAATTATGTCTTGCAAACCTCCTATCCATCAATCATGTATCTAGCGCTGATAATAGCGCCATGATACCATTATTGACAAAACCAACTCGGATATTTGGGTCATGTGCATATCGTGTATCAGCTGCAACATTTCTTACGAGTTCTCCTTCTATTACGATAAACGCTTCAGAGGGTTGAAAGAATTTTCCGGTATCCGGGACTTGAAGTTCGATTCTTGATCGAAGATTCGGTTGTGCTGCATTATAGGAAAAATATTGATAATTTAGTACTGAATCATCTTGGCACACTGGGGCGTCCATATCAAACGCTGTGTCAGTGGACGATTTGAACATATTATTATATATTTCTTGATCTAAATCGTGTTCTCGCTCTCGATTTCAAGCCACTTCCCGCTATCATATTTGCAGTAATATTATTAAGGTTGCTGCTCAGTGAAGCTTTGTTTTTGATCCACTGTGTTATTTATTATTTTACTAATACTTGCAGACATAATTTCCGTAGATGGTACTGGTCCAAGTGATTTTATCACCGGTGACTTCGTCATCTGTTTCCTTCGCCGCCGAACTAGCGTTACTATTTTTTCTTTAGCCGCGGAAAATGCTTTTTCGGCAACATCACCAACAGCGCTAATACCCTTACTACGAATAACATCAATAGTTTTCATTGATAACTGTTTTGCGATTGGTGCTATTTTTTTGAGTCATTCTTGCAAATAACCCTGTAATGGTATTACATCAGACCATCTCCATAGTACGCTCTATAAACTGGCAATCGTGAGTTTACTACATAGACCATAGTTGGTTTTCTGTGGTTGTAATGTATGATCATCTTATTTAAATGCTATTTATCTGATGTGGTGATTTAATCACCGGTGACATTAGTCACTGTGGTAACCGTTGACGTTGAAACCGTCCACTAGCTCATCAAAAAACTATCGATATAAACCAATATCCATGATACCACCCTCAAATAGTCGTCTGCATATATCAGCTGCCTCATTAATTACTTCCGGGGATTTATTTACGGCTCGTTTCCCTCCTACGAGAACTTCTAATCGTGATATATCCGAGAGAATACTATTAGGACAACTAACTAGACCACTACCTGAAAAACCCCTTTGATATCCATCTCCATTTTCTTCAGTTGTACCAGTTGCACCTTGCTCGCGAGATAATTCATCCAGTGATCAGTCTATTCTTTTTAAATCATTATCAAGTGATGTATCCCATTGAGGTTCTTCTTGTTTTTTTATGTCTTCGTGTTTGTCTCCGTGTTGGTGTTTGACGTTCCCGATCTAAATCATCATCCCATTGAGGTTCTTCTTGTTTTGTTTTTTTTTTTTTGTTTTTTTTTTGTCTTCGTGTTTGTCTTCGTGTTGGTGTTGGGCGCTTTCTTTCCTGTTGTTGTTCTTATATTTCTATTTATCATGTTTCTATTTGTTGCTTATTATAATCACTAATTCCCTTTTTAAATAGTGTATACCCACTTCCCACCTATCTAAACGATAAATCCCCTTATTTATTTTATACAACCCATTAAACCAGTCATTGCGTGATATTATATAATCTTTATAATCATCTTTTAAAAAACCCTTTTTTGAGTGATAGCTTTAAACAGCAAAATCAACAAAAAGGTCATAATCCTTCTGTTTTGATAATGGAGATCGTTTTAATACTGTTTTAACCTCGTCGCTAATTTTATCCATTAAAGAAACACCCTTTTTTTTACTAATATCACCCTGTTGTTCTTCTTCATCATGTGGTTGTTGTTTATCTCAAGCTATCTGTTTTAACAACGGGAGAATACCCTATTTTCTATCTTCTTCCTCAATTCTCGCTCCCAATATAACTCTTTCACTAGTTGAAGTAATGGGTTTGAATAACTGTTGAGTGTCTGATGCAAAATCACTCTGCAATTCCTGTCTAGTTTGTAGCATATTTCGAACGGAATCACGAACTGGAATAAACTTTTTAATCGCATCTAATCGTTGTTGTGCTAATTTTGTTGTTAGTGCTTCACCCACCATTATAAAGTAATGTACGATCTAAATATAGTGACGAAGTCACCAGTGACCTTGTCACCAATGAAAAATTCGTAGATTGCTTTACCCACCCAATTTACTATTACTTCCGCGTAGTGACAAAGTCACCATTGATTAAATTATCGTGCAATAGAATTTTGTTCTATGCATAAGCGCATAGAATTCTGTTTTAGGTAAGTAAGTGCCATACCTGTCTGTTTTATACCTTGTATGCATGGTGTGTTTACTGTGTTGAGGTCATCAGACGGAATTTTCATTTTGGGGGATAATCTCTCTTATTGTTTTGATCTTCGAATTAATTGTGCGTTTGATTTCATATTGCTGCCCAAATTCGTTTCTTTTTTGTTCGACAACAGTGAATAATTGGACGAACTTATTGACGCCGTTACAAAATGCAAGAAAGTCGTAAATAGCGTGCTGAATTCATTTGATGAAAGAGTACGATTTTGGTAACACGTATTTATTACTTTGAGCATTACAATGAATGATGTATACAATATATAACAATGTATTATAGGATGACAATTGTATGGTATTTACAATGAATGATAGGATGACAATGGTATGATGGTATGATGATAATGACGGGGCGGGGTCTACACTCAAACAGAACCAATCATAAACCTACAAAATCAACCTGGTTTGAATGTAAAAACACATTCACACCACGTGACGGTGTGACTTATGATTGGTTTCATGGTTTGAGTTTCGCTAAAGCCCCAATGATATAATAGACGGCATGGTATGTAACCTAACGAATACATGAAAGTCAATAAAGTGGTGTGTTATTTGTATTCTTTTGTGTACTTAATCATGATTATTGACAGTATCTAAGAAAGACCGAATATATAAGAAACATCAAAAAAAGAATACAACTATTTGTAAATACCAAATATTTCATTCGTTTTCTAACAAAACAGATAATTGATTATCCCCATTGAGATTCATGGCAGTTAAGTCAACATAGTAAACGGAAAACCCCATTGAGTTCTGTAACTCTTTCATAAACCGTACACATGCCTGCAGGACGTATCCCCCATTGGTTTATATGTAAATGAATAGAATTCTATTTTTAAAATGATTTGAAAAAGCCGAATGTTGTATTCGTTCTGCAACAAATCGTACTGAGGTTCTACAAATATCAAAATATCTACAAGCTTCATTAATTAATTGAAATATTATTTCCTCGTTATTTTCTATATTAAATGATTTTATAGGTCTAACATTTTTCGAGTGTTTCCCAGTCACCCCTCGTTTGGAATTTTCACTCTGAGAGATAGCACATAAATTATCCAATTTGTTATTTTGAGGATTGGAATCAATATGATCAGCTACTAATCCGTCTATGATCAATCCATTGTGACATTCATATATTATTCTGTGATTAAGATACGATTTTTTTTACCAGTATTAAATATTAAATACCCTCGATTATTCACAACACCGACTGGTTTCTTTAGTCTGCGGTTTTTGACAATACCATCACGAGATGCTTCATAATTGCTGATCACGGGATGCGGTTGAAATTCTTGGTTCATTTATACGCTATAATATTATTTGCCTAATTCATTATTTGGTTTAATTATTACATTACTTGGGAATCTTTCAATGTAGTCTTGTGTTCTTATGATTGTATCCCTGACAGAGTCAAGGACGCTGTCAGGGACAGAGTCAGAGTCATTGATGGAGTTCTTAATGGAGTTTTTAAATGTAATCTTTGATTCTCTTATCATAATAGCGGTTTAGTTCCCTTTAGTTCATTTGCCACCACAACTGTGACACAACTGCGACTTACCAGGCACGCCTACCCCACATCGGATACGAGGGAGCAGGCAAAACTCCCACGACGAACGCTCTGTAAATGATATCCGCAGAAATTACTTCTGCATGATTTGTTACAAGCGGTTACTGATCCTATCATCAACCATTTGCAATGATTAATTATATAATAAATTCTTTATTTAAATACTTGTTTTAATTATAATATGGAGGAGTTTGATAAATTATCAATGATTACGCCTTTTAAAAATGCTAAATTCAATCTCGATAGAGTCTCCACGGATGTACCAAATAGTCTAATAAATGATAGAAGCATGATGGGTAGAATCCGCGATTGTTTTAATGAATTCAAAAGCGATGCAGCATCTCACTGTTGGTCAAACATTTCGAATTGATGGTAGTGTTGATGCTACCATGAACGACGAAAGAGCAGCAGTGATAATTTCACATCTTGACAAGAAAAAATATTTTTTTTACAGTGAAATTGATTCTCCGATCAGAAACGAGGATTTGGATTATGCGGGACAAATTTGAACCCATCTTGAAAAATAAGAGAACTGTTAACTGTGAGTCAGGATTCAAAACCAGGAAATCTGACTCGTGTTGACAAACCGTATTACGAGGGATCCTATCCTGTAACAGCAGTTGTTTCTGGGACCTATCCGATAAACACTAAAACCAATGAAATATTCGTCAAGGATAATTTGTATAGCAGAACGAATAATAGAACACTGCACAAATGCGTTAACTGGAAACAAATTAACGGATCTAAGATGCAAAAACAAAATACACGAATGGGAATTAACTGTTAGGAAGAACGGAGCAACGATTCAAGATATATTCAAATTAGAAACATCATTAAGATTCCCAATAACCGTAATGACGATAACAGGCGAGATATTACACGAATCTAGATATAAATCAAATGGAGCTCCAATTAAAATTATTGACCATAATGAACACGCGTGGACATCCGCATTAACAGTATTTCCGCGTTATAGGACCGTAAAATATCTACACGTGGAGTTCTCCGGAAAACACTCCGGGGGAAATTTATTTGATTTTATTTACCAGTTAACTAAAAGAAGATCCTGTGTCAGTGTGGTTACTTTACAATTTTGAAGACTAAGAGGGTAAATTCGATCAATTTGCAAGACCCAATGGCGAATTATACCGTAATGAATCCCTCCACATCAAATGAAAAAAACTAGTTTGTGGTTTTTCAACGGATTACGACGAACAATTATTAACAAACTGTTTTACAATTCCGTCAGTTGCAGCTCATTTAACGAGAACAAGAAATCTATGAATACCATCACGCTCAGAATTTCTCTCAGATATCGAATCAAGCTGCATCGAGTACAAAGATGCAAACGATTTCGGTAGAAGAATAATTGGTAAGTTCACACAAGTTAGAAAATGCGACCACAATCGATATTCCTCGCGGTTGATTATAGATGATGCTGAATACGATTTTATAATCGCCGATGGAACCAAATTGGGTACAATTGTTACTTACACAGATGGAGAAAATCCTCAATACACGTACTTAAGGTCGTCTATGCTGGATTATGCTTCTATAAAGTTACTTTCGATGATAAATAGATTTCCTGAATCCGCAGTTAGAGTAGCCACTGATTCATTTTATATATAATTAAAATATAGCGAAGCAGTAGCTGAATTCACTAATTCAGACGACAGTTGGGGATCATGGAGAATGAAAAAAGAAATAATGCGTGATTACTCCAAATCAGCAGATTTTACAATTGAAAACAATTATTTGAAAAATAATCAGATATCAGAACTATCTAATGCACCGTCGTGTTCTGATCTAATATGTAGATATAAAACCAGTTACTTAAATGGCTGTGGTTGGTCAGGAAATACGACTCGTGCGATTGAATTATTTCAAGGGAAATCAAACATGATTGTTCTAACACCAACACACCTACGTGCAAGAGAGATGAAACATGATTTGGAATGAGATATGCACGGTGTCGTTAGATGTATTACAAAGGTTTCTTGATTGGCTATTACTAGTGAATACAAAAGTGATAATGTCTGGCGATTATGGTCAACCACCAACATTTGTCTGTTTGTCTCCACATTATTGGCTAAAGAATTTTGTAGACTATTATGAATAAATTAATACCGATCATAGAGCACTTGATGAACAATTACGCGAGTTCAAGAAACTAATCAGATTACAACAGGATAGAATCCAATGTGAAATATCGCGTGAAATAATTTTGGAAACTCATTAAATGATTTTTGGGAAGCGTGGAGACCAAACGATTTAATAGTGGCAAGTAGAACGATAGTCAGAGACACACTTCAGATGAAGTTCTTTAACACGCATAAAGAAACATTTGCAACACTTACAGTGCCATTGTGCTATAGACCCAAGGATATACGAAGACAAAATATCGAAGTTGATATTCCAGGCCTGACAGAGAAGCAGATTCTCGTATTAAATGATATTGTGTTGGTTGATATCAATGTCGTCGAAGAAGCATTACGCGCTGATAAATCCCCATGGAAATTAGGATACGCAGCGACGATACATTCTTCGCAGAGGTTGACTATATCCGATACAATTGTTTTGGATCATAAGATAATCACATCGAGTGGTCGAATTTAGATTATATTGCAGTGTCCAGAGTACGAAGAATAAATCAACTTCGAAGAGCTGTTTTAAATTATAATGACACTACAATAAGTGATATTGTCAGCGATGGTTATAAACAGCATGATAAAAGAAATAACAGAAAATTTGACATTGATGCCGAGTTTATAATCACACTGTAACAACAACAAAGTAATCACTGCGCGAGTTGCAATTGTATAATGCGCTGGTGTTGTTCGGATAAACATCCTCGCCAATTTAAAGTAGACAGAAAGAATAACAGTACTGGCTATACCAGAGATAGTGTGATGCTGACTTGTCTTGAGTGCAACAGACGAAGAGGTGCTAGTTAAGACCACGCGGTGGCAATTGAGTACCCTCAGATATCACTTATAGTTGTTCACGAGTAAATCCTTGCGAAGGAGCAGTTGAATCCAACCTATAGACTGGCGGTCTACCAGTAGATCGTGTTATGCTAGATATTTTATTCGTAGTGACGCTCCAAATGCAATCAGTAGCTCTTTTTTTGCCACCTTCGAGCTTTCCTGGTTCATATAAGTATCTTACAGTGGTACTGCCGAGTATTGGTTGTTTTGAAACCTCATTTTGTGGTTTCACGGGTATATACTTTTTTAATAAAAATATTAGGTTTTATATTAATTGTTCGAGTAATCTCATTATTCAGCGCGGTAATTACGCCTGGTAATCTCTTGACCCATTCACGAGATCGTTTATCCTGAATAAATTCCTTCGTGTATTGATATCCAAATAAGCGCTCAACAATTGCCTGATCGCTATGTAATGCAGTATGGCCTCGTCTGATAGTGACATTATGATGCTTCATTGTTGATAACACTGCACCCTGAAATTCCTTGCCAGGATCAACTTGTAATAGATTTGGCCAGTGCAGAGGACCTCGTCGATAAATCCTTTCAAACGCAGAACCTACTTCAGTTGATGATTTTGTCTTTAGCGGTTCTGCTTGTTTTTATCGACTCGCAGCATCAGCTACGGTTAGCGCATATTTGTAAAAACCATCATGCGGCAGAAATAATATATCAGCCTGATGAACCTCATTAGGGACGCTGATATCAAAATGCAATTAGTTAATTTGTTTAGGCGGTGGTAGGTACATTTGCCATATCGCCTGTTTGGATAACCAATCTGCTGCAGTGGTATTTTTCACCTTTGCGGCGCTGGCGAGTTTACTGATTGCTGCTTTACCCCTCCAGTATTCCCTTGGAGAATAATAAATAGATTCCATGATGTTATTAATAATCAGCACCCAACATCAATTTACTTTTCATTGCCGATTTTATCAACCATGAAGCCAATGTTTCCTTGAAGGATTTATCAGTGATAGAATTCAACGCATGAATTAATTTTACATTTGTTATATGTCTGTTTTGCAGATTACTGCTTTTAAAAACAACATTATGAGCATGACACGCCTTATCAATGGCTTTTATTGGATATTCACCAGGTTGGGGTTGGTTTTGATCATCGAGTCTGATATCGAGTCTGGTCCCGGGTCCACAATAACAATACCCTGGAATGTTTTTTTCTCCTGGATATTTTGCCAATGGTGTTCCTTGTAATTTTACTAACTTGGCTGCAATATCACCTCCTCGTTTGTTTTTGAATCATCTGCAGATTTCATAGAAACAAATCTAATTTGTTTTATACCACATTGTACACACTTATCAGCAAGTGCTGATCTGTTATTTTTTGTGGTAATCGTCGTCAAGTCATCTGTGGTTTGTGGTAATCGTCGTCAAGTCATCTGTGCTAGTACGCTTCTTACATTTCACACAATATAGATCCATTCTTTATTTATAATAACATGAATTTAATTGATTTTTCGGCGACAAAAACACGAGAACCAGTTAATCATCTTGCAGCGCTACCGAATTCGCATGATTATAATCGGTCCATCTGGAAGTGGCAAGACACAACTGCTACTTAATTTGATAACGAGATGGATGAAATGGGTTATGTTGTATTTTAGTAGCCCCGAGTGTGGACGATCAGAGATGTTACGAGGTGTTAAAGGATTTTAACGAGAAAGCAAAATTGGAAATCGATGAGGATATTATTGAGTTTAGAACCGATATCGAGGATGCACCGAATATTGATGATATTGATGGAAGTATTAACGTCTATGATGATGTCATGTTAGACAATCAAAAGTATCCCGCTAGGATATTTTCCAGAGGTAGGCATAAAACTACCGACGTGATATATGTCACTCAACGATGCACTCAAATACCAAACGTGATCAGAGATAGCTGCAATATTCTTTCTGTATTCAACGGAGTTCACACACATACGCTACGAAATATTTGGCAAACTTGTGCGGCGGTGGTATGGATTATAATCTCTTCAGAAATTTCTTTAGTCACGCTCAGTCAATCCCACATGGATTTGTAACAATAAATTTGCATGATCATAGATCAAGATATCGTATGGGACTTAATCAAATATTCGGTTGTAAAATCTAAAAGGATTTTTAACCACATTGCAGCAGGGAGGGTACGACAACGACCTTGCGTCCCCAAAAGAAACTTTTGTTTACGATTCTGGAGGAAGTCTCCGTTTGCCAAATAGACGTTTTTTTGCGATTTTTGAAGGAGGTCTTGGTTTTCCAAAAGGACGCCTCTATAAAAGGTTGTCGGATTCTCCCCCCCCCCCGCTGCTAAGTCTCATTATTATTATTATTATTAGTAGTAGTAGTAGTAGTAGTAGTAGTAGTAGTGGTAGTAGTATCCCATCTCTTTATGACACTGCCTTTACAAAGTTATGAATCCATCATCATGGAGAGGACATACGTGAATTCCTCAACCTTGTTTTGATATGACATATTGCTCGCGTCAATGCGTGGTTTTTATATTTATTAAAAATTACGGGCTATAGAAAGTCCTAATTATGATGATGAATATTATTATTATTATTATTATTATTATTATTATTATTATTATTATTATTATTATTAGAGTAAAGAAGTAATGTCCAACTATTACTCTCTACAAAATATTACTAGAGTGTAATATATGTTGCTTTTTGTTTCTATATTCAGACTATAGGTATCAAGTTTACGTTACTATGCAGATACTTATTATATCGAATCATTTTTGTAGACAGTTATATAATTAACCAAAAACAAATACTTTTTAATTGTTATCATGTTCTGTAGTGTTGGTGTTTAACGTAATTTACTCATCCAAATCTCACAATGAATAAAATACCAATTCCAAGCACCTTTGTGCATTTAACATCGTGTTGACACTAAAATCTACACGGAATTTCTTTTGTTAAAATACCGTGGCTTCGTAAGGAAAGAAGAAAAGTAATGAAAGTAAATAAACGATTATACGATTTGCTAGTTTTCCACTCACTGTGATTAGTTTTAGTATCGAAGAGACACAGTCATATCTTAGCTAAATTGTTGTAGTGAATATTTCAATTACATACGAAGAAAAAATATAAGATGATGTTGGGCATCATTATTATGTTCTGGATGTTATTGACATCATCTATGCAATATACCGATGTAGTGAACCCGAATCCCCATAGCCAATTATTTGAAGATGTTATGATCCTTAACACATTCTTATGTATTGTTTTGTTATTAGGAACTCCCACACATATTCTTACGTAATTTGTTCATGTACATTTTCCATTTTCTCTGCAATAAGGATTATGTAAAAGGAAATTAAAATAATTTGTTTTCTTACAAAGTATCTGCATATATCAATATTTATTTCATTATGTCGGTATGTAGGTAGTTCTGTAGAGATGTAGGTGTATAGGTTTCTTTCTATCTTTATTCATTACCTTGATGAACAGGAGGAGGATGATGCACTGGTTCTAATAGACCAAACCCTGGAATACAAAACTTAATTTTAAAATAAACCAAAGAATATAAGCTGAGATTATGAGACCGTTAATTTGATTTGAAAATTATATTTAAATGTTATAACATGATACTCGTGCTCATGATTATGATTCACTATTTAATGACTTTTAAGCGATATGAAGATTAGAATATCTAATAAAAAACGCTGATCATTATAAACCAATTACCAGCACCATAAACTACAAATGTGACTACAAATCACATTTTCCAGAACTCGATACTTTAAAATATTTTGTCTCAAACCTTTTTGAGTTTCAAACATATCTGTCGAGAAGAATTTACGTTTAGTTTCAGACAGGCTAAAATCCAAAGCGAATAAAAATAACGATTTTCCAGACAGATGGGAGATCAAGTAATAAAGAAATGAATGATAGGTGTCACATTATTGCTATACACCCAGCCAATAAATAACCTATATCAGTATTTTAACATATCAGCACATATATAAATACATAAGGCATTTTAGGATATGTAGATCATTAAATGCATTACAAAATATAATTATAAAGCTTGTTATTGATTTTGTTAATGGAAGACATACGAGTACACTGAACTATAAATACAGTTGACTATGGACGGCGCATAAAGAGACAAACATATATATCGTAAACTATAAAAGTTCATCTACAGTTATGTATTCTTCCACTATAAGTCTACTAAAATTCTAAATAGTTTTGTTGGAATTCTATTTAAATTTTCTTTATTTATTTTTCATTCTTTTTTAAAGGCGTATTAAACGGGGTTATCGTTCTCCGATTTACTTTAGTTTTTGTGCATTTCCTATTGAAACATGTATTTTACTGAAGTAATCAATATATAGATAAATTCTGTTTGCACTTGTATATTGTGTGTGTGTGTGTGTGTGTGTGTGTGTGTGGTTTGCATTATTGCATTTTGTACATACTTGTGTGGTTCTTTTGGAGTTTGCAATTAATCTTTATTACATACATATACATCTGCCTTAAAGCAGATATCATCGATATTTTAAAGACGATCTTTACCATGTAGGCCCTTTGACTATTTAGAATCAGTTAATTTACATATTTTGTTTAGATAAATTTGTCAATCTTACCCACCCAAAGTCACATTGTCATTGGTATTATCAGCAGGCAGTTGTATTGCTTGTGATAAATGTTATTACAATTTGTAATCTCTGTATATGTTGGCTACGACTGTTTTTAGACTTGTATCTCAACTCTAACCAAATATTAACGGCAACGCTGTTTTTATTGCAAGCATTTGCTAGGTTCGATGTCTTTAAGCCTCACATATAAAATTGCTTTAATAATCGGATCTATGTCACTATGTGATAGGTATAATTAAAACATATGAATATGATATAATTAATACACAATAATAACCTGTTCTACAAGAAAGCTTCATATGAGGGTATTTATAAGTTAATGTGCAAAATGATAATAACAATCAATTCTAAGACAATTGTGCCACATATTCGAATTTCACTCAGTGAAGACTGAATATAATTTTTAAATATTACAAGGAATAAATGATTAAAGTTTTCAAAAGTAATGTCCCTGATACGTTGGGTGAGTAATCGCTAGTTTAAACTTAGAAGACTTTTTGAACCAAGCAAGTGTGAACCCTTGTTCATAGTCACATTTTGACATGGTCACTGAATTATCCGAGTACATTATATATGTGCATTGCTACACCTAGAGGGAAATACTCATAAAAATGCAATTACGAAAAGAAGAAAATGTTGTTATAATAAGAAAATAGGTATACATAACCGCCTTGTAATGGAAACCACTGCCCTGTTTATATGACAAACGACGAAAATAGTTTAGTTACTAAACAAAAAAAAAGTTTTTTTTATTCCATCAATTACGTAATACATGCTATACATTCCGCAACTGCCGATTTTATAGGACTTTAGAAAGAACAATGGAGCTAACTGAGTTATAACATTCATCCAACTGGGAATTCGCTTGTATTAGAATTACATCAAATAAACGATGGAGCACGTGATACATTTTGTTTTGTTCAGAGCTCAATTAAACCATCTGTGCTATTCAATTGCCCAATGGTTCGACTTGCTATCTAAATCATCAAATATATGGAACTCATTCAATGTTTTGGCACTGCTTGTAACTATCAAATGTTCATTATATTTTTAGAAGAACATTATAAAGGTCATACGTCAGTGAAATTTCCCTTATTAACGTTCCTCGGCTGTTTTGTATTGTCTTTAAAAGAAACCTACCACACATATTGCATGTTTTGGGACAGAAGAGTCTAGCAACGTGTTCCCTCTGGCAGATTATGTGCTTCAAACTCTCACATCCGGTAGACGGGTTATTATCGCATGTACCTTCAAGAGATTATTACAAATGCAGCTATAAATTTGGAGTACATCCAACCGTACATTTTAAGCATTTACAAAATATATTCAGGTCTGAAGGTATTCGTGATCATTTTATATTGCTTGCAAGATAAAGTCGATTTTAAGTGCCATAACAACTACATTGACAAACGAGTGGATAAAGTGCCATTAAAACATACTTAGATTGCCATAGCGTCAATTTATTTATTGCTCAAACTTAAGTTGTTATATGAGGATACTAATAATTGCATAAAATAAACTATTCCATTTATACTGATAAACATTTGGTCAAATTACCATTGCACTGCGGGATCATGCACGAAGAAAGTCCACGGGTTGTTATGCAGTATGGATACCCTGTATTGTCTGGATCTCGACAATAATTTTTAGACTTTGTTATATTACCATCGCTGAAAGAGCTGTCGGCAAAGGTAAGGCGTCCTGCCCAGTTGAAACACTCTCCATTATTTGTTGTGGATATGTATCCATTATACACGTGGCTTTGATTCGCATAGTAGCATTCTGCAAAACGAAAAATATAACATCAATCCACTAATGAAACTCCTTTGCTTAAAAATGTATTAGATGACTGATGCTCTACGAGACTATGAACATGATGATTTTATGGATTCGATTTGAATGCGTGGTTTGACGATCGCAGAAGGATAGCGTGATGCTTCCCACCCTAAATTGCAATCTATATATTTTAACCAAAATAAAGCCCAGGAAGCACTAGGGTACATGTGATACAAATCGGCGTAGGATATGCACACATTTGTCTTGAAATCTTAACTAAATCTCTATATTTGCAACGGTATACAAAACAAATGGGTATCAACAGTTTATAAGAAGCAGATTTCAGTTCTCTAATGCAAATGTCTAAGATTCGAGGTCTTTCATTGTGGTAGTGTCAATGTTGTTTATATGAGCAGGATCAGACATTAAACATTCCATTTTGTATCCGGAAGATGTTGCTAGCTAATAACGCCTATTTTTTTTAACCATACACTCTCATTTTATTTTCAAAATCATTCATATGTTTGCTAAACAATAGTAGACCTGTATATTTTCATGCGTGCTCCATGTGTTGCTATTTTAGGGGTTAACGTAAGAGATAAAAAAGACCAATACCCTTCGAAGAACCCAAATGGCTCGCATTTGATAGAGCCTCTGAGAACCAAATCCAGCTTCAGGCCTTCACAAATGGCTTAAGTGAGCCCGACATAACATGTTTAAATGGACTGAAGAAGGGATGACAGGCGAGGTTCTGTCTTATCAAAATCAGACGCGTCGGGCAGATGGGTCTCGTTAACCTTGCGTGGTCAACCATCTAGGATAAAGTAAATTCTGGCTGCAAACTACATACCCTCTCATGGGAAAGGCTAAGGGATTAAGCCTTACAGAAAATCCGGAGACGGATTCCATAAGGCGACATAACATTGTTTTCAGTGTCCTCTCGGCACCTATAGAGACGCCGCTGTTACCATTACGAATCGGTCTGTCCTTTCTTATTGGTCCATCAGCTGCGTGGAAATGGGGAATCATATGATTTAGCAATAACGTATTCTCCATATGAATCTGCCCAGGTCTGCGTCTGGAGAAGCCACTCCAGCTTTGCTTCACAGCAACGACACAACATTGTAAGCAGCATTTTACCGGTTATACGTCATCGCTTCATTGGCACAGGGCAGTCGCCATGGGTTGTTTCTGACAGTGGTAGACATTACACGTTCGTCTGTCAAGGAAAAAGCGCCGAGAAAGCAAGAGAGTTTGATGCTTAATCATGCGAATAAGGAAACGGAAGACTGTTATCCCTCTGTCTTATCAGCGTTTGCGCAACCATACTAATCGTCACCGCAGATACCATGGATGAGTTCTAAGACGAATAAAACTCGCTCATCGACAAAATTCCAAATTAATAGAACTGCATATTACTGGAATACTTCAACGCTAGGGTTGAAGCTTACCATGACTCATGAACTTATTGTCTTGGTTAGCCTTAGGAAGACGCATGATAACAAGCAGCAACTCTCAGAGATGTGCTCGTGCCATGACTACAGCGGATCATTTTTATTCAGACAAAGCCACAAAATAAAGTATTCTGTTGACATCATCGGTACAAACAGAGGCAGCAACTGGACTTGTAAATTAGGAGACGGTCTGCTATAAAGGGTGTGCTTTTTACCCGTAACATCAACATCGCTGACTGCGACACTGACAACTCGCCGATATACTACAAAATAAAGCATTAGCCTAAGAAGATACACCGCTAGAGTCAAGATTGAAAAACAAGCATTAACGTGAGCAAGACGTCATATTGTAAAACGACTGAGGTATTAATTTATGTCCTCGCCATGACGTTTTGAGTCAGAATCCCATAACGCCAGCGCCAAACAGAGATGGGATAATAAGAATAATAATAATAGTGACTTTGTATAGCGCCTAATCTTTACAAGCTTTATGACCTTTATATATGAATACAAAAAACTAACAACAAAACACCATGACATTCGAAATATAAACATGTCTAGTAATTTTTACGTTAGGAAATTGTATTAGTTCTTTAAGTTTGTTCTTGCAGTCGCAAAGGGTGAGATTTAAGAGCACTCTTGAAAGGATCACTGTGCCTTTGTGTTATATTTCAATGGGTATTTCATTTCGTGTTGCTGAGCCCTATTAATTAATCCAATGTCAGGTACCATCCGTTATTACTAAAATCATAACATGACATAATGGTCAAGCTGAAGGGAAATTAATCAGACACAAAGGAGGATCCAACCTACATATACTAAGGTATAACGTTATGAACAAAATGTTTTGAAAGAGATTGAATAAATGCGCTTCAGTTGAAAATGAACGTTAAGCGAGATGGAGAGTTATTTATTAAATAAACAACCATAAACATATGTTTAACTAATAAACAGGCGTCATCAAATGTTTTCCGATGTTGTTTCAAAGCAGCAGACGGAAAATAGCAACAGCAGAGGCAGCAACAACTTCATACAAAGTAGACGAGTAGAAGGTGAAGAACAAAATCATGTATCTTACCATGACAATATGGTACATCACAAAACTCCCACGATTTTGAAGGATGTCCCTTTATATAGCACCATGGATGTCCTTTATTGTCTGGATCTCTACAGTAGTTAGCCGCATCTTTCAAGCTAAGGTCAGGAAGCATTGAAACCAGAGGGTCATTTGGTAAAAGATGGGCATCCCACCGGTCACATGTTATATTGTCAATTGTTTTAAACACGCCACCGAGGTACACAACGCTTCTAAAGAAACATTCTGAAGTACAGATATAATATTACATTAGATCTAAGTATAATTACTCTCGGCAGATATGTTATAATGTGTCAATAAGCTAACAAAATTGTATCGAAAGTAATACACGTGATTTTACTTTGGTAACGTTCGTCATTAATAGAAAAATCGTTATAATTTGAAATGTTTCGATCATTATAAAATTGATGCTGAAACTACCTAAGAAATGTAACCCTAGTGTTTGTATCAAATAGAACGTTTGGATTCTCTCTGGATTCAGTTTTAACACTATACATTAAATTACACTTACAAGTCATGTTTTTTTTTACAATTAACGATTTTTAGATTTTTCATACATTTCATAAGCTTCCATCAAAAACATGTTTATTATACACTCTATATAAGTATCTTATCTTATGTAACAATTACATTTTTCTCGAAAGTGAACATATAAATAATTTAAAAAAGGCATATTCTTGTTGCTTTTATAACTGTCAGTTTCATAAGTTAGTATCAAAAGAACATATGATAAATGGTGTATTTTTTCAAGGGTATCTTGTTTCGAATTCTAATCATGTATTTCTCATCTTACCGCCCTTTGGTGAATTTGTGAAAGTACCTTTTGATGTAGCTGTAAGATAAATCACAATACGGTTAGATTAGGGCTCATAGAGTCAATTATTTGGTTGAGATCTTAGACCTTACATTTAGTTTTCAACCGATTCGTCTTTTTCGCAACATCAGTATGAACAAAGGATTAAAACTAAACGAAACAAAACATAAAATCTTATCTTCTTCATGGTACTTAATCACTTCTCACCCAATCTCACGCTGGTGTCAAGTATAAAGAATATGAGAAATGGGAAACACAGTTGTATACCAAAATATGCAGAGAGGTTTTGTGAGGCGTGGATTACTAGCAGTCGTGTAATTACGATTGACGTAACTAGTGGGTCTTAAAATAAATGATAAATCCTTAGACATACTCATTTTAATATATCATACATCTGTATGAAAGCACAATGTTTATCATTGCTTTCACATACTACGAACATTATCGTTTCAAACATGTACTGGAGCAGCCTTTACTTCCAAGGACGGTTCAACAAAGATATAGATGGTAACATTTCATTCAACGGGAATTAAAAAGTTGTAATTGGTAAAAACATATAGCGTGATAATGCAAAATGGATTAACAAGCAAGTTGCGGGTCTTCAGTTCGTAGACAACAACACAAATTTGCTATAAAATTCATTTAAAAAACTAATAACTGTCATTACAATAATTCGCATTCTTAAAAAAATACCTGAAGTGGAATGACTGGGTGGCGTCATTGTTGAGCTTGCAGTAATTGTCTGAGTTTGGTGTGTTGTATCGCTTGTACTGTTCTCAGCCCTGGAATGTGTTGTGTCTGGGAAAGATATATATATATATATATATATATATATATATATATATATATATATATATATATATATATATATATATATATATATATATATATATATATATATACATACATACATACATACATACATACATACATACATATATATATATATATATATATATATATATATATATATATATATATATATATATATATATATATATATATATTTATATATATATAATTTCAAATAAGGATTCTTCTAGGATTGTACTAGTCAATTTAAATTGCAAAATGATGTTGAGACACTAACGTTTTACAAGCCATCCACAGGCATATCACAACCTTCATAGTAAGATTTATTTTGGACATTTCACAAATTATATTCAGAACGTTGATTACTGTGAATTGTGTCTGTCTTTCTAGATTTTTGTAGGGATTTATTGTGCAAAACATAAGTCCTTTTTTATTTTCAGTTTCATTCTAGGGAAATACATTATTTGTTGAACTTTACATAGATGGATGCTTCTTGTTCTTTATAGTTTCTTATTTTATATTAGTATATGGTTATGTCTTGTTCGGTTATTCCTCGCGTCCGATGATAATTATACTTTTGATGCCTATGGTTCCTACACGTGTGGCTACTGATGTCAAGTCTGGATGCACTCAGGCTAATACAGGATGTGCTTGAGACGTATGCAAGTCCTATGGTCTGCGATGCTGTGATTTACCGTTTTTCTCTTATAGCTGTTAGCCGTTAGCGGTGGTCATCCTCCACAAGTTAATATGCCTTTGTGATGAGATAGCGCTAAGTAGGCCGCTTCTATGCAAAGGATTTCAGGTGAGTTAGATTTTGCACCATTTCTGGATGCACAAAAGATTGTATTTGTGTATTTGTGCATTATCCTTGACTGCCCTTATTCCTGCTTTCTCTGTTTGAAAAGCTATATCAGTATTCTGTCAGTATCTATCAAAACTAAGCGGCTAGAACACTTAAGCAGTGCCGCAAGACTAGGAAAACCACTTGATTTAAGGACGCCCAGATTGGACTTTCTGTCTTACCATTGGATTTGCATGACTAGCCAAAGTCAACGCACGCGGAATTGCTTTAGCTGATTCACACGCCTGCAGTACAAATTCCAGGTTTCACAGCCATTGAGCGTGGGAAGAGATGACAAAAGCATGATTTACATTGATCTTGGTGGGCATCCGAATGTCCTTTTTGCTCTAGATCCATCACAAACAATCTGTGTAACAAGCACTAACAAACACATACATACACACATACATACATACATACATACATACATACATACATACATACATACATACATACATACATACATACATACATACATACATACATACATACTGAACCCCGAGTGGAGAATGGTCTAGAGCGCTCTCCGTTACGGATCACTACCATCTCACCTATGTCTGCTTGGGTTCGAGATTCGGCAAATGTGGGTATGTGAGAAAGCATGATAGTAGCTTCTCGTGTGTTGGGGTTCTCTCCGGGGAGGGGGGGGGGTACCGGGTTATTCCTCAACCGTTAATACTGGCCGCCATGTATAGCCATGGCATTAAATCCATATATATTATCAACTATATTTTAAATATGATTTGCTACTAACTAACGTTTATTGATTGACAGTGGTGGAGACAATCACCACTAGGTGTTTAGATAACATATCAACTGACGTCCTAATACGGTAGTGAACCGTGTAGGCAATGATACACAATATACGTAATACCCCAAAACCTGTCTCAATTTATTATTTTATCACATTTGTTATGTTTGTTTACGATCGATGCAACGATCGAAATTGATAAACATGCTAAACCTGATCGTCAAAGAAACGTTAATTCTAGTTTTATGAAAAGTGTGTCCATAATTGCATTCATTAAATCAACAGTTGCTATAGCGAAAATAAATATTTTAATAATTAAAATTACTTTGAAACATTATAAAGGAATATTTCCTACTGTATTATTGCATTGTATGATATGTAATCTGTTTCTATATCTTAAAATATTAGACTTCCATACAATTTATGGTATACAATATTAAGCGATTATTATTACCTGTTCCATCAGTTGTAAATTTTGCTGGTGCTAAGGTTGGACTAGGAGCTGTAACACAAGCATAATCGGTTTAATGTAGAAATGCAAATTTAAGAGTTAGGATGAGCAATATGATAGTAAATGTTCTTATTTGTTCATTTCCAATATGAATGTTCTGTATCTCAAAAGAGCAATTTGTGTTATTTTCTGAACACTAATGTAATTAGATGGCATCATGTTGCTCAGTGACCTACAACTTTTGCCTTTAGATATCATTGACTGTCATCTGGGCTATAATGAATATGTAAGAAAGTTTAACATAAGCTTCCGATTGGTTTTTACTTCTACCTGGGGTGTTCGGAGTTTTTCCACCACAAGCTACACGTACCGCTTTCTAAAGCCAATACTAGGCTCAAAATGTCCTTTGGCATGATACATAATGATAATTTGCTCATCCGGAACCCAGGCATGCCATTGCATCCTTGTTTTGCTTTATACATATGAACACAGCTGAATTAGGAATCGAAATATTTAGCAGTTCAACACATACAGACTTTACAATTAACAATTCTTGAAATTTTTCATTAGTCACTAATCAAACGTGAAGGAAAAGCTCATAAGCAATGCCTTCATTGTATCTACATTAACACATGCCTTTTGAGTAACAGGACACATTTAGAATGACGTTTTTCATAGTAAATTAAATGGAGAATATGTCTGAATTAAATGGGTTCTTTATACCATTGCAAAAGCTCTCAAACCAACGATTGTGAACCTACCTAAACATTGAAATCTTTACATATATCGTAATGCTGATATATTTAGTATCATTGCTAACATGTACAGAAATTTACATGTTAATTATGTCTTGGAAACCTATCTTTCAATATCCATCACAATGTTTAATTTCTTTGATGGTAAATCTGTTCCTACACTTGGACTCTCATACCGTTTGTTTTCACTGATACAGATGTCCCGGTGGAAAACTGTATAATGTAATTAAGCATTTACTTCAGACACAACGTGAAAGAAACTTTACTTACTGCATGTGCCACAGAATTTTGGGCAGAGCTGGTTCTTGACAACAGGACTATCACAGAAATTATTCGTAAGAAAAGAGGAATAAACACATGCAGTTTCCAAATGGTCACGACAGTTTGTAGTATCAATGGGTGGGTCTACCAAGTACATCTGCACAGTATCTGCAGGTAAATATATATATATATATATATATATATATATATATATATATATATATTATACTGTCGTTAGCGTCGAGTGAAAAAGCGAACTGTTCCTGTTGAACAGAAGCGGATGTAGACAAATATACCACCTATCCTCTTATACCAAACGTATGAAAGGGTATTCAACTAATTTGACCTAAATAATGTTTTACGTATGCTTATAGCAGTAAATACGAACGTATATTTAATTACACCATCACTGTCTCTTATTAATACACTGACCAATCAAAACCAACGATAAAGCTTCCCATATAATGTCAAAGACTAATTTCATTGGAACTGTTTCAGATTACAGTACGAAAAAAATATTTTGTGGTGATTGTATTGTCATAAGAATTCAAACATGAAAACAAAATAGAGATAAACTATTTATGATGAAATATTCTTCCTGATATAATAAGCATCAAATTTCCTAAATTTTTAGTCCCCTTCACAGAAAATAAACGTATTGTGTTTCGTTTCAGTTAATTTAATCAAGAACATAAATCTCGAGTTATTTATATTGCCAACCCAATGAAAAACGCAATAACTGCGATCTAGACATATACAATTAGGTAAGACTCATCTATTAGAGAAAACATTACAGAGTAACCTTTATGAAATACTTAATATGGAAAAACGGAAAAAAGAAGTATGTATTAATTTTCTAAGTTGAAATATATGTATGTATACAGTCGTATTAACTTCTAATCACAAATTTTGTTTGTCATGAAAACAAAAAAGATGGAAGACTTCTACTCGGGCACTACACTAGTTTTTTTTTATTAGATTTTAATATATTGGGATATTATAACAAAACTAAAACATCACCGAAAACTAATATTTATAATATACGTTATATATGAAGACAGCAGATAGATGTTATTGCAAAACATATTCATATCGTCATTTTCTCAGTTAGAGTTTAAATATCGGAAGTCATTAAGCATGCGGACAGCGTACAATTGCTTAAATAAAATCAACATCAGCAATAATAATGATGCCCCGCGATTGAAAGTACTGAATAAAATGATTCAGCCATTTAACCATTCCAGATAATGCATATCCAGAAAAAGAAAACAAATTTGACAAAAGATTAATGTCACCCATTGGTGGAATGCCTCCTCGTTGGTCACATAATTCTAAGTTGCAATTTTCAATGTCTCTTTTACAGCAAATCCCACAGGTAGTCAACAAGGGAGACAGTGTTGTGATGGTTTCTGATGCAGCAAGTGGCTTACATGACTGTTGTAGAGGGAACATACAAATAAATAAATAAATAAATAAATAAACCACTCACCTTTCAACCATAATCCTAAGTACGTACTTGTTAGTCGATCTCTTTGTCTGCTTACTATTTACCTATTACAGTATTTAACTAGTAGGCGAGTGTCTTTCCTGCGACATATTTTAAAATTGTGAAAAATATTTTCCATAATTAGCATAATGAATCAATTCCATTCTATTTAGTACATCATGTACATTTAAGTAAATGGTTTTGAAGGTTTCATATGATTTGCTTAACGTTTGCCCGTTATTGTGGGAAGATGTGTTATTATATTTAATGGATAGTATGTGCTTAACATTTGCCAGTGTGGGGAGATGTGCTATTGTTATTTAATTCATAGTATATGCTTAACTTTTGCCCGTCTTTGTGAGAAGATGTGTTATTTGTATTTAATTTATAGTATGCGCGTAACCTTTGCCTATTATTGTAGCGAGATGAATTATTATATTTAATTGATAGTATGTGCTTAACCTTTGCCAGTTTGGGGAGTTGAGCTATATGTATTTAATTCATAGTATATGCTTAACTTTTACCCGTTTTGGTGAGAAGATGTGTTATTTATATGTAATTAATAGTATATGAGTAACCTTTGCCCGTTATTGTGGGCAGATGTGTTATTTTTATATAATGCATAGTATGTGAGTAACCTTTGCACACTCCCTCCACCCCTCGCTCTGTACTCTACAATAATCACCCAGAACCAAACAAAAAATTTGATTTCCGTGCTACATTTCACTGACAGACTCAAGTCCAACATAACTAGTTGTCCTAATCCATGTGTACACACCAGCAAGATGCTTACTCTCCTTTTCTGACACTCGCATTCTCATTATTCCCACTATGAAAACAAAAAGATTTGGACAGTGTTGTTTTGCATGTCACAGTCAATCAACGATTTGCCCACTGAACCTACACACAAAGGCGAGGTTACCTCATGCCAGATAGCTCTTAAAACGCATATATTACGATTTCAAGAACATACTTACATACCTAACAATGTTTCCTTATATGCAATATTGTAAGCGTGTCTTATATATTATAAATTCATGATTTTTTAAACTTGTAATGATATCATTCTATGTGTTTTCAGTTGTTGTCAAATGTTTGCAGCTTCTAAAGATTAGGTGCTTTACAAAGTCGACATTATTATCATTATTAGTAGTAGTGGTAGTAGTAGTAGCAGTATTTTTATTATTATTATTATTATTATTATTATTATTATTATTATTATTATTATTATTATTATTGTTGTTATATTGATGGTAATACAAAGCAAATATTCAGATTAAATATAGAAAAAATAAGCAGATATCACATATACATACCGTCTCTTTCACACAGCCAAGTCGGTATCTATTCTCCCCGTGAATTGTTATGGATTCTGTGTAACATATCTGAAGCGACCAACAAGAACTATTACATCATACATAGTTATGTAATAGTTAAATAGTGTTATTTCATGGTAGTGAACGAACCGTTTATCGTTAACACTGTTTAATAACCAAGAAATCTAGGTTATATGAAAAGTCCTGTCCCAACAGTTTATTTTTCTTCGTGAAACTCGTGAAATCAAACAAAATTTATATTTCGGTTTGACATTATAGAGTCTACCAATCATTACAAATACGCAAATACCTCATTTTATGTTTTATAAATGTACTGAATTTTTTTTCTAAACATCTTAGAATTCTCCATCAATTTGAAATTTTTTAATACTACTATTATTTGTTAGCAGTTTCCATTAATGTGTTCACCGGTATATTGGGAGATATCTGTGACAAAATACACTAATACATGCTTTAAATGCATTACCTATCCTCTGAGAGAGTGTCTTCTAAGTTGGAAAATTATAGATTCTTGTTAGAAGAATTAATAGGTGTAAATGATAATATTCTGTCTGTGACGCAAGTGCTGATATTATATATTATATATATATATATATATATATATATATATATATATATATATATAACATAAGCAACATTATGTAAACTCTCAGCATTGTGGATAATAGGTGTGTTCATTAGAAAAGTGAATTAAAAATACTTTTTTAATATATATATATATATATATATATATATATATATATATATATATATATATATATATATATATATATATATATATATATATATATATATATAAATATATATTCCCTACACAATATTTCACCAAATCCGATATTAGTAAAATTATTCTTCTGTGTAATATGATATATTTGTGTCGACGGTAACAATTTGGTTATTGTAATATACTATGACTTTATCTTATCATGATGATAATGTTCAACATGAGTTATCCAGTTTCATGATGAATGTCATACGTGTCAGAGTTCAGCTACAAACAATATGCAAGTATATAGTCCAATATACGAACATATTACTGATTACATGTCATCTTGCAAATTCAAATATAAAAGATGAACAACGATACTTTTGTCTCTCAGATCAGCAAAGCCCTAAATTATGCAGTGTTATCTACGGAATCCGTACTTTGACATGTATACTCATATGGAAGAAGTGTCATTTGGTTAAACGGCAGTCTTGGTACAAATTTACTTCTCATTTGGTTCATACCTCGCCATCTTGACACAACGCAACTGTAGCACAGTCCTGAGGACTAACAACATCGTCACACTGCATGCATAGCTTTCCTGTTAAATTAACTGTAAACAGAACGACTTTATTATGCAACAGAATTCTTGAGTAAGTGCCATTTAATGTCTATAAATTAACACGTATGGATTCTTTTGTATAGATATATGGTATACGTGTTATGCATGGTATGATGTGCACGATTCTCAATTCTATTTTGGGCTAATTTTCGTCTGTGTATAGCATGTTTACATTACCATGCCCAGTCTAGTACACTGTAATGATTATAGAGCGTTCTGGGTTCTCAATTCAATCTCATGGGAAATTCGAATTTGAAGTTAAACGAGTCAAGGGAATTCCAGAACAATTTCTCGTGTCTGTATAAATAGAGGCTCTCCTAACATGTGCAGAGTCTTGTTTTAATGCGTTTTATAATCATGCTAGAATCATATGAGGAGGTATTCAAATTGTTCTTTTGTAATATTAATGTGGTCGCAGGAGGATATCTTTAAACCTATGGAATTACTAATGTTCTCATCAGATGAAATATTTAAATCATTTTCTAATGTCCTCTATGACTCTAGACTATTGCATTTTTTTAGAACAAATGAAGACACGTTTAACGACATTCTAATTGAAATCATTATAACTTCAAGTCCATTACATTATATTAGAACTAATGAGGACTCGTTCAAAGACATTCTAATTTACATCATAATGATTTTTAGACTATTACATTATTTTAGAACTGGTGAGGACTCGTCCAAAGACATTCTAATTCATATCTTTATGGTTCATTGGGACATTCATAACTAACGAATTCATTCGGAACGTTCTATATGTATGTCCTTCTGATAAAACAATTAAAATTATTTGGGACTTCATTCACAATATTACCAGTTTTTATTAAATGGGATGTCGTAAATTAAGCAAATCAAATGATTTTGCATTCACAGTTGGATTAATTTCTTTGGTTTAGTTGTTTTGAGACCTTACGTCGTAATACGAATTTGTTTTTCTCAAACTGGTAAAGTGTAATACCCAAACATGCAATTCAAGAAACATTTGCGTACAATTTTATTTCGCAACATATCCTCTATTTATGAGTTTGAAACAGTGACTTGACTAAAAGTGTCACTAGAACAAATATAGTCTAAACCGATATACATTAAGAGTTCACTGAAATGATTTGTCCTAAGTAAGTGTCTAACATATATAATAAATGGCAAACGTGCATCCGATCATGATGGCAAACACAACAAGTACACAATCAATAATGATAATCAATAAACTACCAATGACAATAACAATAATGATGAAGATGATGCTAAATATTTCGACAGTATTTTTTAATCTTTACAGTACACTTGAACATTAATATTTCACATTTTTACTAGGGTTAAATTGTCCTGATTCGTTTTTTTTAAGTTCACACAATTACGTCGCAAAAGCATTTATAATGTCTGCATAGCCTGCATGGATTAATAAGAAAAATGATTTTGTGTTGTGAAAGGAGATTTTTATTTAGCTACATTTAAGCCGAAAGCTATACGCATTATTATTATTATTATTATTATTATTATTATTATTATTATTATTATCATTATTATTATTAGTTACAGTAGTAGTAGTATTAACAGTAGTGAAACTAGTAGTAGTAGTGGTAGTATTGTTAGTATCATTAGGTTTATTATTATCAGCGTCACCATTACAATCATCATTTCATTCATTAGAACAGTTGCGTTCAGAAACTGCCAGGCTTTGATATACATATGTCGTATGCAAAGATAGCAGTGAAGGCATTTGTATAGATATCACACAACCAAGATAGAGTTAATATTAATAGGCTCCGTTAGAGACAGTAATGATATAAGACATAGCAACCAAAAGGTGCAACACTAAATATTATTAGCATGCCTTATGAAACGTATAAATGAATTGTATCGCTGATAAGTAAACTATAATGTCACTTACATATTACGCGAATCTTCCATTATCAAATGTAAATCGAGTACTCCTTAAAACATTATATTTCAAATATTCAAATTTGAATTATATATGTCCTTCCAAAACATGAAACGGGGAATAGTTTAAAGTCATTTGAACTCTTCCATGTGTTGCATATATTGATTAGATGATTCTAATGTATATACTAACTAAGGGATATAAATGTCAAGATAAAGAAGTTATCAAGTCCCGTTAGTTTGATATGTGATATATTGCATAATCAAGATAATTGCTATATCGATCATAAAATTCCAAATCGAATCTAAGACTTGGTTTCTACTCATCCAGTCAAAACTGACGTCATAGACGGTCAACTATTACCATTTACCATTAGGCAGAACAAAATCAAAGTCTAATACTCGAGCTGAATGGTAATATAACCTTCCGATCCTGCTTGACTGAACTGTTGAGACTGAACAATTATTCAATCAGACAATATTTTATTCAGGAAATATTTATAAATTCTAATGGGACACTAGCAATATATTGCAATAGGTTTGTTTGAATTTAAACCAGAGTGATATCGTATTGTCACTCTTGGAAAACATTATTCGCCGATTTGAGTTCTGAATACGTCTATAACTATTAAACTTAGAACACATAAACACTCTACAAGCGAAAATTAATAAATTATTTTCATAACATGAAGCACGTGATTAGCATGGCCACTTCATCTTGTACTTCAGTATCGCTCTTTGTTTGGAAAACATTTATTTATATAAGGTATGGGCGATATCATATAATGTGTACTAATACTATTATTACGCATAGGGTGAAATATTTGTTGATGTCGACTAGGCTCACCACTACATTCTTCCCAATAACCATCATATAATCAAGTCCCTTGACCATCATGTAATCCACTCAAAAATCAAATGCAGCTATTGCCTGTCATATGAAAATTTAATAATGATCTAAAATACAATATTTATATAAGAGTTATTTTTCCTAATTCGTACAAATATGTCATTATATCATCTGTATAAACTGCATCATATTACCTTTTGTATCGCACAGTTCCCGATTGCAGAAGGAATTATTACGGCAACATTCAATACACAATCTGGAGTTTTCTCTTTTCTTTACTGTAGGCAACATAGATATAGATTCCCTGCGTCCCACAAAAGGAGATAATGCATTTTGGCATTTCTTAAAAAAAAAAAAGTATATATCAAATAATTTCTTTAACAAATACATGTCAAACACACATAGTCATATTATTGAGAGATGAATGGTTGTTATAGAGATGCACAGATGCAAATGAATGTTATATTTATATACACACATACACATACAGACACACACACACACACACACACACATATATATATATATATATATATATATATATATATATATATATATATATATATATATATATATATATATATATATATATATATATATATATGTGTGTGTGTGTGTGTGTGTATATAAATATAACATTGATTTGCATCTGTGCATCTCTATAACAATCATTCATCTCTCAATAATATGAGTATGGAGTATGTGTGTTTGACATGTATTTGTTAAAAAAATTATTTGATTGATGATGGCATGATAAAATGAGCACGTTTAATCTTTTTAATTTGTTATAATTGCTTTGTATGTAAGAATCCAATGCACTAAACTAAAAAAATTAATTTTTTTTTAGTTGTTCATAGCATAATCTTCAATTACTTTAAACGTACTCTCCAAAGTGCTTGGAGCACATGTGATAAAACATATAATATAAAACAAAGGGATATACAAAATTAAGTATCAATCGATTAATTTTCTAAATTATTTGTAATTAATAAGTCTTAGATTCGAAATTCATTTTATTTGGTTACTTGTATAGGTATTGATTTACATTATTTAAATTTATATCAACAAAGGTTATGAGAGAACAAGTGTGAAGCCTTACGAGTTGCCCACTACATCCCATATCATAGTATCTGGTTCCAGATGGAGTTAGAAATGATTCCACGGAACATGACTGAAAATACATATATCTGCAAATATATCTCTATCTGCATTTATCAGGTCTGTCGTATATATATTACACGCCTTATCAATAGCGTTTATTGGGTTTTCACAGGGTCGGGGTTGGTTTTGATCATAAAGTCTGATATCGAGTAATTAAACCCTGGAAGGTGTTTTTCTCCGCGTTATTTTGCCCATAGTGTTCCCTGAAGTTTAGTTAGCTAGGCTGCAATATCACCTCCTCGTTTTTTTTAAAATCATCTGCAAATTTCATAGAAAAAATCTAATTTTTTTTAGTACTACACAGTACACACTTACCTGAAAGTGCTGATCTGTTATTTTTAGTTGTAATCGTCGTCAGGTCGTTTGTGCCAGAACGCGTCTTACATTTCACACAATATAGATCCATAATATATTTATAATAACATGAATGTAATTGATTATTCAGCAACCCGACGACGGGAACCTATTAAACACCATGCGATGTTGCCGAATTCAATTAGAATGATTATAATCGGAAAATCTGGAAGTGGCAAAACACAATTGTTACTTAATTTAATAACAAGATTGATGAAATGGGACAAGTTGTATTTAATAGCCCCGAGTATAGATGATCGGCGATGCTACGAAGTGTTAAAGGATTACAACGAAAAGGCAGCAGCAATCACCGGCGAGGGTTTTATTGAATTTATAACCGATATCGAAGAAGCACAGAGCATTGATGATATTGATGGAAGTATTAACAATTTAGTCGTATATGATGATGTGATGTTAGACAATCAAAAGAATCCTGCTAGGATCTTTTTCATAGGTAGACATAAAAACACCGACGTGATATATGTCACTCAACGATGCACTCAAATACCAAAAGTGATCAGAGATAACTGTACTATTCTTTCTGTATTCAATAGAGTTGATACACATAATCTCTTTAGAAATTTCTTTAGTCACGCTCAGTCTATTCCACATGGATTTGTAACGATAAATTTGCATGATCCTAGATCAAGATATCGTATCGGACTTGATAAAATATTCGGTTGAAATCGTAGCAGCTTTTATCGTAAAAAAATTGTTAACCCCATAGCAGCAGCAGGGGCTGCGACAACAATTGTGGCGTCTCTTTTTGCCAAATGAGCCTCTATAAAGCATTTACGAGGACGCCTTGGTTTGCCAAATTGACGCTTTTTTACGATTTTGGAGCAAGCCTTGGTTTGCCAAATCGACGCCTCTAAAAAGTTATCTGATTCGCCCCTGCTGCTGCTGGAGTAGTAGGACATGAAATTCATATTACATTGAACACTCTAACATAATAAAATCAACCGTAAATGGAATTATTAACGCAGTACTGAGTTTCATTTATTCAAGATGTGCATCTCTCGAAGTATGGGAATAAAGTCAGCCTTTCAAATCTATGTGGTAACAGCAATAACAGAAGTAATAGTGGTTGATTATAATTAGTAGTACAATAGCAGCAGCGCTAGTTCAAAAACGATTATGACAAAGAAGGAGTTAACACAGCAAATATTAGTGTTAATACATAAAAGTGGTGTAATACGCAGATTTGCTTTATTTTGTTATTTACTTATTGTTCGTAGTAGTAGTAGTAGTAACAATAGTTATTCTTGATTGTCAAGCGGAATATTTAGAAGAGAAAAAAAAAACGACGTAAGCATGCAGAAATTTGTCGTACCTCTGATGATCCACATCTCACAATTCGGTTACAGTCCCTTGGATGGGGAACATTAGTACAACTGTAGCATAACAGTCCAGAACCTGGAACATATATACTAGATTACTGTTTAGTTCTTCAAAAATCAACGTTATATTTTCATACAGTCAAACGCGTTGATGTATTTGTAATGTCACGCTAGCAGATATATTAAACATTACTCTTAAACAATTAACAACAACAATAAATACACACTAAGTAATTAAGACTGACTTTATACCCAGCTAATCAAAACTGACCTTACAAAAGTACAATCGTTTCCATTAATTGACATCTATTCTCCGGCAAGAACTCGGTGTCATGGATATGTGTCTACTTAATCCCAATGGCTTATATAGGAACTAAAGTCTGCTTGGGTTTCATATCCGTGTACATCAACATATTGTGATAGTTCTGTTTTAAAACGGAGATCAGGTAAAAAGACATATTCTCTCTTATTAGAGTGTTATTTAATATTGTAAATCCTGTTTATGTAACCTGTAACAGAATTGTTACCGAGTGGATGGTGGATTAAATGAACAACACAAACACAATATGTGAAAGATGATGTAAATTTATGAAATAAATTATTAATGAAAAAAAAAATGATGTATCAACACAAAAACTCATGCATTCAACCCACAATCTCGCTTCACAACTATTCACAATTCAACAATAAATTAAATATTAATACAAAATAAACACAGAACCAAGGAATCTCCTGGACTAAACACAGATCCAAGGAACCTTTACAAAAGTTATATTAACGCAGGTATAAATTGTGATAACAAATACAAACATCAAACTATACTATCGCACGTTCGGATTGCGACAACTAGCACAAACATATACATGTATTTTAATCAAGTTGCTAACTGTTATAGATTCATTTAATCCCTTGAAATACTACTGTGATTCAAAGTAACTATGTGTAAATATAACAATGTATTCAATTGTACTACAATTGCAACACACACATGTGTCTCGACCCTGTATAACCGTACGATTCACCAACTGTTGAATCGCCGCTCAGCTTCTCCGAATACCTGGGGTTGACCAATAATTTTATCGGCCGTTTGCCCTTCACAGATCCACCACAGTTATACGTACAGACAGCATACAGCATCTACTAGAACCATCGTTCTCCAAATTCTTAGATGCTATCCCGGACGTTTACACCTCTAGACAGCTCCGACACTAGGACATTTAGACTTCTAGATTTCCGGATATTTACACATCTCGACAGACGTAGACGGACATACAATCCGACAGACAGTCAGATACCTCAATTTGAATGCACAATTAAACAGCATAATCACCGCACAACCAATCACATTCAGCTACAATTCAGAGACATTCAGAGACGTTCAGAGACGTTCAGCTACAATTCAGAGACGTTCCGCTACAAATCAGCTACAATAGAGAAACCAAACTAATAATAGTTGTTTCTAAAACAATCTAAAACTTAGATTACGCTATTGCATTTAAAGTCTCATAGTGACTAGTAATTCCAAATAGTCCACATCTATTCTCCGGCAAGAACTCGGTGTCATGGATATGTGTATACTTAA
Source organism: Unio delphinus (assembly GCA_029339505.1). NCBI lineage: Eukaryota > Metazoa > Mollusca > Bivalvia > Unionida > Unionidae > Unio > Unio delphinus. The sequence continues at coordinate 12,839,958 of JAQISU010000055.1, read as the reverse complement.
TACCAATGGCTTATATATGAACTAAAGTCTGCTTGGGTTTCATATCTGCGCACATCAACATATTGTGATAGTTCTGTTTTAAAACGGAGATCAGGTAAAAAGAATTATTTTCTTTTATTAGAGTGTTATTTAATATTGTAAAACCTGTTTATGTAACCCTCATTTTCACAATCTTGCCATACGTATGTCTGATCGATTAGATTCCTGTCTGTACCACTGACTGCTTTCTCCTTCATCTTCTCCCTAAAATTAACAGCTGGTAGTGCCAGAGGGGAATCACGCCTGGATGAGTTGCACATTTTTGTATTATTAAATGTCATTTTGTTCACAGACTATTTCAACGAAAGGATTTTTCACTTAAGTTAACAGTCTTTATTGTTATATGGAAAGGGAATACAGTAGCAATGACCAGATTGTTTACCTTTAGCTGATGTACAAACCCTTCATGCATGGTAACGTTGCTGTTTTTGACAGCAAAATTAGTCCTACCCGAATGTCATTTGAATTTATACAGACTCTTTGACAACACAGACTATTTACCTAAAACATGATTCAAAACATGTCTTTGATGTACAAATGGTACTTAATCGTTGAATGCTTTTCAACATCAGATAATGAAACTATTCCGCACTTACCTGCACCGCATGCTAACCTTCCAAATATAGTTAAGACAACAAGTACTAGAGCTGCAATCAAAAACAAGATACGAGTCTTATTATTTGAATTAACAATGGCAAACCATTTACATGCAGACCATTTTATATGCAAATGGTATAATATCTATTTCAAGTGTATATACCGTAATTAGTCTATAGGAGGTGAGAATACAGTACATCGCTGTTTCACTTAAAACGTTCGTAAAGTTGTTGACAATCGCTAGGTTACGCATGTACTGTTCCCATTTTTTGGAGATATCTAATTATTTGGACATACCTAATCATTTGGACATACCGTGTTATATATATATATATATATATATATATATATATATATATATATATATATATATATATATATATATATATATATATATATATATATACATTTTAATAAGCCTAGATAATGTAGGAATATCTTTTTGTATAGGCAACACAGAGATTAGTAGAATTGCGCTCTCTTAAAATAACTACGGTATCTTCCATAAATGTGTCTAAATCGGTTTTAAATCCTAAGTCATTATTCAGTCTGCAATAAAAGCTAAGATATCGATAAATATGAAGAAGTATTATCTAATACACTATTACTTACTTATTTACTTACTAACTAGCTTACCCATTTAAGTGCATACTTACATAATTACTAATATACTTACATACATATTTATGTATATATATATATATATATATATATATATACTTATATACTTACATACACACTTAATTACATGCAGACGTACATAATGCTTAAATATATTCTTTCATTCATGAGTACTTACATATATATGTGCATACTTATTTACTTATATTCAACTATATTTAATTACATACATACATACATACATACATACATACATACATACATACATACATACATACATACATACATACATACATATATACATACATACATACATACACAAACACACACACACACATACACACATACATACATACATACATACATACATACATACATACATACATACATACATACATACATACATACATACATACTTACTTACATACATGAACTATGTTTGATAAACGATCAAGGTTAGATATCTCTTAGGATCTATCTCTCTACCAGGAAGTTAGAAAATGATTACTATTGTTTGCCAGACATATTCCGTATCTTTTCTTTAAAATGAAAATTATATTTGCAGCTATTAACGTCGATCATATTAGACAAAATATGTAACGTAATTATGCAAAATATAGTGATACACACCATGCTGTCTTGATAATCTGTACATGTTACATCTTGCTGTATCCATTGCTGCCATCATGGATGCCAAAACCAAGCCGCATAAGGCTTGCTCTTATCTTCAAGTCACTGCCCACTTCTAAACTATTTCAGTCACGTTGTTGATGATAAAGAGGCACAATCACGACAAAGATATGACCAAATAATTCATTTGATCTATGTCCCGCACCTTCTACGACAATGGAGTGTTATATATTACCATATACCAATTATTAAGTTCATGACCTCAGTGCCAGATAAGTTTATGTCTATTTGGACGGGACTCAGAAAATAATTACTCAAGCACTCGCCATAAGACGAGCTAGTTGAGTATTAATCGTCCCAATGGTTTCATACACAACACAATACACTGCATAATTACACTGCTTATGCTGTAGGTAACGAGCAATATACATGTGATGCAAGCTTGATACTAACATGGGTCACAATAGTATGTTCTATAACATTACCCTTGATAAATGTCTACTAAAAGGCATAATGTTTGTAGCTCGAGAAAGTATAGTTGCACACATATCACTTTAATATTTGGTGGTATTCGTGTTTACAGTGAAGCATTTAATTAATCTATGTGACATAATTCCCTTTTCAAGAAGCTATCACACGTCTTTAGTAGTTAGAAATGCGAGAGGTTATAAGACAGAGAATATCAATCTTTTTAATGTTTGTTGTCTGGTCAGACATTATAACGTTTCCCCTATATCACCTTTATCATTTTAACAAATAGGGTTGCAGCACACTTATTAAATTGGACAACAATTATTGATACTGGTAATTTAAGAAGTTGTAGTAGCAGCAGCAACGGCAGTAGTAGTAGTAGTAGCAGTAGAAGAAAAAGAATAAGAAGTAATCACAAAGCTATTACACTGGTATACAGCCAATATACTTCCGAAACAAACTTGGCCAAATTTACTACTTCTGGGGCACTGGGAACAAAACTGTTGCTTTACATTTTTGATTGACTCTAATTGTAAATATGTGGTACTGGGTCAGTATATAAGACCATTGAATTGGGAAATGCGGAGGATAAGAGTCATAAAAAAAGGGGGTTTCGATTTCAACCGGAAATGATTAAAATACATCTTCAACTGCATCTATGAATAAAGTTGTGAGTGGGTTTGAACAGTACTTGCTGTTTAGACAGATCAATGAATTATTCAGTCTGAAGCTGGTATTGAATCATATATGATATGAATTGTATCATGTTATTCCTAGACGTTATGCATGATGTAGTCATAGCTACGTTTATATTATTATGCTGATCAAATTCATCTATATTTCCTGTATAAATCATACCGTCGTGCTCTCATATTTGTCACTGTTTGAATTGGCAAAGGTACACATTTCTGTTTAGCCTAACTGGACAGAGATGGCACGTTGTTGTGAATAATGCAGATCACTTTTGCTGTGTTTATGGTAAAATGACGTTTGCATTACAAAAAAGCAGTATAACCACTGTGCTTAAGAATGGTTAACACCTTTAGTTCGGGTAACACATTTTATTTGGCTACAAAATTGGAGATCAGAACAAGAGATGGTCCCACACATGTTGCAACAAATGTACAATAAATCTTTGGCCGTTGTTGAGCAGGAAAAATAAATATATGTCTAGTGCAGTGCCAATGGATCTCGAGAGATCCAAAGTATCCAAAATCAGGATATTGTATTTCTACACTGTGCCAGAAATCGGGAGAGGTACTTTATCCACACCTTCTTTCAGCTATGCGTCCAGAGCCCTCATAATAGTACTGCCAGAACCTGACTGACGCACTCGAATCATTCGACTTGAGTCAGATGAGGAAGAAAGAGATGATGAAACGTCTAGTCCTCACCCATCAATGTCACCTAATGCACATTTTCGTCCATTATCCTCCATTGAACCACACTTCATAACACAGGGTAAACTAAATGACCATGTAAGGGATTTTGTTACTCTCCAGGAGAAAAACAGATATGTTAGGCTCCAGATTACGGCCGTCAACACTCCTGCAAACATTGTTAGGAACTGCGTGTTTCATGACGGTCAAAATGATTCATGTAGCCTGAAACAACAGCAATGTTTGGATGGCAGCCGTCAACATTGTTACTGATATAGAAGCGTGGAGAGTTTTCTAGCATTGGGACATCATGCCGCAGACATTTATCATAATGTCCCACCCATTCACAATATTCTGACACCAGACTTACTACCAGTCCTAACACAAACCTTTTAATGGTGAGCGCCAAGCGAGGCACATGTTAGTACCATTTTATTAAGTCTTTTATATGACGTAGCCAGGGACCGAACCACGCCTGTCCGCATCCAAGGCGGATGCTTTAACTACTGGACCACACCAGCGGTATTTAAAGCTGGTCGTTCACTCCATATGAAGGACACATATGAAGCAATAAACCACTTTTGATGCGCAGGAACTTTGACCAGCATCCGAGGTAGCTTTGCGACAATGTCACGGAATTACGTAAACCCTTATGTTTTATTAAATATGTGTATTCAAGTTTCGTTTTTGGTGTACAACGATACTTGAAGAGGATTATCGTATATAAGTAGTATTTTAAAATTGTGAGTTCGGTCCATCCTATGCCGCAAGTGCAAAGTGTTGTTGATGGGAAGAATCGAATGCTTACAGTCTGTACAAATACCCCACCTTATGTAAAGCGCTTTAAATCACGGATATTCTTGTCAATTCGCGGGTCTACTATAAGGATTTGCACGAAAAGCTTCTGGAAAGCTTTCTCTCATGCCCACATTGAAGGACCAGAGTGACCAAGCGTTTGAAGTTATCGGACTGATCGAGGTCGACGTGGTGCAACCTGTAAATCCAACCACAGGAATTAACCGTAGCATCTCTGAATGTCAATAGTAGCAGCCGTGAAGTTGAAACAAAGTGTGCTAACGATGGAATGCAACTCATTACATATAATCTTGTAGCCGTGGACTAATTATGGGGTTCGTAAAACTTGTTGCATCTTTTGGGACTGTATAGATAAGTTGTTTATTTGTCCATTTGTGCTCGCATAGCTTCATAATCTGAGTGAATTCATTTTACTACATGAGTACGATTTCACATTGTTTACAGACTGAGTAAACAATATCCATATCTTCATTGTGTAACTACTGTGAATCATTCTCCTCTTGTCTTTGTATTTTGTTAAGTAATTTGTTTCCAGCTTTTGTTATCACATTTGCGCGTTCTTCTCTTAATTAATACAAAAGATGGGTTATATATATATATATATATATATATATATATATATATATATATATATATATTATATACGCACCTATTCATAATTTATTGCTCATTTAAGTCATCTATTATTAAACATTATATTTATATTATTTTCAAAAGTATTTTGTTGTAAATCCGGAAATCCCATCCCATTTTTACTGAAGGTTCTTGCTCTCCTTCTTGGTCACTAAACTTATTAAAGTACTGCTGTTTTATCTGAAATGGGATAGTCGTGCAAGAGATTTCACGTATATGAGCGACTGGCTACTCCGACAGTTACTGGAGCCTCCGCACGCACCATTTGTTGGATCAATGATAATTTGTTATCATGTCTTGCATATCAAGCTGGATTTAACGAAGAACTTTGCCAAGGCTATGGACGAAATAACAGCAAGTTACTCCCAAGTAACGCCGTGAAAAGTTTCCAAATTTAGGTGAAGTTAAGAAAAAGGAAGATGTATTGGTTGGTCCTCAAATTCTTGAACGTTATTGAGATGATGCTTATGAAGGTGCACTGCGTGGCAGTAAATGGTAGACACATAAAGCCGTCCAGTTTGCGACGACAACTATTCTCGAAAACAACAAAACAGACAACTAAAGAGAGTTGGTGGGAAACCGTCTCAAGGCATACGTAAACCTTGGTTGCAAATGCCATTAATGATATATGTGTGCACTCACATCTATAATTTGTCTACCAAACCGCAGAGCAGTGAGCAAAGAGCACGGTGAGTGATTTCAAAAAGGACATTGCAGCAATGAAGAAACCTTGTCATGGCAAATGGAACCCATCAATCAATCTAGCATGGAACTAGAACATGCAAGAATAAACCTTCAGTATTCTTATAATGCTTCACTGGCTAAACAATTGTATTGGAATAATTGAAATAGGTCAATTTTATAAATGACGAGAAATTGAGCTCTTTTTCAACCATGTTTGTTTCTTTAATCATCTGAATGCATCAAAGGAAGTATTTGGCGCCAATGAACTTACGATACGAATGAGCTAAGTCTAAAAAGAGCAGACCACACATTCATTCCCCATTGTATATTTTAACCGAATAGAAAAATTATGGTAGTGAACACCTGCATCATGTGTATGTGTAATATACTTTAAATGTGCATGCGCACTTACAAATATGATCCTTAAATGCATGACAAGAGATATGTACAAGTGATCCAACATTCCAGTGAGACGAAATACATATAATTTACTGATCATGCCAGTGTAGGCCATACAACCAAACAAATATATTGTCTTACGTAGGTGCTATCATTTATAACAACACTGACCGCATATAAAGTGATACACTAAATTGATTGAATGTATATTAATATGATGTTTTGTCCGAATTCTGGGTAACTCAAGACCTCATTTAATATCTGGGAATATCACAAGGCAAACTTTAACAAAGCTAGTAACTGTGACAAGGTTGGACTTTTGTTTAGTTGTGTTTAATGTTTTATGCATTATGATATATGTAAACTACTAAATGGCAATATTTGTTTGGTAAAGTGACACGACCAAAGACGCCAATATATTTGACGCGGACGATCGGATGTATGATTTGAACCCGTATCTCTTTGATCTTTAGTCCGGAAATATCTCTACTGAGCAATCGTGGCTTCAAATGTTGAAGAGTATCCCGGTGCTCCAACAGTGTACTGTGGTCCTACAATGTAACATGACAAAGCAAGGTTGGAACAGGATCTGTCTAAAACACACAATACTATCATGAACGAAGGGCTCATTTATAAAGTAAATTTGATGATACATAAATCTGACACGAAACACGTACCCATAAAGTCCTTGATGCAAGTGGAACAATGGATATATAAAATTGATCTTGTTCATAAATATAAGTAATCGGAGCATATAACATTAACATGTATAAGAGGGAGCATTAACGTGCATCATTTTTAAACAAATATGATTAATATATGAAACTATTACCATGCATAATCAATGTCAAGAACCTATAGTGATGTACGGTTGGTATATGCATTCATAATCATTTCAAGATACGTGTTCACTTAAACCTTGTGTATGTGACTACGAGACTGGCTTTTCGGAGTTTGTTGAGCAGTTTGATTCATATCGAATTTGCTATACAATATATCGTATACGAAATCATCAATGTTCTCCATAATTTTAAACAATTTGTGTCTCAAACGATAACCGAACAGGCTAAAAGACATAACTTTAAAGGAAGTGGTGGGGCTGTTTAGACTCATTGGTATAATATAGTACAGACCACCACCACCCCACCCCCTGGCTGAAAAGCCTCAAGGTGTTTACAATCACCCTTGGACTGAATAGTCTCAAATGAGAATTAAACATGGGGACTATTGGAGCTGTATAGTCTCATGGGAAAGTGGAGTGATTGTATAGTGACAATTGGAATGGAAGAGGTGAGGGTGAAGTCACGTAGCTAAAGATTGGTGCAACAATGCTAGAAACAGGTTTGCACCGGGTTGACATCATTGGAGAGTAGAAATATACCCCCAATATACAGAGAGGGATATAAAACATACAATAAACAACATAACGTAATATTCAGTGAAAAACATTTCACATTATTCGTGTTGGCTGAGGCAAAAGAAGCAATCGTTTCGTGACCTATGAGTTGCCTTGAAAAGGGCCTTTTGGATGTTATCCTAACATCATAAATGTTAACATAGAGGGCATCTCACGGATCGTCTTATCTTCCTCAAACTTTTTCTGAATTGTGGACCATGATAACGTGACATACATGGGGTAGCACGGGTGGAAGACCATTGATGATACGTGCGTAGTCGATGCTACATTTGTCCTCATCTTGTGACTAGAACGGGTGAAGAGAATGCAGTGTACTACGGTTATTTATAGTGAAAGAGCGTATAGAAATAAATTCAGTTTTTTCACCAATCCTAGCTGGCCTTTCAAAATTCAGTAACAGTGCGGAGTCTGTCTCCCAATCCGAAGAGAGATGTTTGCTACGTCACACACTCTGTATAGGTGCGCTAGCGTCTGTGCGCCATGAATCGCTCAGACAGTTTTCAATCAATACGCAAAATAGAAAGACAATGAATTGGGGTTCACTGGCTGGGGAGACTAGACGCGACGATAAAGCAGTGGCTACTAAAGTCAACACAAATTTTATTCCAGAAAGAACCAATTATAATTGAGAATTTGTTCCGGTACCTTCTTCTTTACCACACGTCGCGGTGTTTTAAAACGAGACAGGAAGAGGAATTTGAGAAATTTGTACAGAAACATAAATAAGCAGAAGGAAACTTTTCTTCTTCAACATCAACAGCAAGAATAAGAATCAAGAAGGGAACAAATAAAGAACTGAAAGCAGCAACACTAAAGAAATAATGTTTAAGAGAGAAGGACCATGCAAGTCAAACGGTATAGATACTTTCAAACATTTTGGCGAAGTTAAGGAGTATAAAACAAATGTATCATATGTCCTTAATATGGCCCACAGACAAAGATCGTCCCGAGTCAAGCAGCCCATCCCCATTACTACGCCTGAGATGCCAAAACCTTTGATTTATACTAAATCATCGACAGGAACCAAATAGTCAAGTTTTCCGTAGTAACCACTTCAGAGAAGACGGTTTCGATCCCGCCTCTATACTGAAACAGTCATTTGGGATTAAGAAAATTAAACAACTCCTGCCAAAAGCGGTTAAAAGTGCGTTGTCTCAACAGATAACCCATAGCACACCAGATTGACAAAAATCAAGGCTTACAGCAGGCATTACAACACGCAGCCCGCGAGGAGCTGTTCAAAAGGGAGAGCGAGCAGGTGTAAAAAACGTGTATCGATATAAACATATACAACAATAGTATGCATGCCGTAGCTTGTTTCCTGCCTGTTGCTGTTTTAAACAATAATACTAATGGTATATCACCAGTGCTCTTCTGATGCTTAAATGGTGTGAATAATTGGTGTATTGTTTTTAATTGTAAGGACCAATTAGAGTTGAGGATCTTGGAGTAAAGTACCTTCGTTGCTTAGATAAACACTTGCTTCAATATGCGCTCTGAAACCAGCCGATACCAGATTTCATTTCCCAAGTACATAAAATGAGTTTATATTGTATAAGACGTCACGGGAGACTGCATGTACAAGATGTACCCATGTATCGCATTGATACAGAATGTTATATCAGTAGCACATTTAAAATCATATATTGTGACAAAATAACGATTCATTGAAGTAAGATGTATATTTATATTAAATGAATCAATTTAAACAGTATTTCTTGTTCCAGTAAGTATTTTTGAGAACTTAGGCAACGGATGAAATTCTTTTTAACTTTCCTGGAACAAAATTCTTTTTTTAGAAAATGTTGAAGAACTGATGGCAGCACTAGAGGAAATGGCCAAGAAACCAGTTGATGTTGATAGACAGATACCCACCCCCCTATTCCAGAGGCCATACAAATCGAATACTGTCCAGGCTGATAAATCTCGAATCGCAAGATAAGCACAAGGCCCAGAATGTAGAGCCCAAGCGCTGCTCAGCTTGATCATGGACTGTACTTTCTTCATGTCCTGAATCATCGTCTAGTTTAGGCTGAAATTTTTAAGTCCTCACTTCATAGCGAGAAGAATCTTCGTCATCTTCATGAAGTTGGCCAACTTCAAGGAGTTCAGCTTCCTCAAACGACGAAGATGAGCATGACAAAACTGCTTTAAGATCCCTTGTGTCGTCACTATCATCCATTATCATCACATACTCTAAGCTTGAAGGACTTCCCGACTGTGCTGAAACCCAAAAGTCCGATTTTTCAACCTAAGTGTAATCCGTAAAACATCGATGCACGCTTACAAATCTTAATTTTCTTCTCTGTGAGTTTCAACCTACATTTACAATTTACATGTATGAGTTATTTAGCGGAAAAGGAACATTACGGTAGATAATCTGTATTAGACTCAAGTAGAACTTTAAAACAGACATTAGAGCTTCGCTTTGCATACTACCACTATACCTAACATGGAAAGTGATGCGGCGCGTGTGAAATCTGATGAATGTGAAAGTGATGACACGCGTTATCATGGACTCTTCACTGGATGTTCGTCTCCGCTTGAGACCATGTGTCAACCACCCTACAGGATGTCATACAACTCTAAGTAAACGCCTGAGGATTTCAACGTTCCGTCAGCTGATGAACCTGTCCAAGACAAATATTCGTTCACTGTGCCGTTTGCCTGAATAATGTGAAAGTCGATTCCAAACCTTCAAAGGCAAATTACCAAAATATCTGCCTGGAACTACCCCCGAAGATTTAGCCAGAGCCAAATGTTTCTACTAAAGTCGAGTGTTTCAGTTTGTGTGTTCCTTTACACGTGGCAACATAACGATTCCGTTTACCTGGAACATGCTTGATGGTCTCTGAAGTGTCACTACCTACCTTTGGTGGGACATTAGTAATCTCTAGATGAATATTTTACAAGAGAACATTCGTGGTTTGCTAGTGGAGTTGAGAGAAAGCATTTACCGAGAATTGTTCAACACACAAATGAAACGTAAAAAAACAATTGCATACGCTAAGAAAGCTATGTTATAACCATTTGTGCATGAAGGTAAATAAGACCAATTATTCATTTGAAAGCGTTCCATTGGTCAGACACGAAGGTATCGTGTGAGATCCATAAGGGTTCGTATGGGACTAATTGTGCTTACAAGGTGGTGATCCTAATTCAACGAATTCCAAACGGACGAGTTAGAGAATAACTAACCTCATTTGTTATGATGTAAACTTAGTTAAAGAGGAAAATTTCGTATGACGTGTGGTGGGTGAGTTAGTGACTAAACAATATTGGTACGGAGCTAAAAAGAGCTCGATGATGCTGTTCAAAGGTACATGTATAAAAACGGGCTACCATTCCAAAACCGTTATCACTCATGATGCAACATATTCCGAAGAAGGAAATCAATTAGAATATTTAAACGGAAGAGGATGACCAACACGTATTACGAGAACTGTATAACAAATTGGGATCGACGTGTAGTATGCGTCTTAGTAATTTGCTTTTTGGGATTTCGTTTGCCCGTTGATTCCTTGTGGACACTGTATGACGAATTCCTACAAGGACATTATTTTGGCTCCTTTTAACGTCCATGGGAGACTCATTCCGTTAAAAGCCTTGTTATTTGTCTGGATATTTCTCGACCTCTGCGAGTAAAAACGATTTGTCTATTTTAGGTACTTTAGATGTGTATGATGGTGTGTGTGGAGCTTTAGACTCGCGACTTTATTGGACAATGTATTTGACTGGAAACGTTGGGGTTTGGAGGCTTGGACAAAAGAAGTGGCCAATTATGCTTAAGAGTTGTGATCCTAAAAGCTAACATCCAGTCCAAAAGTGTGCTTTAAACCTGTGTCACTGACATTGTCAGACGATGAGGAAGAATCCGTCATCGAGGACAAGACTATCATGGACCTTCCACAAAAACTATTCCAAGCGGACAACTGTGTGACTGTATAAAATGTAGAGATTCTAAGAACATTACACAAGATCCCTAGGACACCCTGGATAAAAAAAATATATGTTGTACAGAGAGTTGTGTATATTCCACATTGAGTAAGGTAATGTGTTTTTTATTGCTGTACTTACTCATTTCGCTTTAATGTGTTTTTGCAAAACAGTATAAAACCTATTGTCTTGTCTATTTTGTTGTCAAAAGTGACATTCCCCACACTACTATGGCTACCTCTACTATTTCCGCTCCCTCTTCGTCCGCTTGCAAAGTCATCGACGAAAACTTAGATTGTGCTAGTTTGTGGCCTTGTGTACTCGCCATCAATGTATTATGTCAATTGAAGAACCTAGCGATTCTGGCAAAACCTAATTTGTCAAACGTTTGTTCGAATATAAATATCATTTGATTGATCGTCTAACTCAGCGTATCTTGTGGTGTAACAAAGAGTGGCAATCAGCGTACAGCCTCTTGTGAGAAAGTAAAGACGTTTTCATCTTGTTTATGTAAGGCGTTCCTAGCGAAGACGAAGTGATTGTATATGACCCAGTCAAGGATATCTGGTCATTTTCGACGACATGTTAGGAGAAGACGAATAATAAATTAAAATGGTGTTTGCACGCAATGTGCATCATCATACAATTTCAGTTATCTCCCAAAATTCAATTTATCTTTCTTTCACCCATTCCAGCTAAACACTTTAAAACTTCGGTCGTTAATTTGATAACCTGATGTAAATCACTATTAAATCGCCAACCTTTGGGTCAACTATCCCAAAGATACCACTGTGTATTGCATTATTCAACGCACAATCAGTAGGACCACCGCAAAAGCGCACATAAATAGTTAATTGTATCAACGATCAGAATATCAACCTCTTCTTCCTGATATAAACATAACTAAAAACACCAGGTCATGAGCTCAAGTGCGCAGATTAAAACCCCACAGGTTACTCCATCAAGTTGTCTCCCCGCCACTCTCGCGAAGGTGAAATTGCAAGTTAGTTTTGTAAATCGTTATGGTCGAGTGTTGGTTTCTTCAGCAGATGCCTTTGCAATGGCAGTTTTGAAAACTGATCCGAATTCTTTGGATCAAAGAAAGGTGTTAATAACATCAGTTAGTGAAGAAAATATTGGATCTAAGCACTTAAGCAGCAGTGATGTTGGAATTGGATCAAGTTCACATGACGTTATTGCACTCTTGATCACTATTGTCGATACTAGATCCATAGTGATAGGTTCAAATGCTGCGAACAGTTGTCGCTGAAATTATAAATCGCAACTGTATGGTGACGACAAGTAATTGCAATTGTGTTGTAAAGTTTCTCTCTAATGTTTGTAACTTGTCAAGAAATAAATTTGAAAACAGTTCTGGAGAGAAGGTATTTGCAAGTAGTATACATTTGTTTCTTGACATTAGTTTCTTAGTTATCTCGACGAACTCTTTGCAGCTGGGACTCTCCATGATCTTCGTCCTGTAGTGGGATAATTTGGATAAATGGACCATGTTTGTGACAATTTTCGTAGCGGCTTCAAATATTTGTTTATGGATAGTGAGTCTGGTGTAAATCCAAAACCTCTCTGTTTTAGGGCGGTCTTCTTTAGCAGTGCAAAGCTGGACCCTAACACTGCAATACCAAGGAGCACAGCTTTGAATCGATACTCTGCACTTGGTGGCGGGGTAGGTTTGTCAAGCAATGAACGCAGGCAGTTGTCAAGTTGTTCTTATGTAGGAGGTAACCATGTTGTTAGGTTTGCTTGGATGGCATGCATTAGTATGGTTCTAATTATAATACAGAAGTTTATCTTAGTAACATATTAAGGTAGTTTAATTGGTAGAATGATAATTTCAGATGGCATATAATACAGTGGTGTAGTTCTATGAAGAATCCAGTGTAAAATGTGATCATGTCTGTGGGTGAGTTGGTTCATTGACTGTTAAGGTTGATAACATGAATGGAATATAGGCGATTGGATGTGTATGAGTTTCCAGATCAGGCAGAGTGAAAGTTGAAATTTCCATAAATAACCAGGTTGTCACCTATAGAATTTTCATACTCCAAAACATTCAGAAGCTACTTTAAAATGTGATTCAGATAGCTTGTATTTTCGACTAAAAGGAGGGCGTTCGAATAAGAAAAAAGCGAATTAAACTTTGTTAAAATGTTATTGTTGCTTGGATTACTTCAAACGATGTGTGGCATAAATTGAAGTTTGTGTTGTGTTTAAGACATTTTATTATGGAATTCTTTGCAATGACGACCATTCCACCTCCGCGAGAATGGAAGTAATTGAGTGACACAGGAAGGAACACAGGCACCGGACGAAAATCTATCACACTACGTCAGATAATGAAATAGGCCGCCACTTGGTCGAGTGAAAGAGTGATAGGGTTTTAAATATGTATCTTATTTGAAAAATGACGATCTGTTTTTGAATGATATTAAAATGCTGTTTATTTGAATTTCACATTTTGTGTATTCATTAATTTAACTGTCGGCATGGCTGAATGGGGGGTTGGACCTTTGCATCTCTCCATCACTACTTCAATTCTGACACAAACGAGCCAGGTTTGGTCTTCTGCAATAATTTCATATAATATAGGGAGCACCCCACCCAACATAAAAAACGGGAAAGCGTCAAAATCGGAAACAAGATAACACTTTCACCAAAACCGATGTTGATATACGTGCGTTTGCTTCGGAAAGGGGGGGTGGTGGTGGGGGCGAGGGATCGCTAAAAAAAATAATTGTGCATGCAGCTTGGAAGTGAAATTTGTATGAGGTGACTTATCATGAGAGAGTAGAAAGTAAAAAATAACACATGAAAATTTTGATTAATTTAATTAGTTTGAAATACCCTGGCATACTGACAACTTATAACTGTGCCTTCAGTACTGCACATGTATATAACGAATACATGAATTCAAGTATAGATCACATATATGTAAATTCAAGTATCATTCACATCCAGGGATATAGTGGCGTGGTAAAGACAGTTACCTACTGAATTTTGCGCGTTCCCTTTCATTTTTCGCATTGGACATTGTCCCCACCCCCGCAACTGAATAACATGTACTCTAATTTGTTTATGTAGCGATACATTAAGTTTCACATTCCGTAAGGTAACACAAGAAAACATTCAAATATTTTGTTCTCGTTTAATCTATTTCCCATTGACAACAAATATGTGTCCCTAAACAGTTTGATACATTATTCATCAGTCGCCAGTAACACATGGCTAACACTTTAGACAGTCTACATGTATATGTACCTACATATAGTTCTGCCAGCTAGAGACAGCTATCTTATTGTAAAGGCCACCAAGGGGATAGGCTATTCATGGGAAAGGAAAATCCGTTATCAAAACTTTTAAATTCATCTGGGCGATATGCAACACCTCGAATTAACCTGACGATGAGACATGTAAACTTTCCAAAGATTTTAAATTTATTTTGTGTTTTACGGCGCCGTTGGTAGGAATCGTATGGATAACCTACGCAAATGCCAATAACGCTGAGCGTGTGCATCTAGCGCCGCTATTTTGAGTCCCAGACAATCCTTTGTCAACATAGGCATGACCCGTATTCAAGATAAATTCTGATGTAAGAGTCAATAAGGACATTTATTTCATCAAAAGGATACATATATTATAATTGAAATTAAGTTTACGTATAGCACAACGGTACAATTAAAAGCTCGAAGTTTACTGGCTTTTATCTTACGACAGAATAGTATGTGTGTGTGTGTGTGCATGCGTGCGTGCATGCATGTATGTGTGTGTGTGTGTGTGTGTGAGAGAGAGAGAGAGAGAGAGAGAGAGAGAGACAGAGAGAGAGAGAGAAAGAAAGAGAGAATTTTTTTTCAAAGTTGCTTTAACAAGTTTTCAGTCATATCGTTACTCTGCAGTGTAACAGTTCATAGTGATGTCTAGTACTGGGGCATCACGCATACATATATAGCATGATATCCCACCAAGTCACATTTTCCTGACACGAGGCCGACTTAATCTCTCTTAGATGCTGTGCGCCAAGCGAGCCAACTGCTAGTACCAAATTTGTAAGTCTTTGATATGATACGGCTGAGGCTCATACCATCGATCTTCCGCATCGGAGGTGGACGCTCTAATCACTAGGCATCCGGAACGGTCTAGAATAGTGATGTTGCATGGTAATCATGCATGCTGCTATTAAATAGAAATACAGTCATTTCTGACAGACAATATTGATATTGGTTAAAACATATTTTGTATGATGTCCCTAAAATTTCATCTTGAAAGAGTGTTTCTTTCCAATGATGATAGGGATATTATATCAGTTGCAGCAGGGGTGTATTAAAGTTTGCGCCCCTCTAGTGGTCTTAAAAAATGCAATTGTGGCTCTTGGCCGAAAAAGATTTTGCCCTCCCAACCATGAGTTACAGAATTAAATTTCGCAGCAAGTGTATTAGATCACAACTTTTAGAGTCAGACTATTTAATGGATTAAAATGGAACATGGTGGAAAAAACAAAAATACCGAAACCAAACATAGATTACCTGAACAAAGACAAAAAATACAAGATACAAATTTTACTTATATAACTAGTTAAATATTTAATTCCAATAATTTCAAGTAATGCTATACTACCGTAGTTATTTTAATCTTTTTATATTTTGATGCAATAAGAGAAGAAACGAATATTCCGGATATATATATATATATATATATATATATATATATATATATATATATATATATATATATATATATATATATATAATATATAATATAATATAATATAATATAATATAATATAATATAATATAATATAATATAATATAATATACTATATCCCCAATATTATAATGTTTTGTCATATACCGGTCATTATAAGACACGAATCCTTTAGCATAGCCGCAAAAAAGAATACAGAGGCGTGGCTAGAGTGTTTGGGGCCCGGAGACAAGATTCATTTTTACCTTCCTCCCCCCGCCAACTCTGAAACCCATTATTTTCGTTAATAAATCATCATGACCCAATTTAACGCCAGCGGCTATTAAAGAGAAGAAAAATTAATGCATAGTTGCATATTTGCAGCAAAAACGTCCACATACAACAACTTTCAAAGCCCATTTTGGCACCCCCACTAGTCTGTCGCCCGGGAATAGCTGTCCCCCTCTGCTCTCATCCCCTCCCCCAGCCACGCCTCTGAAGGGATATATAAGTGCAACATTAATATAATTTTCCTTTATTTCTTGGCCAAATGAAATTTCTGATAAAATTAATTTGAAACTGCATAATGTTTCAAAACTTATTTACCATATGACCTGTAACAGAAAAAGCAGCATTTGATGACTTGCCAACGAAAATGACTATTACGTGAAGTAAAATAAAAAATAGCTTGATCTTACATTAATAAGTCTATTGTTTGAGAAAGAAGGCCGTCTATAACAGGGGCACTGAGTTGTGATAAATTTTCATTTTACTGATATTTCTTTCCAGTGTCCTTCTTTCCTTTTTTTTTTTTGGCCCCGCTGAAGATGGCATTACCAATCTAGTTCCATTTGTGGACACGAGAGCATTAAGATTCGTTAATTCGAATCGCTGAATTTGATAAATAAATGAATAAAATACAGGTCGCAGGACTAAAATGTCACGACGTGCTTATTATAAATGTATTGGTCAATGTGTTTTGAAATTATTCTTTTTTTGAAATGTATTAATATTACCAAAACATATAATTCTTTTGCACTTAAGTACTTTCCTTTTTCTGTTCATTTATTTTTCTATCCACGCTCTTTTAGATAACATAAACTAACTGATTGTTCGTTTGATTTCATGTGGCATATGCTTGTTTCACAATATCTGAAAAAATATACTTATTCTGAATATTTATCGGGGCAATATATATGGAGTTTCATAAAGAAATAAATGCTCAAATTATCAGTTTATACAATTATTTTTCCTTGGAGTAAAATATCTCTCGAACATGTGATTTGTTTTATAAACATAAACATCTCGATAAAATACTTTATTACTTTCGACTATGTATCTGTTTTAATACCGTGATTTTCGTTTCTGTTTCGGAATTTTCAGTTTGTTCCGGTTTATTCCAGTAAATAACCGAACCCCAACTTTTTTACAAACATTTCTCGCTAAAACGAGTGATTGTGCCTAAGACAATTGACAAGGCATTATTGATTAGTACGATACAATATTGTATTTGTGGTAGTAATGATAGACGTAGAATGAGACTGAATGAAAGTGATAACCGTTCAAAGAAATTTCATCTGTAGGGTATTAAAATACTCCGGTACTAAGAAGAACAAAGCAAAGTTAATGATGCAGTGAGACAATGAACGTCAAAGTCATGCAAAATAAAAATAGTCTGTTTAGGTTTGCTTCCTTTATATTCATTTTGTGCATTATATTTGATTAAAATTGTTTAATTTTTTTTTACAATATTGTAATTAAGTGGTTAAATGTTGTTAGAATGTAAAATTGGTACATACACTCACTTAGTTGTGTCCCCTTATTTCATAAAATTACAGCGATAAATATGCCTAAAATTATTATTAAACATTAATTAACAAGTTATTTAACAAGATAATTATTTTACTGAGATATTTACAATAATATTATGAGTTTTAAATTACATAAGTATAAAAAAAACATTTAGAGCACAAAGGCGGCTACCATTATGGAGTAAATACCACCGTATGATGTGAAAGCCAGATTCAATAAGTTATAAAATATATAAAAATTTGAGAGACAAATTATATTATTATGAAAATAATATATTGTACAAGTTTAGTATAAATTTTTAATGAAAAAAGCAGGGGAAAATAGCATACGAAAACTAAAATTAACCAGATATCATAAGACAGATTAAATGTGAAAAAGATCGAGCATAATAATAATAATAATAATACTAATAATAATAATAATAATAATAATAATAATAATAATAATAATAATAATAATCATAATAATAATAATAATAATAATAATAATAATAATGATAATAATAATAATAATGTTAACATGAACCACGAATTTAATGTAAAACAAAAACGTGAGCCCCGAAAAGAGGATGCATTGCATGAAAAGCTATTTAAGACAGTTGCCGAAAGAAGACCATTATACGGGATTTGTTACATTTATCTGAATGGATTTGTATACTGAACAATGGATTAGTATACTGATGAAGAATATGAAGAATGGACTTGTATGCTGATGAAGAATATGATGAATGGAGTTGTAAACTGATCGATAATATGAAGAATGGATTAGTATACTAATGGAGAATATGAACAATGGATTTGTATACTGATGGAGAATATGATGAATGGATTTGTATACTGATGAAGCATTTGAAGAATGGATTTTTATACTAATGGAGAATATGAAGAATGGATTTGTACACTAATGGAGAATATGATGAACGGATTTATAAACTGATGGAAGATATGAAGAAAGGATTTGTATAATGATGGGGAATATGATGAATGGATCTGTATTCCGATGAAGAACATGAAGAAAGGATTTGTATACTCATAAAGAAAATGAAGAATGAATTTGTATACTGATGGACAATATGATGAACGGATTTGTAAACTGATCGATAATATGAAGAACGGATTTGAATACTCATGGAGAATATGATGAATGGATTGTATAGTTATGGAGAATATGAAGAATGGATTTGTATACTGAAGGGGGAATATGATGAATGAATTTGTATACTAATAGAGAATATGAAGAATGGATTTGTATACTGATGGAGAATATGAAGAATGCATTCGTATACTGAAGGAGCATTTGAAGAATGGATTTGTATAATGATGGAGAACATGAAGAATGGATTTGAAGACTGGTGGCAAATATAAAGAATGAATTTGGATGCTGATGGAGAATATGAAGAAGGCATTTGTATACAGCAGGAGAATATGATGAATGTATTTGTTAACTGATGGAGAATATGAAGAATGGATTTGTATACTGATTGAGCATATGATGAATAGATTTGTAAACTGATGGAGAATATGAAGAATGGATTTGCATACTGATTGAGAATATGATGAATAGATTTGTAAACAGATGGAGAATATGAAGAATGGATTTGTATACTGACGTTGAATATGACGAATGTATACTGATGGCGAATATGAAGAATGCATTTGTATACAGCAGGAGAATATGATGAATGGATTTGTATTCTGATGGAGAATATGAAGAATGGTTTTCAATACTGATGGAGAATCTGAAGAATAAATCTGTATACTGATGGGGAATATGAAGAATGGATTTGTATACTGATGAAGAATATGAAGTATGGAAGTAGTTAATGGGGACTATCTAGCGTCAATGGGAAAATCCTATGTTAAACAGCTTGGGACACTCTAGCGTCAAGGGGAATTTAACATGGTGGGGACTATCTAGCGTCAAGGGGAATTTAACATTGTGGGACTATCTAGCGTCAAGGGGAATTTAACATTGTGGGACTATCTAGCGTCAAGGGGAATTTAACATTGTGGGACTATCTAGCGTCAAGGGGAATTTAACATTGTGGGACTATCTAGCGTCAAGGGGAATTTAACATTGTGGGACTATCTAGCGTCAAGGGGAATTTAACATGGTGGGGACTATCTAGCGTCAAGGGGAATTTAACATTGTGGGACTATCTAGCGTCAAGGGGAATTTAACATTGTGGAACTATATAGCGTCAAGGGAAATATAACATGGGAAATAAAACAAGGAAAAAAGGGGTGGCAATGAAAGCTACTATCTTTTCGAGACTTATGAGTGGCCCTGAAAAGAGCCTTTGGATATTTCTTCTTCTTTTATTTTCTTCCATTGTTCCAACACCTTTTGATTTTACCAATGATTCCCGTTTTCTTATTCTTTTCTTCTTCGGGAATCCAGTCGGGATGTCCCATAGCTCTAAACTTTTCCTGAACTCTCATCCATCTTAGATTGAGTAGATCAAAGTCCTCTTTTGTCTTTTTGTTCTTTTTTTCCTTTCTCTCCTTAGACCAGTTTTCTTTAATCTGGATCACCTGTTCTTCCATCACCATTCTCATCATTGCTTCTGTTTTCTTTAGCCTGTCTAGACCCCACTTCACATATTCCCACTCTATCAGATGTAATGTTTCTTCTAGAAAACACCTGACTTTGATGACATGATCAAGTGCTTGCTTCAAGTCCCCTATTCTTATATATTTTCTTTTAATACGTCTTCTTAATTTCTGGTCTTCCTCCTCTATCATACCTTCTAATAAATCTCTTGCTAATTTCAGTTGGCTTACAAAGCCATGGTTACTCTGAAATTCTTCCTCAAGTCTTTCCACTTGATATTCTGCATCAAGGATCCCAAACCAGCTGTCTCGGAGTTGGATAAACAATTCAAAATTCATCTTGATGTGTTCAAAATTGAATGGCTCCAAGGACCGACGATTGCGTATATATATCTTAAGCACGGACGTGAAAGTAATCACCCCCCCCCCCCTACATTCACTTGTCATATTAGATACTATTCACAAATCCTACTATATACTATCCAAAATCACACCCTATACTAACCACACACACGGGGAAGCAGCCAAAACACACCCTATCATATACTATCCAAAATCACACCCTATACTAACCACACACACGGGGAAGCAGCCAAAACACACCCTATCATATACTATCCAAAATCACACCCTATACTAACCACACACACACGGGGAAGCAGCCAAAAACACACCCTATCATATACTATCCAAAACACACCCTATACTAACCACACACACGGGGAAGCAGCCAAAAACACACCCTATCATATACTATCCAAAACACACCCTATACTAACCACACACACGGGGAAGCAGCCAAAACACACCCTACTATATACTATCCAAAATCACAACATATACCATCTAAATAGAGTCAGTGTTTATAATCACACTACTCCTCTCTCACACTCATTGGCAATTGACATAGTATTTCTTTTCTAGTTATTTGGGTAGCCCTGAGAAGGGCTGTTTTTTTTAACTTCAAAATACACCTGGCTAATGCTGGCATCTCCCAGGTCTAGCCCCACACACACATCTCCTACTCCAATCATTCTCCCAATTCACTCTTGTGACTGGGAGTGCAGAGGGAGAATGAGTGGCTTCACTATCCCAATCTTCTGTTTGAGGGATAGTGAAAGTCTCTTCATTTCTGCCTCTATTCCGCAACCGTGGATGAGTCTGTGGTTGTTGCGTCTGAGGCAGTGGGGGCTGAACCTGTAGTGGACGAACTGGTTCTGGTGGTGAAGGTGTCCTCACCATAGGTTTGACTTCACTAGTCTGTCTCATCATGCGGTGAGGTAAGATGGGACTTTTCTTCTCCTCCTCTTCTTTCTTTTTTCTTTCCTCCTCTTCTTTTTCAATTTTGGCCTGCTCTGCTATGGCCTCCATAGCCAGTTCGTCCAGGAGACGCCTAGCATTTTCCAGATGCATTTGAAGCTCTCTTAACTTTTGAACTCTGCTCATCTTCTTTGATTCACCAACGATGGGTAGCCAGACTGATGAGTGCTTCTTTATATATAGTTCAAGCGCGGACGTGATGGAAAACACCCCCTAGATCCAAAAATCTTACAGTATCCCTATCATTACCAAAACACGCGGACGTGATGGAAAACACCCCTAGATCCAAACAACTTACATTATTCCTATCATTACCAAAAAAAAACAAAACAAGCTGACTTTTTAAAATAAAACACTCACTCACTTTTATACTTGACTCCTAATCATTATACATTGAACAAGTTATTTTGAAAAAATACGTTGTGCTTATAGGCGCACTTCAAAACAAAAGTAAAATGAGACAGTGATTATAGACTCACTTCTATTTTTTTCTAACTTCCTCACATACCATAAGCAAATTGAATAATTAATTCTTTTCGAGAATATTGGGTAGCCCTGAAAAGGGCTGTTTTTTTTGTGTTTGTGTGTACGAGGAAGGATGACAATCTTTTATCGTCTAAGATTGTGTCCTCGTTTGGCTACACGATAGGGC
Source organism: Unio delphinus (assembly GCA_029339505.1). Lineage (NCBI taxonomy): Eukaryota > Metazoa > Mollusca > Bivalvia > Unionida > Unionidae > Unio > Unio delphinus. The sequence goes on along the minus strand of JAQISU010000055.1, from coordinate 12,817,305 downwards.
CTGCTTCTTCGGAAAGAGAAAGAGAACTCTTTCGTGTCCACACGACAGTCGACAAAACTTCTGTCTGGTTCCTGCTGCTGTTGCTGATGCTGCTGATGCTGTTCTCTCTGCTCTCTCTGCTGCTTTTGAAGTCGATACTTCTCAGTCCATTCTTCTTTCTCTTTTTGAATTTCCTCTCTGAAGAGTTCTTCTATGAGGTCTTCCGTTACTTGTAGCATTCTTACATTCTCAATCTCTTCAGGCTTTGGCATCAGATTGTGTCTGATACGATGCAGAGTGACATAAGCTTCGTTCAGCTTAGCTAGTCTTGAGCACATCTTCGTAGGAGGATGAGTCAAACAATGGATGGCCAGACTGGAGACTACCCCTGCTTTATATGGTTCAAGCGCGGACGTGATGGAAAACACCCCTCTGCGGTTTAGGGTTTTGAAACGTTTAGATAGTTTGATGTGAGGGATAGAAAGAAAAGTCAAAGAGCATTTATATGAATACAAATTTTAAAACAAACGACAGACGCATTGGTTTTCAAAACACAACATTTTTATTCGAATAACAAACATTATTTCAAAGAACAAACATTATTTCAAAGAACAAACATTTTTTTCTTCCATAACACCAATACATTATCTTTGACATGGTTGACAACGTTGTGATTTAAATTGAGATTTCCACTGTTGGAAATCATTGGGCGATTGATGTACACTACGTTTCCTAGCTAAAGACAACAGATAACCATAATGGTCACAAAACCATCGATCTACTTTGTCATCGTTTCGAGACGAATGACGATCAAAATAAGTCACTAAATGTTCTAAAGAATATCCAAGACTGCGATGATGCAGATAATAGATACAATATTGTCCACACACCATAGAATCTGTGCTTTGTAATTTCACATTATTGAATCGTGTCGTCTGAGCATTTCTTCTCATAAAGTCAATGATATCATCTTCGAAAGGAGGCAATCCATACGAATCAAAATACTCCGCACAACCCTCTTGAGGAAAGTAGACAGCTACCCAGTGAGTTCCTGGAAGATGACTGTCATCTGTGTTGATGACATAAGCTTGATTCTCTTGAGGTTTGCGATGAGGTAGTTCATCTTTAGCACACACGACAGGATTCCAAGAAGCAGTGTACGAACTACGGTTCAAAAGATAATAAAGTTCCCAGGTATCCATTTTTTGTTGTGTAGCCTTGTGTTTTTATCTCCTTTCTTCACAGGTGATGATAAGTCATCAATTCAATCCAGACTTTTTGTTTGAAACGGTCTGACAAGTAACTGATGGCTTGCTTCGTCTCTTTACTTTTGGCCAAGAGAGCTTCGATGCGATCGATTTCTCGAGCAAACAATGGAGGAGAGGAATGATCACGTAAGCCTTTATACCACTGAAGTAACACGTCTTCTTCGGAGATGAGACTCCAAGCTTCGTTCAGATAATTGTCCAATTTTTCTTCTTGACTCATCATCATACATTTATCGTGTTGAATTTGACTGGGATGATCGATTTGACATCCATAACAATCTTTTTTAATCAGGTCCCTCATTGTATCTTCCAAGTGTTGTGCAAAACAAGCCACTAACTGTTGTTCCTGTTCTGGCCATCTGGATTGCATGATCACTACTTCTTCTTTTTGGTCTTGGGGTTCTGCTTTTTCTGTAACCTCCCATTCCATGGATTCTCCACTATTCAAAGAAGGACAAGGGTCTTCCATAATGTCTAATAGTCTAGAATGACTTCTCTCAAACTGTTAATTTCTATGGTATTATCGAATTCAGCATACAGAATGACATTCACCGTTTCGGGAAGAGGTGATGCAAACTGAAGTTCCACACGCAGTTGCCCAGATTTTATAGGGTGGAAATGTCCCTCGTCGCTGCCTTGGTCTGGAGTGAAATCAAAAGCCCACAACGTGTAACCTCTTGCATAGTCTTCGTAGGAAATACCGTGACTGGTGTTGGTTCCTAACTGTCCTGTGGCTTCGTACAGTGACAAGTACGACCTCAAGTAATTTTTCTGTTCGCCAAAGTCGGGTTCGAAGGGTCTGGTACACAAAGTTTTGCCATCGCGACTGACTTCAATTTTGGATACTCTGCAGTGCTTAAACTGGAAAGGATTTTCATTGTGGGCACCATTGAGGGCTGCATTGCTGACGATACCAATGAATAAACGTTTGGGTAACTGTCCTTGGAACAGATGATCTTCGATCTTAGATCGGAGTCCAGCGGCAATGGTGAAAGTTTTGACTTCCACGCGTCGTATCGGATACTTGGCTGTCGTTCTGCTCAAAGTGTGACTGATATCATTCCCCACTTTAGGTAACACTTCCACGCGACGTACGTATAACCTGGCTTCTTGGATAATGGTTTTGTAGTCGTTGGCATCAGCCATCAAATGGAAAGCAGCACTACTACGATTCAGTCTCAAGCGGATATCTACTCCGTTCAGCAAATACTTTTCTTGAAACCACATGTCCAAATGCAAACGATCGAACAGTTCTAAACTACGGCCTTGCAGAATTTTCTTTCGACGGTCGTTAAAACCTACATTGTGAGGATTGGCAGGATTGTCACCCACAGCGGCTGCGGTCAAGTCTGTGTCGTTAAACTTATCTGCTGTGTCAGGTTTCCATACCACGCAAGCATCTAGATGAGTGTTTTTGGCTTCTTTTCCGTACGTTAAGAGATTTTCGAGGTACGCTCGGTAAGGGTAAGTATCCATGCTACTGCTGATCAGTTTGTTATTCATGTACAAATCCACATCGCTGAACAAGGAATGCATGAAATTGTTGACAGGAGCTACTTTAGCATTGACTTCTGGATTGGTGTTGTCTGTTTTGCTTACTTTCAGTTTCAAATACAAGTAACTGTTGTTGAGATCGATGTAATCTTCGGGTTGTCCTTTGATTTCAAACTCGATGGGAGCTGAATCCGTCAAAGAGGAGACGGGATGAAATTCGACCCATTGAGCTTCTTGCATGGTCATCATCGTGGGTGGCATGGCAAAGAGATCCAGTTCCGACTTGGAACAGGCACAAGATTCTTGGTGCATCATTTTTTCTTTAGGGTTTTTTTCTTCACTTTTAATAATCAAAAATGTCTAAGTCTCGAGCGGTTCTTTTTTTCTTTGTCTTTCTCACTTTAGAGGTACGGAGACTTTTGAAAGGGTGTCTTCGTCGACGCTTTCTACCTTGTCCTTGCTGTGTCGTCAGGGAAGTAGGAATGTCAGACGTGGTACCGTTCAGAGCATTTATAGGACTTTCTCGTCGACCCAAAAGCTCTTTACCCGTTTGAAGCAAGGTATTTTTGCCTGCTCTCAAAAAAGCTTCTTTTGGGTTTTGTTTGTCAATGAGAACATTGTAAAGAAAATCTTTGCCGTGAGTCAATGCGGCATCTTTTAAGGTGTGCAATCCTCGTGTCACCATTGGTTTTAAAACAGGGACCACGGAACGAAAGGCTGATTTAAACATATCTCCTAAACCATGTCCTCGTTGTCGAGTGACTCCTTGGTACACAGGATACATCACTTTTTCAGTGGTTGGAGAATCGTTTTTGAAAATGGAGTTTCACTGTGACTTTCCCTTTGGTAAATGGAATATTTTGACCTAGTTCTCCTTTTATAGTAATGTTGACACTGTCAAAATACGACTTACTGACGGGTAAATAATGAGGATGCACAAATTCGCGGTGAACGTGATAGGTATTTCCACCTTCCTCGTCAGTGATAGTAGTATCTACTTTGAAAGGAATGACACGCAGTAACGGTACAGAGGTGTGTCCTACCACATTGTACTCCACCACATCGGAGTACACAAACATCAAATTGAGTCCTTGGTTCATTTCTACAGGGGATCGAAAATATTTGGTAAAATCCAAGTTACTGCCTATGCCTGGCATTTCTTTTTTGTTCATGACCATCTTGAGGTCTCCACCTAAGATATCAAACAATTCAGGACAAAAGGTAATGGCTATTATTTTCTTCTCTGAAAATTTGATCATGAGACGACGAGCCACTTTAATGTACTCAAAGGTAACACTTTCTTTGATTTTGTCCAGGGGTTTACCAAACACAACATTGAACCTGCTTGCAATCGTAGTCACTAAATGTTGACCGCTAAAATAGTAGCCTGTAGGAATGGTCAACATATGAGTGGACAGTTGTTTAGTTGTGGGTCCATCTGATTTCTTGTTGTCAATGCCAGTGATGCTTCGTTCATCTAAGGCTTGTTGCAATGACTTGTCGAACACTTCAACTGTGAAAAAGTTTTGATTTTCGACGATGTTTTTGATTTGTGTCGGGTGTATTATTTCCACTAAAGCTGCTTCCCAGTGATCATCTTGATCCAAATGCATGGCTTGAGGTAATTTAGACGTGTAACAACACAATGTGTTGTTAGGAAACACCTCCATGGAACTGTCACTGGGTAACGTTAAGTAAAATTGGTTCATAGTGTTGTTCATATTTCCAATGTTCTTCTGTCCGAGGAGTCACTCGAGGTTAAAGGAGTATCTAACAGAGGATTGTGATTGGAAGGGTGACTGTCAGGAGAAGGACTAACGTTGGCCGCCAGACTCCCAATATTGTTACTGTTGTTCCCGTTGTAAGAGTATTTCAGGGAAGGATTGGGAAGAAGATACCCGATGCAACTGCTGAGTAAAATGGTCCACAATTGTTTGTCTCCTTGTTGGAAACTCAAATTAGCAATGGCTGCACCAATGACACAATATACCACAAAGATTTGACAGAAAAAAACGATTTGCGTTTTAGGGACACGTTCTCCACACCACACCCACAAGGGTTGCTTTTGTAAATCTTGCAGAGATGACGTGGGTGAAGGAGTAGTCACTGTGGTTGCTGAAGCTGTATTGAAGGGCATGATGGTCACTTCTTTTTATAGTCGATGACTTGGGCAGCGTCAATCCAAGAATCAAAACTAGGAGGATATCCTTTCCAACGTACTTTGACTTCTTTGACACGACGTTTTCCTACTTTACGGGTTCTTCGTTCGAGAATGCTTTCAATGTCGTACACGTCGTCTTCTTTTTTGGTAACACGTTGTAACTCAGGCAAGTAAAATGTTCCTTTTAATACTTCTCCGTTCATGTCTTCCAATTTATAGACGGTAGGATGACGATCGCGCACTCGTCCAGTCACACGAAATAATTCGGTAGTCCAATTGGGTAAGTAACCTTTGTCGAAAGTGCGTTTGGTTTTGCCAATGCGTACCCAATCTCCCGGGGTTAACACTTCTTTACCTTTCTTGGGGACAGCCCTCGTCCGGGACGTACCAAACAGGTGCTCAAAAACAGTCACTTCGTTGTCAGGTGTCACCTCTTGTGGGGCACGTCCAATGCTTCTATGGTAAGATTGATTGTAGGCTTGGACTAAGTGTGGTAAGACGTCGATGTACTTGAGAGTGTGTTGATGCGTAAAATATTTCCACATGCGTTCTTTCAAGGTACGTTGAAAACGTTCCACGATACTGGCTTTGGTTTCAGGATTTTCGGTGGTGAAAAAATGAATGTCACGTTTTTTTAATTCTCGTTGGAAAGCTTGGTTCAGAAATTCGGTGCCTTTGTCGGTTTGCCATCGAAGAGGGTGACGACCACTTTGTTTCAACACCAGTTGCAAAGCTCGTACTAACTCTCCGCTCGATTTGGATGTCAATGGTACGACCCAGGCAAATTTAGAAAAGACGTCGATGACACAAAACAAATATTTGTAGCCACGATTGTAGGTAGCTAAATGAGAGACATCAGCTAAATCGGCTTGCCATTGATGATCGATGCCTTCCACTTGAGTGCGACTTCTGTGAAATTTTCGTCGAATGGGCTTGTGTAAAGTGTACGTCGCTTGTTCTTGTAACCATCGTTGTACTGCTGGTAAACGGAGCTTTTTCAGGCGAGTTTTGGCAGCACGATACAATTTCTGAATGCCTCCGTAACCTGCAGGGTGAGCTGGATCGTAGTAAATGCTGGCTAAGACCTTCTCCATGGTTTTTGTTAATAAGGGACCCACTCTTCGAGGATATTGCTTTGGGTGGGACGAAATGCGGGTTGTTTGGAAACGGTTTTACGTGTCCGATGTGCCACAGGAGTTGACGTCGAGGGTAATGGTAGTGGCGGAGGTAATGGGATAGCTTCTTTGGCCTTCTTTTCTTTTCTCACTTCTGGTTTCCTTTCTTTCTTTTTCACATCTGTCGAAGAAGGAGTAGCCATCATCTTTTTAACCCAAGTTTTGAGTTCTTCTCGTGGGGGAGTGGGGGAAGGGGTTAACAAGGAAGTGGCAATCTTACTCGGAATGGGAGTAGCAGTAGGTGTTTGAAAGAGATCATGGGGTTCTTCTTCCTTGGGTAATGGTGGGGTAACGTCTGTTTTAACTGTTGTAGAGGGTGAGGGTGAGGGTGTCGGGTTATTCATTAGAGCCTTAAAATCGGACAAAGTGGGTTGAGCTGATTGTTCCACAGCTTTCTGATGAAAGAGTTGTAGCCGTTTCAAGAGTTGACCGTACTTTTGTGATTTTTCGGTTTCGGATAAATCGTGGCGATGGATCAAGGATTGCAATTCGTGTTGTAATTGCGACATCTCAGCTAAATTGGGATTGGGTGGTAAATGGGGGGATCGTTGTTCTTGCCAATGATGGTATTCCATCCATCGTTTGTAAGGAACCAAAGTTAGTTTTCGTCCTTCCATGGGCTTTCAAAGGTTATGTCTGAGATTGTGGTGCTCCATAGTGTCCTTTTATCTTCTACCCATCCCTTGGTTAAACCCTTGGGATATCCCTTGGGTCACCCCTTGTAGCAAACCTGGTATTATGCCTGTCAACAAAGGAGCAAGAAAGGGTAAAAATCCTCCGCGTTGCACCAACATCTTTTTCTTTTGACGGACGGATATTTTCTTTTGAACCATTTGACGAAGAACGTGTCGATGTTTGGATAAGCATTTTTTCTTGTGTGGAGACAAAGGTATCGTGCCTTTCAAAACATTCAAACAACATTCACACACGGTATCGATGACATCTTTGGAGGCTGTTTTAATGATTTGTTTTCGCATGGACGGAGAGGCTTTGGACAGGACGGACAACACGTCTCCGTGTTTGGCTAAACGAGGAGGTAGTCCTTTCCTTTTCTTTCCTTTGTGGGGTGAATAAGAATGTTTTTTGCGAGGTGACATCTTTGCTTGTTCGTTTCAGAAATACACTGATGTCAAAGACTTGGTACACACCCTCTTTTATCTTCTTTTTCCTATTGGCTTCTCCAAAAGGTAACGGCATGCTTCGCTAAATCCTCAAAAGCAGGGCTAAAGATACCAGTTCGGTTATTAGCTGCTTTGTCTAGTTTCTGCATACCTTTAATAAAACCAGTAAATATGCCTCCTCTTTGGTGACTTCTCTTTTTCTTTTGACGTTTGGGTATTTTCTTTTGTGTCCTTTGACGAAGAACGTGTCGATGTTTGGCTAAACGTCCTTTCCTTTTCTTTCCTTTGTGGAGTGTAGAAAAATGTTTTCTGCGAGGTGACATCTTTGCTTGTTCGTTTCACAATACCACTAGTGTCAATGACTTGGTATACACTCTCTTTTATTTACTTTTTTTTGGGAACTAGCGCTTTGTCAAAAAGGTAACAATGTGTTTCCCAAAATTGTCAAAGGATCCTCCTTTTTGGTGTCTTTTCTTTTTCTTTAAAGGTCTACGTCTTTGGAGGGAAGGACGTTGATGTTTGGTTTTAAAGCTTTTGGTGAGATGACGAGATTGTCTTGTTCCTTTTCCTTTTTGGACGGTAGAACGTCGAGGGTGATGGTGTGCACGTTTTTGAGGAGGCATCCTTGAGTGTTCATCAGTGGTACAGAAAAAATACTGATTGACGTCGTGGTTTTCAAGTCATATTTTTATACTGGAATGCGTCGCCACTGATTATCTTTGCGTCGTATCAACTTCATGGCAGGTAACACACGTCGTAAAGGAGTTCGCAATGGACTCAATCGGAACAGTTCTTGTTTGGACAAATCTAGTAAACTCTTTAACATGCCAGATCTTTCTTGGACTTTGACTTTGGGGGCAGGTACTTTATGAGCAGCTGCTACTGACGCTAAGGTGGACGAGGGTGTCTCCGGTGGAGGAGACGTTTTGGGAGACGCAGATTTCCAATGTTTCATCAAATTAGGAAAAACGGGTGTCAAATTGGGTTTGGCTGGCATCACCCGCAACGGAGAAGTGGCAGACCCTGAGGCTACTGGCAACGTAGTCCCTGCCAAACGTCCTTGTAGATCTTTTCTTACAGGTCGTGGTTGACGAAGGTAAGGTTGTGTCCTGGCCGAAGTGCCTCTTTTGCGGGTGACCGCTTTTTTCTGTGGACTTTTCTTTTTCTGTGCTTTGGTCTTGGTACCCTTGTTCTTTTTCTTAGGGGATTGTTTGGCTTTTTTTGTTTTCTTCTTGGGGTGAACTTTGGGAGTATTGGGATCCCATTTTAAAAGGGAACGAATGATGACACCTCCTAGAGAACCACTACCTCCAGGTTTCAATATGATTTGCTTTTTGGTGTGAGTGTCAAGGCGAGGATTGGCCAGTTGCGTCAAGGCTACTTTGTTTCTGTCAAAAAAGCGTTTGGTTTGATGTGGAATGTGAATGATGCCTTGCAGTATTTGACGTGCTGTCACCGTAAACCATCGTAAGACTTCTTTGAGACTGGCTTCTAAGACGTGAGCACGTCTTTGTGGATTTTTTTCGCGACTGATGCCGTACAAGGCACGAATCAATTTGATCGGAAAATGAGACTGAAGGGACGTCATGTTGACGATGTATGAGACCAGGTCAAAGTAACCCAAGGTTTTTATAGATTTTTTTAGTGCTTCATAGTGTTATGTCGACGAGGAGGACGTGTACACGACAGGTCCTCCGTCTTGACACCAGTCGTGAAACAAATCGGTACGAAATCGCAAATAATCAGGGGTAGTGGGTTTTAAATCCACGAGTAAATAGGCGTGTGGCGTTTGAGTGGCATCATCGTACGCATGAGTTAGCCAAGGTGTTCCTAACTGTTTGGCTAAAACTTGCACTTGTGATTTATCTCGAGGACTTTTAAACAAGACCACGTAATGAGCATTGAGACTAATGGTACGATGGGCTTTACTTTGTTGAAATAAATTTTGTGTAATGTAAATGACACTGGCATTACGATGATGCCCTTTACGTGTAAACCATAGTTTAATTTCTTCTTCGTCTTCTCCTAACATGTCGTCAAAAATAACCCAATGAGTTTGACTAGGGTCAGACACGATACCCTCGTCTTCTTTAGGAATGCCTGCTACAAACACAATGGAATCACCTTGACTTTCTTGCAAGAGGCTGTATGCCGATTGCCACTCTTTGTAACACCACACGATACGTTGAGGTGGACGATCGATCAAATGATGTTTATGTTCGATCAAACGTTTGACAAATTCGGTTTTGCCTGAACCGCTCGGTCCAGCAATTAACATGTTAAAAGGATGACGAAGATACAAGGCTTTCCAACTAGCCTGATCTAAGTGTTCGTCAATGACTTTGAATGTGGAGGAGGAAGGAGTAGTAGAAAGAGTAGAGTGAGCCATAGTCGTGTAGTGGTATGACAGTATTGACACAAAAACAGACAAGACAAGAGGTTTTTATACTTTTTTCAAGACACGTTTATTTGAATGTATGTTTAAATTGGATAAACACGAAAGACAAAAATACATAAAAGCCAAATAGATAAATACAGGAATAAAATACCTAGGGAAACGATCAAAGTGGCATATAAACAAGTCACTGTACAACGTGGTTTGGGTAACAAACGTCTCCTAGAGGTAGTGTGTAATGTTCTTATAGTCTCCTCTACAGGGGGTACAGTCACATAGGTGTCTTCTCGAAAGGGTCTTTGTGGGGAAATGTCCATGACAGTTTTGTCTTGAACAGAAGGATTGTCTTGGGCCATAGATTCTTTTTCTTTTTCTTCTTCTGGTACTGTTACTAACACAGGATTAAAAGTGACTTTTTTCACACGACGATGCATTTTAGGAACACAACGCTTGGGCATAATGGGATACTTCGTTTGTCCAAGCCTCAAAATCCCAACTTTTCCAGTCACGTACATCTGTCCAATGAGGGTGTAAATCACAAGCTACACACACATCTTCGTACACTGCTTCCGTACGTAAAAGTTGACGAATCTTTTTTTCTTGGAAAGGTCGAGACGTATCCAGATGAAAACGTAAGGCTTTGAACAGAATAAGTCTCTCGTGGACATTTAAAGGAGTCACCATACTGTCTTATTTTTTTGATAGGTAGTGTTCGTAAAGTGTCCACAAGGAATCGGCAGGTAAACGAAATCCCAGAAAGCAAGTCACTAAAACACACACGACACGTCGACCCCAATTCATAGGGTATAGTTCTTGCAATAAGTGTTCGTAATCTTTCACCGTGTGAATCTTCTCATTGATATCCTTCCACGGAATCTGTTGGATCACCAATGATAAAGGTTGTGGCATGGTTGTTCTCTTTTATACTTCTTTTTAGGTCGAAGACTATCAGTGTAGATTCAACTCAGAATTAAACACAGAATTAAATTTGCTCAAAAAGCGAAAGTGATTAATATAACGTGTAATTTCGTCCCACTGCCATTCAGGGTAACGGTTAAGAAGGATCAAAGCATCTTCAGAGGTAAACGTAGTAAATTGGTAACAGAGCAAAAAAATACCCTTAATCCAGAGAAATCTAACACGTCGGTTAATTTTTGTCACTTTCCTCTTGTGAATTTCACGACACAAAAGTTCTACAGTCACCCATTGAGATTTTTCTTTAGCAAGGCCTTGCCAAACGTCCTTGTAGATCTTCTCTTGCAATTCGTAGGGTAATCCTTGAATATTATGTTTTAGAGAGGGCTTATATACTGGTCTAGGTGTGTTCAACGCCATGGAGCAGTAGTAGTGTCACTTCCAATCACTAGGTCCTACTAAAGGTAGGTATTGACAATTCGGAGACCATCGAGCATGTTCCAGGTAAGCGGAATCTTTATGTTCCCACTCGTAAATGGATACACCACAACTGAAACACTTGACTTTATCCCCTTCGCCCAAGTAGAAAAATCCAGCTCTGGCTAATTCTTCAGGAGTTGGTCCAGGCAGATATTTTGGCCATTTATCTTTGAAGGTTTGAAATCGACTTTTAAAGTGGCAGTATTCAGGCAAACTCGTCGGGAACGAATATTCGACTCTCCTCACTTCGGTTCGATGCAGGTACGGTGAAATTCCTAGGAGTCCACGATAACGTGTCGCACCGCTTTCGCATCCCTCAGGTTTGACACGCACAGCATCACTTTCCAGGGTAGATATAGGGGTAGTAGTCATAGCAAAGTTCCCACGATATCCTGCTGAATCGCTAATGTCACAGCGCCTGGCATCACTACAATCGCAAGGTTTAGCATCGCACTCCACTTGAGAATTCCCAAATTTGAATGATGTCTGTTTAAATGGATTCATCTTCTTTTCGCTGGGTCGTTGTAGTGACAAATGAACTATTGGTCTTGGACAATGTCCCTTTTTATATGCTGTTCAATGTCGACGTGACCGTACGGTAGAGTGAAGTGATTGGGAAGTCGTACTCTCTTTTGGTACACGATTTGGTAGACTTTTTTCAAAGGTCGGCTAACAATTTGGTGTGAGGCTAACCGTACGATCTTGTGCGGTTCGTGGGTAGTCACTTGAAACGTTTCATCCTGTCCCGACTGCAAGGCTTCTTGTAGTACGTCAAAGTTCACCACTTGACTGGTGCGATAATTAAGAGTCAATCCTTTCACTTTACATTCAGTGTGCATTTTTCCTTGGGGGTCTCGGTATTCGTAGCCGTAATTTTTAGGACCGCCACTTGCAAAACATAGAATCTTGTCGTCGGGATGTTCATCGGTCCAGGCTCCTAAACGGTCTCCTTCGATGGTAGGGTTACACTGGTTCGGTCGGTGAATGTAGATGCAACTGTCTGTGTCAAAATACAACACACGATCTCCTAACAGTTCTAACACTTCGTACAATTTTAAGCGAGCGTGGGCTGTCACGTAAGCCGCAATGATGACATTTCCAAATTTGTCGGCTTCTACAAAGTCTAGTTCTTCTTCGTAATTGACTAAGATCAAGTCCTCACGAATGACGTCCACGTGTTTCATGACTTTGGTTGGGTCGTGAATCATCTGGAAGTAGCGAGACGGCTCGGACAAATACTCCGTCTTGGGTAAAGACGGACGTTGTGCCATTTTACCCCACAAACAATTGAGCATGACTTTGGCAAACGATCGCCTTCCTTCATTTTTCTCGATGTGGTCTAAAGTGATACCTTCCTGCTCCCGATATTTTTCTTTGAATATCTTTTGGTCTTCGGGAGTGTGACACCAGGAAGGATAGCCACTAGCTTCTTGTTTTAGTTTTAAAAAGGAATCCACGTAGTCTGCAAAAATACCTTTCTGTCTCTCGTCGCCCTTGCAGTATTGTTGTGTTTTGGGAAAGTGGTAAATTTCGTACACTTCTAACAGTTGGTATCCCATGTCCAGAGCTTTAAACAATTCCACACTCACCCACGTTCCTGTCAAGGTACGTTCTTCCTGAGTGTGATGACAAGGTTGGTCTTGGTTGCACGTTTCAGCACATGTGCGACACAAAGGAAACATCAGTTTTCCTTGGCAATGGTGAGGTAAAACGGGATGGTACAAGTCTGTGGGTGGCAAGACTTTACACTTGATCAATCCTTCGTACTGACGAATGTGGTCCAAGTCAATGTGTTCTGTCATCAATTCTGGATGCCCTACGGGAAAGTGACAATATTTACACACGTAAGGATACAATGAACACACGTCCAAGTATTTAATTTCTTCTCCTTTCTCCTCGTCCGCCTGGTACAGCAAACAAGTGGCATTCGTTCGTCCTCCGTACAAACTATCCCGGGGGTTCAATGGGTCCACCCACTTGTAACTTTCTACGATGCGTTTAAACTCGGGATCGGTTTTCAAACGCTGATCGTACTCGTGTTCCCACATTTCCACTACCTGGTATCCTTGTTGTTCTAACTTCAAACGTCGTTGACACGTGGTCTGGTACAAATCTTCCATAGTTCGTTGTAAAAACTGATTTTTGATGTCACGCTGAGGGTAGCACATAGGACATCCGTGAAATAAGCATCCGTTAAACTCGTACACGATCTGAGGGTTTTCTAAGTCCCAACCATCCACTGAATACGTTCCAATAATCTTTTCGCCTCCTCCGTTGCGAGCGTGTTGGATCCATTTGTCTTCCTTGTCGCACAAGTAATGGAGCCAGCGCAGGGCTTTGACCGAGTATTGACGTTTAACAAAGTTCGTCGTTTGAGGACTGATGACCGCTAGAGTATTTTCAGGCATAAAGCGTTTTCGGTACACTAAAGAACACGCTTTGGTAATGGTACAAGCTTCTTTCAAAGGATCGATCCCTCCGTACTCCATGAACAATTCTCGAAATTTTCCACAGCAACGTCGTAAAATGTCCACGTCAGATCGACAGTACTTTAACATTTCTTCTTGAAAGTCAAAAGGGTCCGAGGCATGAGTCTGGTACCAAGCGAAGAAAGCTTCTCGTTGTTCGGTACGCATGTTGTCAGGGTCGTAATAGTGAGCCTCCGGCAAATGGGGTAGAACGGTATGTTGATTGGCTTCGGTATTGAAAAAGTGTGGAAAATAACCTTTAGCCAATTCTGTCATTCCAAACGTTTTAGGCATGCGACTCAATGGCATGGCCAAGTAACACATCGAATCTTTAAACTGTACTTGTCCTACTTGCATAGAAATGATTTTAGCTCCGTTCAAAGTCACTTGAGGTCGTTCGGTACATTGTTCCGCATAGTATCTGAGCAGAAATTGCCCATCGTATCCCGAAAAATTGTGAGCCATGACCGTAGCATGGCAATGACAATTGCCGTAACGTTCGATGTCTTCTGTACTCCACGTTTTGTCAATGGGGTTTAAGATCCATCGGGCAAACTTGGCTAACGTGTTTGACCCTCGAAAGATTTTTTCACGTCCTCCAGGAATCTTGTTGCAGTGAGGGCAATAACTAAAGATAGGTTCTTGGATGCACTGCTCGCACGCACGGTGAGCTACGCAGAAATTGGGAATGTGAATACCGGTTTCTTGCATGCATTCGAAATCAAAAAAGATAAAATTCCCTTTCTTCTGGGTATCTTTTGGTTGGGGTTGGTATTTTTGAATGAAGCATTCGTGTTCCAAGTCCACGATTTGGTGACAAATGTGACATCGTTTCTTCCCTCGACAAACGTGTAACTTAACACTATTGGTACGTATGTCTTGTCCACAAGTAGGGCACAATCTCAGAAGTTGACAAGTGTTTTTCTGCTGTGAACCTTGCATCTTCAAATGTTGTTGGTAACAGGTAGGACTGACAAAAGTGCGCTGACACACAGGGCAATGCACTCTTTCTTTTCCTTGGTCCAGACAAGGTTGTGAGGCTAAACATCCCTCACATTTTGATCCACAATGTTTGTGTTGTTCTCGATTGTTATAACCATAGTCACATTTTTCACAGTAGTAACCGTATCCCTGGAATGCAGTGATACTGGTAATGGTATCAAAATGACCATTGTGATGATAGACGTGAATGTATTTTCCGTCTTTGAAATCGTGGCCTCGAAACAAAAGAGGTCCACGCACTTCTTGAGGGTGTACTTTCAAAGTGTAACGTGGAGACAAGACGTCTTGTAATTGTTGCATTTCTGGAATGCCACAAGGAGTGTCTTTGGATATCCCCGCTTGCTGTAACAGGAGTTCTGCTTCACTTCGTTGTTTGGCTCGGTCCGATTGTTGAATAGTTTTCCAGGCTCTTTTCCATTCTACCGTGTCGTTCTTGTTGGCATACGTTCGTCCCACGACGACAGCACGGGCTAAACACATTTGGTCTTGAGGATTGTTAATTTGGACGAGACTTAGTTTGGTGATGCGAAGGTTGTCGACCAATAATACTTTTTTGCGTCCTGTCCCCTGGGGAAGAGACACGTGGGTCATGAACAGTGTGGCTTTTCCATCGTCAATGTGAAACTTGTCGTTGGATTGTTGCACATGTTGAATTTTGTCAATGACTTTGGAAGGTGTTAATTCTGATGGACTAGTAAATTCGATCCAAACGGGAGACTTTAAATTATCGTGATGAATAGAAAGTCTCAAGCGATCGTCTTCTTTGGCTTGACATTGCTGTTTCAGTGCAGTTAACACAGAATCCCACACCTCAGTAATGAACCCATCTGTATTCTCCAAAGGTACATTGGACTTGAAATCTTTAAACTTTACGGCATACGTGTAAGCCATTGTTCTAAATTTTCGAGAGGAACGCTTTTCTGTCTCTCGAATGTGATAGTAATTTTCAGGGTTAACTAAGGGTGGTGTACTTTGCTTGGACGTCGATTGCTTAGGTGTAAATTCGGGCTCACTCATGTCATCTTCAAAATCACTGGCATGAATTTGAGCCAAGACTTCAGCTACTGTACTAGGCGATACATTACGTTTCTGTCTCTTACTGTCTTTTCCTTTCTCCACAGCATGATGTGACCTTTTCATCTTGTCTGCAAAAAGTCAAATGACTACCTTTTAAAGACCATAACCCCTATATATTCATGTCCGATCCGTGCATATATAAAGGCTAGTGTCTAACGATTCAGTATTCATTTCACTCTCACATTGACCAGAACGATGGAAGAACCTACACAAGTGGAACTTCTCATCAGAGGTTTACGTGCGGTCATACGAAAGTATTCTTCAGACCAGCCGACAGCCTACTCTCCTTCCTATCGAGATAAAAGTCAAGATACTTGCTATATCTGTAAGAAGAAAGGACATTGGGCTACAGAATGTTCAGACCGTGACAAAAACAGAAAAGGCTACAATAGAGACAAAAGTCAAGATACCTGTTATTATTGTAAAGAGAAAGGACATTGGTCTCCAAAATGCCCTAAGAAACAACAGGAACAAGAGAAGGAGGGAGAAAGGAATTCTGAACAGGAGGAAGAGGAGGAAGAGGTACCCTCCCCCAAGGAAGAATCCCGACACGTTCACAAAGACAAGAAAAGAAGACGAAACGAAAGTGAAGAGGAAGAAAAAAAAGATGTGACAGTAAAGAAAATGAAAAAACAGAAAGAGTGAAACAGAAGAAAACTTATGAACTTTTTAAAAATGGTCTTGTGTTATGTTATGTTGTGGTATTGAATTGTAACGTTTGTACTAGAATAAACTAAAGAGAAAAAACGTAAGTGTCTCTTGGTTTTGATTTGATAGTATAAGAACCTACACTCACACATTCATTCACTCTCACGTACATCATGGGTTTTTTAAAAAATAAAGGACTTTTGAGTTTTCATTGAAATAGGCAATTGACATAGTATTTCTTTTCGAAATAATTGGAGTGGTCCTGAAAAGGACCGTTGGTGTTTTGTGTGTTTAAAACAAAACAAACTCAGAAACGGGACGAAATCATCTTGAGCTGTCTTAAGCCTTTGCCACGGCCAAGACCTACTTCGGGACTGGTGGTACCTGTCAATGATTTGGTAGAAATCACTAACGGTGGTAAAGTAGACGTAGTCACAGAGAGATCGGGTTGTTTCGCTCGAGAAGGTCTTTTTCTCTTTGGTCGTGATAAAGAAGTCTGATACATTTGTTTCAGACTCCTTAACTCAGCTAAAATATCTAAAAGTACCGTCGTGACCGTTTGATTTTCACTATTTTCTTTCTGTCCTTGGTCTTCTTTCTTCTCCGCTGATGCTGCTGCTGATGCTACTGTTTCTTCCTGGTGTTTTCTTCTTGCTTCTTCTTCCTGCTGTTGAATAAGAAAAGCTTGTTCTTCTACTTTCTGTTGTTGTAAAAATTGCTCCAATGCTTCTTTTTGTCTTTGTTTAAAATCATCGACGTGTCCATAAGAAGATACAGAAGGCAACGAAGGTTCCGGAATAAATTCTTGCGATGTTAAAAAATCCACAATATCCCAGTTAAAATCCACTTCTTCTGGATGTAGATTTGACATGACTTTAGTAGTCACTGTTGGTCCATGACTTGCTGTCTCTACTCCTGGCTCACTCCAATTCATTGTCTTCTTACTGTCCGCCATGATTGACAACTCTCTTGAATCGATGGACTGTGCACAGGCGCTAGTACCTCTATATAGAAAAGGTGACGTCACAGACTGCTCTCTTCCGATTGGATGGTTGTGACTGACTTTTGTAACGCACGTTTGAATTGGTGGATACACTCAATCCGTTTCAATCCGCTCTTCCCCTATAAATAGCCGCAGTACACGGCATTCGATTCACCTGTTCTCATCAGAAGATGTGGACTAATGTTGAATCGTCAACCCTTGTGTCAAGTATGCTGTTTAGGACTGACATACCCATGTATGTCAGATCATCATGGAGTGTCATTGATAGGACGGAGACAACCTATTGGAAGAGAAGAGTCTATGTGGAAAGACAAGGTTGTTTGAAGAGAGTTCTCTTCTATGGACCCACAGTAAGGAGAAGTTTAAGGAAGAGAAGAAGATCTGTGAGATGTCCTCTATGTTAACAAAATACTGTTAACATTACATATAACGGTCCTTTTCAGGGCCACTCATAAGTCTCGAAAAGATAGTAGCTTTCATTGCCACCCCTTTTTTCCTTGTTTTATTTCCCATGTTATATTTCCCTTGACGCTATATAGTTCCACAATGTTAAATTCCCCTTGACGCTAGATAGTCCCACAATGTTAAATTCCCCTTGACGCTAGATAGTCCCCACCATGTTAAATTCCCCTTGACGCTAGATAGTCCCACAATGTTAAATTCCCCTTGACGCTAGATAGTCCCACAATGTTAAATTCCCCTTGACGCTAGATAGTCCCACAATGTTAAATTCCCCTTGACGCTAGATAGTCCCACAATGTTAAATTCCCCTTGACGCTAGATAGTCCCACAATGTTAAATTCCCCTTGACGCTAGATAGTCCCCACCATGTCAAATTCCCCTTGACGCTAGAGTGTCCCAAGCTGTTTAACATAGGATTTTCCCATTGACGCTAGATAGTCCCCATTAACTACTTATGGATTTGTACACTGATGAAATATATGAATAATGGATTTATATATTAATGGAAACTGTGATGAATGGATTTGTAAACTGATGGAGAGCATTAATATTGGATTTGTATACTGATGAAGAATATGATGATTTGATTTGTATCCTTGTGGCGAATTTGAAGAGTGAATATGTATACTGATAGTGAATATGATTAATGGAGTTGTATACTGATGGCGAGTATGAAGAACGAAATTGTATACTGATCTTGAATATGAAGACTGGATTTGCATGTTGAATGAAAATATGATGAATGGATTTCTATACTGATGGAGAATATGAAGAATCGATATGTATACTGCTGAGGAATATGAAGAATCGATTTGTATACTGTTGGAGAATATGAAGAATACATTTGTATACTGGTGGCGAGGATGAAGAATTTGTATACTGATAGAGAATATGATGAATTAATTTGTCTGCTGAAAGCGAAAAGGATGAATGGATTAGTATACTGATGAAGAATAAGAAGTATGGGTTTCTATTCTGATGAAGAATATGAAGAACGGATTTGTAGTCAGAGAGAGAATATGAAGAATGGATTTGTACACTGATGAAGAACATGACGAATGTATTTGTTTAATGATGGTGAATGGATTTGTATACTGATGGGGAATATGATAAATGGATTTGTATTTTGAATGAGAGTATGATGAATTGATTTGTATACTGATGCAGCATTTGAAGAATGGATTTGTTTACTGATTGGGAATATAATGAATGGATTTGTATACTGATGGAGAATATGAAGAATGGATTTGTGTACTGCTCGGGCATATGAGGAATGGATTAATATACTGATGAAGAATATAAAGAATGGATTTGTATACTGATGGAGAATATGAAGAATGGATTTGTATACTAATGGGGAAAATGAAGAATGGATTTGTATTTTGAATATGAATATGATGAACGGAAATGTATACTGATGCAGTATTTGAGGATTGGTTTTGTGTACTGATGATGAATATGACCAATGGATTTGTATACTGATGGAGAATATGAAGAATGGATTTGTTTACTGATGTGGAATATGACGAATTTGTTTGTATACTGATGAAGAGTATGATGAATGGATTTGTATACTGATGTGGAATATGAAGAATGGATTTGTATACTGATGGAGAATATGAAGGATGCAATTGTAGACTGGTGGAGAATATGATGAATGGATTTGTATACTGATGGAGAATATGAAGAATGGATTTATATACTGATGGGTAATATGAAGAATGCATTTGAGGGGGAATATGATGAATGAATTTGTATGCTTATGAATCATATGAAGAATGGATTTGTATACTGATGAAGGTGTATACTGATGGAGCATTTGAACAATGGATTTGTATACTGATAGATAATATGAAAAATGCAATTGTATACTGATGGAGTATTTGACGAATGGATTTGTATACTGATGAGTAATATAAAGAATGCATTTGTAACTGATGGAGAATATGAAGTATGGATTTATATACTGATGGAGAATATGAAGAATGGATTTGTAGACTGAAGGATAATATGAAGAATGGATTTGTATACTGATGTGAAATATGAAGAATGGATTTGCATACTGATGGAGAATATGAAGGATGCAATTTTAGACTGGTGGAGAATATGATGAATGGATTTGTATACTGATGGAGAATATGAAGAATGGATTTATATACTGATGGGTAATATGAAGAATGCATTTGGGTGGGAATATGATGAATGAATTTGTATACTTATAAATCATATGATGAATGAATTTGTATACTGATGAAGGAGTATACTGATGGAGCATTTGAAGAATGGATTTGTTTACTGATGTAGAACATAAAGAATGGATTTGTATACTGATGTAGAACATAAAGAATGGATTTGTATACTGATGGAGAATAAAATGAATTGATTTGTATACTTGTGGCGAACATGAAAAATTGATATGTTTACTGATGGAGAATATGATTGATGGATTTGTATACTGCTGGTGAATTTGAAGAATTGATTTGTATACAAACTGAGTATATGAATAATGGATTTGTATACAAATGGGGTATATGAATAATGGATTTGTATATGAAATGAGAACATGATGAATGGATTTTTATACTGATGCAGCATTTGAAGAATGGATTTGTATACTGATTGGGAATATCATGAATGGATTTGTAAACTGATGGAGAATATGTAAGAATGGATTTGGTTACTGGTGGCGAATGTGAAGAATGGATTTGTATACTGATGGGGAATATGAAGAATGGATTTGTATACTGATCGAAAATATTTGGAATGGATTTGTATGCTGATGAGGAATATGATGTTTGGATTTTTAAACTGATGGAGAATATGAAGAATGGATTTGTATACTGATTGGGAATATGAGGAATTGATTTGTATACTGATGGAGAATATGAAGAATTGATTCGTATACTGATGGAGAATATCATGATTGAATATCATGAATGAATTGTATACTGGTGGCGAATATGATTTATGGATTTTTATACTGATGGGGAATATGAAGAATGGATTTGTGAAATGATGGTTAATATGAAGTAAGGATTTCTATACTAAAGAATGGATTTATTTACTGATGGGGAATACGAAGAATGGATTTGTATACTGATGTAGAATATGATAAATGAACCTTGTATATAAAAAGAAATGTTAATAATGAATGACCTGATTGAGCAATATAATTTTGAATATGTGCGTTTATATTTAATCCTAATATCGAATTATTTACACAATAATGCACATATATATATTGAAGTAAATTACAAAAAAAATTGCTCTACAAAAGGCACAGTGACAAAACAATAGAAAGATGGATTATTTTACTCGCCTACCAAACAACGTAGAATTGTCTCATGTTGTAAAAGGAATTCACTCATAGTGAAATTATGCAAATGAAAATGGACAGAGAAATAACTTATCTTTACAGTCCCTAATGATACAATTGGTTTTACGAACCCCCAAGATTAGCCTACGGCAACAATATTACATGCAAGGAGATACATTCCGTTGTCAGATCACTTTATTTCAGCTCCACGTCTACTAAAATACAGTTTTGAAGCTAATGCGAAAACAATTCGTGTGCTTGGCATTAGAGCTTGCATCACGTAGATCTCGATTCCATCGATATTTTAAACGTTCGGGTCCCTCTGGACACCATTGTGCAAAACCGAACATTCCATATACTGGACAATCCAGATACTGTATTATCGACGGGTATATACACGACGACAAAATATTTACGTTGATATCCATGGAGAAACCGAGAAATAGAATCTTGTATTCAATGATGTTGTCGCAATTAATATGAGTGTTGTAAAAAAATACAATGGTAAAGGATACAACTCTATAAAAGCTAGAATACGCAATGATGATCCACTCTTCACAAGAATTAACTATTTCTGATACTCGAAATTGAATTGGTGAGTATAGTATCGAAAAGTCAAATTTAGTTTATCTGACAGTGTCTCGAGCCATGATAATATCTCAGTTATGAAGAATTGTCATAGACGCTATAGAAGCTGTTGAAGATGTTGTGACAATAATATAATAAGAATTGGATAGTTAGTTATAAACAGAAATGACAACAAACTAAATAATCGCGACTTTGATCTTGGCGGTGAACATGACTTTAAAATAAAAACAGGATACTCATTGTGTTGACTGTAACACAGTAATGTTGTGGACCAGTTTTCCTAATTATCCACGACAATTTACTGTACATAGAAAATATAGTACTCTTAGTCATCGACGTGAAAATTTAATTCTGACCTGTCCTAAGTGTAATCAACGTAGGGGTGCTGGCACCTTAAAAAGTAATCGCGAATGTGATTTTCTTTCTTCAGGAATGACTTATAATTGTTCCTGTTAACCTGAGGATGAGGATCAGTTAAATCGAATCGTACCACGCTGAAAATTGTATTTGTCGTAATACTCAAAGTAAGATTAGTCGCTTTTTTAACCACCTTCAAGATAACCGGGTTGATATAAATAACATTACATAACATTTTTGTTTTGTTTTAGGGTTTAACGCCATTCTTCATCACACGATATGCTACACATGGCGGCCAGTATTATTGGTGGAGGAAGAACCCGGAAAAACCCCCAGAAAGAACCACCGACCCACGAGAAGATACTAGCAAACTTTCTCACATGCCAATAGCTTCTCGTGGGTCGGTGGTTCTTTCCTAGTTATTTTGCAAAGTCACGTAGTTGTACAGTAATATGTTGTTTTGTGATCGCATTAACATGTTTCAACGCAGTTGCACGAGTAACCTCATTATCTAACGCAGCTATCACAATTGGTACTCTTTTAACCCATTCACGAGATCTCGTATCTTTTCGAATTATTTCCTTCGCGTATTGATATCCAAATAGCAGCTCAGCAAGTGTTTGATTAAATCGTTCAACGATTGCATCATCACGATGAATTGCTCTATGTCCTCGTCGTCTTTTGACATCATGCTTTTCATCAGAGATGATACTGCACAAAGACGTTTTTTGCCGGAATGAACATGTAATAGTTATCGTCATCGTAGGCCACAACGTTGATAATTATTTCAAACGCAGAAGCAACTTCTGCAGCCGTTGTAGTTAATAACGTCTCATCTTCCTTATATCTACTCGCAACGTCAATGACGGTTAACGGATATTTTAATGTTGATTGACGCATACCAATTGTGCTAGAATCATGTGGTACAAATAAAATATCATCTCGATGAGCTTCATTAGGGAGCGACGACATCAAAATGATAGTGTTGAATTCGTTTAGGCTGTATAATATACAATTGCCATATTGTCTGTCGTCACAATTTGCATCATAAACAAAGGTTACATTTGCCGCATCACCGAGTTTAATAATCGCTGATCGTCCCCCTCCAGTATTCTCTTGGGTTATACTAAACTGATTCCATTATAATAATAAGATTTGGTTGAATAATTACCTGCACCTAATGTTAACGTATCTTTAATCGCGGATATTAGTAACCAGTTAGATTTTTTTTATATAGAATTTATGACATGAATCGACTTCATATCTGCAAAATGTCGAGCTTTATCAATATAATATTTTCGATACTCTCCCGGTCTTGGTTGATATTGATTATCGAGACGTATATCAAGTCTGGTTACGTAGCCCACGGAGCTCCCGGCAATGTTTCTAAAGAAGTAGTTATATCACCACTTCTTTTCGTGGTAATAAATGGGTTTTTTGTGCCACATCATATACAATTTGCTTGTGAACGCATGTCTGTGATTTTCGTTGTTGTTATATTTGTTAATCTATCTGTAGAAGATGCTCTATATTTTACATAATATAACTTCATATTATTTATTATATTTTGTAAACATAGATGTAATTGATTTTTTCGGTGGAAAACAAAAAACAGCAAGAGCCAGTCAAACATCATTCATCGCTACCAAAATTAAATTAGAATGATAATAATATATCTGTCTGGTAGTGGTAAGACACATTACTGTCTTTTTTGATCGCGAGAGGATGGTTCAAGTGGGATCAGTTGTATTTGGTAGCTCCATCTTTAGATGATCAACGATGCTACGACGTGGTTGAGGATTTTAACGAGAATGCAAAATTATTACATGAACACGGCGATGATGCTATTGAGTTTATTATTGATAATGATGAAGCTTCATCTGTGAATGACCTTGATAGATTTTGTAATATTCTTGTATTTAATGATGATATGATGATGGATAAACAATCAAATCCGGTGAAAATATTTTCCCGAGGACAACATACAAAGACAGATGTGATTTTATCTTACTCAGCATTGTACACAACTACCAAAATTAATCAGAGACGCTTGGTGTTGCGGAGATATGGATATAATTAAATTTTAATCGTTTTCGCACGTTCACAAACGTTTATATTATCTTAGATCAAGATATCGGATCGGTCTTGAAACAATTGTTGACCACTTAATTATACCACTAAATAGGGCGCGACCACAATGAGACGTCTGGGGAGCAAACAAAGTGCTCGTATAATGTTTTATCATTTTTCTAACCGACAAAAGTAGAGCAATTCGTAAGAGATAAACTAGTTATTTAGAGGGTTGGCGTTATTGACCTTATTGTTTCGTTTTCGCAAGAGGCTTTAAGTTTAGCAAATATGACATTTCAGCAAAAGGTCTGCTCGCTTTCTCTGCTGCTTTCCCAACGCCACAATGTCTTCCACGCGTACTGTATAATGCGGTATTCGTAACGCGCCGTCATGCCAAGCTACTCGTGCACTGTAAGCATTGGTTGAAGTAAAAAATGACAGTTTGAATGTGTAAGACGTCAGTTTGAACGTGTTCCTATGGTTCGCTTGACTGAATGCCAAAACCTACAAGGACGGAATTAAATCTTCGCCAATCGCAATGGCTTTTTCAAAAAGCGTATAATAGTTTCTTCACCAAATAGCCTAAACATCGATACGCAAATTGAGAAACATATATTTATTCTGAAAACAGATACAAGTAGATCTCTAGTAGCAGTGACCTTCAGATGGTTTTGCTATATGATCCCAAGACTTCGCCAGTTATAAAATCACGAGCCGCCCAAATGAAAGACGAAATTAAGTCAAAAGACGAATATAAACAAGTTGTGACATCAAGCTTCACATTATCATTGCTAAAACTAAGATCACAAATATTAACACTTTCTGAATGATTGAGTCTGCAATTTGAACATGCATTTACCCATAAAATGTCAGAACCGCACCGTAATCCAATGCAGTCTACTTTTCCTGATATTCTCCTTCATGCTTTGTCAGAGACAGATATTGAGGAAATTCCATGCAATCCAAGTAAAATCTATCAAAATAAAATATTTGTTCCACAAGGAGACTTTCTTCAGTTGCTGACATGTCCATTTTCGAATATTAATATTACAGTGTTAAGATCGCTTAGTGGATATCCTAAAGAAGCGATGAAGCGATCAGAGAAAGAAGAACTATTCTGAAACGACTTCACAGTTGGTAAAACGCAAATTAACTTTAATTCCTTATAATTAGTGAGTGAAACTCCAAGATTTCACAATACATGGAGACAAATCTTCCACATCATCATCATCCCACATAAATTTTACACTTATACCAATTTAAAAGTGTGGATGGATCATACCGACTTCTTTAAAGGGAAAACATTTTTCACGGTAATGACTATTATTGCCATGTATTTACACAAGATTACCAAACATAATTATTGTTTCATGAATATATATAAAAAAGCAATAAAGCAACGGCTACATAACCTAGTCGTAGAAAATCGAGAAACTGAGATGAAACGTCGACGAGTTTCAAAACATGCATGCAAAAGCATCCATGTTGACGTGTATTATAAGGGTTGCCTAGATAATTGTAATGCAGAAGTGAAAACAATAAAAGACGACCCCGTTAAAGATGTCATAAAAAGCATCTACTAATATTGCTCGTTGAACAAGTAAAGCGTTGCCATCCAAAACCAGACAAAGGAGAAAGCGTAAGTAGTCGTTTCCAATAATTAATCTACATACCGCTCTGGCAACCCATGTGGCCAGAGCGTCCATCTGTGAAGCAGGATATTTCGGTTTCGAAAAACAGCCGAGTCATACCAAAGACTTATTGAAATGGAGCTAGCAGCTGCCTCGTTTGGCGCTTAGCATTAAGAGTTTAATTTGTTTTAGCATTGGTCGGCCTGGTCTTAGAATAGTGTGACTGGGTGGGTTATGACTACATGTCTGCGTCATGATACCCCAGTGCTAGCCATCACTATCAACTGCAACACTGGAAACGTAAAAGTATTAAAACTAAGTTAAACATCCAAAGAACACCTAGCACATGTATGACACCGGTTAGAAGAACGTTTTTTGTGACGTTGCATAAACGCATTCGATGTCAATTTCCATGACATTAAATGACAAACTGGTTTAACATATCTGTCCCATTTATATTCGTACAACTGTGGTCACAAATATATGCGATATTATATATATATATATATATATATATATATATATATATATATATATATATATATATATATATATATATATATTGTTACGTATATTTGATTTCAGTTATTTAGTTTTATTTTAATTGTTTGTCAGATTCAAATTTGACATTTCAAGTTTAAGATTCATTCCTTGGGAGATGACCTGTACTTTACAAATAAACACCAGATGTTGACCTCATTTCTGATCTGGTTCAGAGTTGAAAACAAGCTTTTAAAATGATTGCTTGATTCCAAGGGCTTTATGGAGCTTTGTTATAAACATCTTTCTATTTTTAGTTGGGTCATACGGTGTTCACGAGATTTTTTGAACGTAAATGTGTTCTAAAGATTCTAGAAAATCATGTGACCCCTTCCTTGTTCACGTAAAAGCAGGTATATAAATTATGTTTTGGAGCGAACTATTTAGTAGAAGTTGGGCTGTGAGAATATTAAGTTGTATTGTTTAGAGTTATTTTAAATTACCTTGTATTGGTAATTATTTCAATTCTTGTGGATCATGAGGATTTATTTTGTTATTTATCTGGAAACTAATTGTGCTCATTGAATTTCATAAGACCAGAACTGACTTCATCACGTAATATCGTCTTCCATTTTGGATGCTTCACTGAGATTCGAACTGGGAATTATTTGGACATTTTATTACCGTGACTTGCAATTTCACTTATGGATTAAATTTTGAATTAGTTTTTTGATTAATTTTGGAATTGATTTTTAAAACCGTAAGTTTATTTTTTCTTTCCTGGAAAATATTTGTGCTCAATAGATTGTGTATTAAGTTTTACAAGCTTGTTATAATTTTCACTCTTTGTATGTTACTGTTTATTCGAGCCTAAGCACGTAACAATATATATATATATATATATATATATATATATATATATATATCTGTGTGTGTGTGTGTGTCTTCAATGCATTCCACGTTAAGGTTCAAGGCTTATAACACTCATAGAGGTACGATATAATTGATAACATATTCAAATTGTGTCGGGCGGACCGCCGAAATAACATTTCTTTCAAAGAAGCAATATTGAAAAGTAAGGTATGCAGCAAACGCGGGGCAACATACCGTTTGTCACCAGCTGACTACTCTTATTAGCATCATATTCATAAGGACATAGCGTTTGATCTTGACGGTTGCCTTATCTCTTATTATGAATAACAAATTTGAAGGACCTTCTTCACGTAAACTCGCTTTTCTTGCACACAGCGATACCTCTTATACAAGTGCTAATGGTCCTCAATTTAATATATATCATGGAAAACATAGAAGCAGAATGAATATTAGAAATATTACAAAATCGCCTGTATGTGTTCACCACCGTTTTCAAAACCTTCTTACCACACTGTATTGTTTTATCAGAGTACACTCAATTAAATCAGAGCCACCCATTGTATCCAAACTAATCGATCTATAATTGGCATAAAATATGAGAACAATGAAGCTGCTTTATTAACACTCGATGGCACCATTTCCAGACGGTTAACATATAAGGCTACACTTTTTACTGTGGAAATTAGACTCCGATATGAAACTTTAAAATACATTGAAAAGTAAAATGTGTAACTGTTTTGGACTTCCTTTGCTGGGTTGAAAGCCTTGCGGAATCCTAAAGTTGCTGTCCCAGATAGTATAGATACTGTGAAATGTATTATGTGTTGTTGGCGAACTAGCCACATTGGTATAAATGTCATTGAAAAACAGGTGAAGAACAAAACTTTGCCCTTAAGTCACAAGTTTCCTAACAAACGAATTCCCAAGCAAAACCGAAATGGTGATTTTAGATCTGTTAAATGAGGCCTGGTGATAGGGAAGATTTCATCAAGATGAAAACAAGCAATTTCTATCCCAATCCCGAAACCCGGAAAGGATCAAACATATATAAATTCATATTTTTTTTCTTCATTTTATCATTCTTTAGTGAGAAAAATAAATTATTTGTTAAGTTTTATAAGGCTTGTTGTTTTCACTTGTTCTGTGTTACTCTTTATTAATGCCTAAACACTTCTTAACCGGCCGAATTATACAAATGTAGGTGGGAGACCAATATTCAGGAAAAACGAGCTAGAAATCGGCACCCCATATGGAAATGTACTAAGCGACACCCTTTTTAATATCATGACAAACGACATCAAAACGTCAATAGACCAGACTCATCCGGACGTATCTCAGTTTGCGAACGACAGCGGAATCTGGCAAGCGATAAACCCTTCCAGAGCGGCTGTGTGTAGCAGGCTAAAGAAGAGACTAGATGCGATTTGAAGATGGACATATAGTTGTGATTTTCAAGAATCCCCACCACCCCCACCCCATACAAACGGTAGGGGTTCCGTTCACACCTTAAATGCAAATACGTAAGAAGTAGTAATGAGATGAGGACAAGATTTTAACCTCCTAATGAACCCAAAGGTAGAGGCAGCACGTGGGGCCTAAAGCCGACCATGACCGTGCAGTGCCAGAGTTTCGGTATCATGATTGGTGTATTATTGAGAAACTATTAAAGACGACCTTAGACCTTCAGCCCGGGGCCTCCTCAAGAGCGGGGCAGGGGACGATCGCCTTACTTGCCATTCCCAAACGACGTTTATGCCTAAAAGAAGCCGAGTTGGGGGGTGCGATATCGGACCACACTATTATAGGACATTCATTCGATCTAAAATTGATTACGGATGCCATGCGTATGCCTCGTCACACCCTAATATCCCAAAAAGAGATCAAATTTAATATCAGACGTTTGGGGTTTTTTTTACACTGCACCAGCGCTCCAGATTGCAACGCTAGTGACGAACTCGGAGTTTTAATACGTCAATCCCTTCAACTTAGAATGGAAATATCAATCCACAAGAAATCACATTCCACTTGCATTATCATCAATACCTGTATACAATACCATGACATTGCACTATGGACCTGCAAGATCCCCAGAGAAGAATGAAACTATGGGGCAAAGAAATAAACCCGCTAGAAATTAGGGCCAAACTCTTCACTGATATTACGCGTAGGTAGAATGGTGTCAAGCTAATATAAACTCACGGGTCAAAGTCACTATAACCCATGTGGACATACATCACAATTAATTTTACAATATATTCTCTACATATATTTCTCAGTACTGACCTTTCAACTGTGTGACAATCAATACAAATCATATGTTAATCTCAAATACATCCAACGATGACGTCACTGTGAAGTTCTTGTCAAGGGTTCACCGGCAGTTTTTTGAGCGGCTAAACTTTAAACAGAACAACATGTACACAGAACACATATTTCACTTCCGGATCATCACCAAGGCCTTATTACTCAATGTGCACTGTCGCCAAAATACAAACAGACAACCACTCTCTGAGCTCATATTCTCACGAATAAACAATTACCTTTAAATCCCTGCAAACAATTCATCAATATAACTCTTCTATCACCACCAAAATGAGAGAGGATTTGTATCTTCTAAAAATAGACAATAACTACATTCGGTACTAAACTGGAAATAATAATTGTGATGCGATTCCATGTGTACGACAGCTTCAACCGTAATTCCGGGGGAAAATACCACACTGGGGGATGTGGCAAGGCAACCTCACCGCTGCACCATTTATACAGTCGAGTTTGGGGCAATTAACAAAGCAATAAAATGGATTCAAGGAACCCCAACAACAAAAGCAGTGATAAGTATCGACTCCTTTTGTGTGGTAAAGACCCTGGAGATGAAAAACTCATCCAGCAGAAAAAATATGTTACGAGAAGTATTTTTAAGACTAAATTATTATACTCTGGAATTTATGTGGGTGATCTACCATATTTATATTTCATGAAACTAACGTTCAGATCAAGAAACCAAACGAAAGCTGAACGAATCCGAAAATACATCAACTGGAAATATGCGTATGTGTATTAAGGCAGAAAATTAATCGTAAATGGCGAAGGGAATGTGATAATACAGGCAAAGGGAGAAAACCCTTCTAATTGCCATAAAAAGTTGTTAAAAGCATTACTGCCCCTATACTGATAATCCCTGTAATTCTTTCGTCATAATCAGACACAAAACTGGAAAATTCTACTACCCAGCAGTTTTGGTAGATTTTTGCCAGGCATTAATGAAACCGGCATAATTATCCCCACGATGACGTCACTGAAACATTAGAACACATCTTTAAAATGTACCAAAAAAAAAGTGAGAAAAACAAACTTCCAGGACAAAAACAATATACAAGTCCCAAAAAAGACCCGCCTTTTTCCTGCACTAGCATCCAATAACTGTGGAACTTCAATGTAAGATACATTCTTATAGAATGCTGTTTTTGTATACGTCGCTTTATGACCTGATTATTCATCAAAGATATATGCCGTATGGCAAGTTCATGCCACTGGGTTGAAATTTTGAACAATGTTTAACAAAATTATATAACTTGACAAAAACAATAAACAACAAAACCCACAGATTATAACCGTGCAAGTTAGAAACACATGACATAAAACCATCCCTCTCCCTGACATCCATCACCCTTCTTGTCCCTAAACCATATTCATGCTCACAAATTAACAATAACTAGAGTAAGACAGTTCCACCTCTGTTTCTCTTTTTCTAACAAAAAACAAAAGAAAAATAAAGTTAATGATATGTACATGTATGTATAAATAAAACAAAAGAGTTATATATATATATATATATATATATATATATATATATATATATATATTTACGTGCTTATGCTCGAAAAAACAGTAACATAGAAAGAGTGAAAATAACAAACTTGTAAAACCCTAATAAACAAAAAGAAAAATAAACTTACGGTTTTAAGAATAAATTCCAATATTAATTAAAAAAAAATCAAAATATTATCCACTAGAGAAATTGCAAAAGTCCTGGTAATAAAATGTCCAAATAATTCTAAGTTCGAATTCCAGCGAAGTATCCAATTTGGAAGACGACGTGACTTGATGAAGTCAGTTCTTGTTAATAAATTCAATGAGCACAATTCTTTTGCAAATAAATAACAAAATAATTCCTCTTGATCCAAACGAATTGACATAATTTCCAGTACAAGGTAATTAAAATAACTCAAATCGACACACAATTTAATATTCTAAAAGCCCAACTTCTACTGAATAGCTCTCTCCAAAACATACTTTATATACCTGTTTTTACGTAAATAAGAAAGGGGTCATGTGATCTTCTAGAACAAATTTACGTTCAAAAACTCACGTACCAACCGTATGACCCAACTAAAAATAGAAATAGGTTTATATAAAGCTCCATAATGTCCTTGGAATCAACCAATCATTTTAAAAGCTTGTTTACAACTCTGAAGCCAGGTCAGAAATGAGGTCATCACCTGGTGTTTATTTTGTAAAGTACAGGTCATCCCCCCCCCCAATGAACGAATCTTAAACTTAAAATGCCAAATTTGAATCTAATAAATAAACAATAAAAATAAATATAAATGATCATTGACTACTCTTTTTGCTCCCTTTGATCCTTGTGTACTGTGACAGTGATTATCTATGCATGTTTATTTCCCCATCACTGAACTAATCAACCACACTTAATCAGACTTACTGGCAAAATCAACTGATTTCATCAACTGTCTAGAAGTACATTTATTGCCATCCTGCAATGTGCTTTTTTATATACATTCATGAGGCAAATTATCTATTTTACATCCACCCACCATCATTCCATCCTAATGTATGTAGTATGCCAGCCCTACTGGTCATAACTGTGTAATCAGTATACTTTCTTGTGAATAGACATTTTCTGAGCTTCAATCCAGAGAAAATGAATATTTAATCAAAATGATAATATCACATCGCTATTAAATATCCATATTTTGAATAATGATACCACATGGACTTTAGATATCCTTATTATAAATGCAAATTTAGAACTTTTCGAAATTGTATTAATTCAGGTAGTGCTTTCTCAAGTTTTGCCATAAAATGATGTCATTTCATAACGTGTGCATTATAAATTCAATACACTTGGCCAGTGTGTTTCCTGTATATAAATCTTTGTAAGGAACAAGTTAATTGGTTTTGACCCTCAGAAAACCATAAACCTTTGCAGCACATAAATAGTGTACAGCTAAAATGATTAATCTGTTAACCAAAAAATTGTCTATGCAATAAAAATGTAAATGAATGAAGGAAACGTTTGCATTTGATAATATGTCTTTATTTTGAATAGTTCATAAAAAGGGATTGGAGACACATGTTGGATGATGGTACTTAGGTTCGACAGAGTAATAAGAAGGATTTTATCAAGTATGTACCCTGGCAATACAGTAAATTCATAGATTTTCTGGATGTCTTTCATATTTAATGTTGTTTCTAAATCATCAGCAAACTGAAATTTAAAATTTCCATTCTCATGTTTCCTAATGGCATTTTGCAGTATATCTTATCTTAACACTCCAGTAGTACCATTGTAGATTGCACCTACCAGACGAATGGTTTTTGGAGAGATTAACTACAAAGTAAATCATAACTGACAAAGCAATAAAATTGATAAAATAATGGCAACTGCTGTTACTGTTGTTGATGGTATTATTTCTAATTAATAATGTTACTAAACCTTGAAAACTCTATAGATTCAAATTGCTGTGAAAATGATGATGTATATACATCAGCTGCAATGGATAATTGAACTGTTGACTATCTAAATTACTCATGTGATATTTTCAATCCAGTTATTTCAACTTTAGTTCTTTAACTTGCATTTTGTTCTGCCTCATTCTTACTTTTCATTGTAGTTTTCTATATAATAATGTATACATTTATGGAAATAAAAATAACATATAAGTGAAAATGGTGAATTACTTTCTTTACCATACAGATATTACTGTCTTGATATTTAACTACTCTTAAATATAAGAAAACCCTGAACTTACCTTAAAAGCACTACAAAGTAATTTATTTAAATGAAGTTTAATACATGACAATAACATAAGAGGTCAATGACATTTATCGATTCCTTTAAAATATATTTTGGTCTCAGACTCTCACGATCCATTATCTTGGCTCACCTTTACTGCCATGTCAGCCAATAGTAAATGTTGTCTGAAGCAGCAGCAGAGAGGGTGAATCCGACGACTTATTTTATAAGCAAGTTAGAGTCACCGTGTGTGACTTATTTTATTTAGTAAGTTATTGTCACCGTGTGTTGTTGCATCACCACAAAAACATTGTCGTCGTCACCACCCCCTCTGCTGCTATGGGTTAACAATTCTTGTTAGGATTTCACTGTAGAGAGGGTGAATCCGACGACCTTTTACAAGGCGTCAATTCGGCAATCAAGGCCTCCTCGTAAATGCTTAATAGAAGTCTCCATTCGGCAAACAGAATTTGAAAAAGGGACGATGCCGGGTTATTGTCACCATGTGTTGCTGCATGGAAAATCTTCGATTTTCGACAACAATGTTGTGATTTCACATAGGCGTCTATTCGGCAAGCAGAGGCTTGCTCGTAAATGCTTAATTAGCAAAAAAAAAACGACGCCAGGTCGCCGTCGCAGCACCGTTGCTGCTGCAGGTTAAAAAAATTAAGCATAAATACAATGATGAAATAGCGATATAATTTTTATATAAATGGCAAACGTCGGAAAAGCACAAATAACTAGATTAACTAGAGAACGGTTGGCTACGATTAGGAACTTATCTCCCGGTGAGAGATTCTTTCAGAGATAATTTGCAAGCTCGACAACAACAAAAATTAGATTTTACCGCCGATACTGAACAATTATTTAAGCCGATACCTACGGCAACTGGAGAAGTTGTAACCGCGATAAAAGAGAGTAAATCAGAGGAAAAACCTCCAAAGAAAATTGATAGTAGAAATCAAGAGCTACGATATAAATTTACTGAAGACATTTTAGCCCGTATCGATAAAGAAAATGATCCAGAAGAATTGATAAGATTTACAGCTTCTGGGTTTGTTGATAAATATAACTATTTAAAACCAGAAGTAAAGAAAGATTTTAGCAAGGATTTAACAAAATGGATTAATGTGGTTTATAGAATTAAATTTAATTTAAACCAAGTTAGTAAAGCCAACGAAAGGTATAATTCATATGATGCTTCAGTTAAATTACAAAACCTTCAAAATAAACAAAAAGGAAAAGAACAAAGAAAACTTGTACCACCAAAATCACGAGGACGACCACGAAAACAAAAAGATCCCCAACCTCAAGAAGAACTTGAAGAAGAATCTGAAGAATTTACCGGCGAGGGTTATCACGGTGGTAATATACCCTGTTCGAGAAGTATCCTCGATGATATATCACGGTTAGAAGTTCTCATCGGAGGAAAACGAGCTGGAAATAATTCTCGGGAGATAATTAACGAAGCTGCTGAAATATGTAAACGGTTATTTCAAGGTCGTGTAATGGATATACAACTATATCGTAGTTTCATCGATGAACTTACCGATGATTTTTACAGCGATTAATCACCGCGATTGATCACCGATTAGATATATAGCATTTAAATAAAATGATAGTACATCTTAGTAAGAGCAGAGCAAGACCTGTTTATGTCGTAAATTCACGATTGCCAGTGTACAAGGTGACATATGGAAATAGACTCGGTGATGTCACTGGATTATTTACTCGAGTTGCTCCTAAGCTGTTACCTATCGGTAAAGAAATAGCGACAAAAGCTTTTGGGGTTCTCGGTGATCAAATTGGTACAGAAGTTGGTAATAAGGCTGATGATGCGTTTAATGCCGCCAAAGAAAAGCTAAGATAGGTAACGCAATTAATAAAATAGCAACAGCGCGGTTGAGATCAATTGCTGGTTCCGGGCTAGCGCGAATAATGATTTAGATCAACGACGTTATAGTATAACGTTTAAACATGAAATCGATGATGCTTTTGATGTAGATGCTCCTGTACGAAAAAATGTTTCTATACGCGATTATCAGTATTTTACGTAAAACTCCCAGAATCCAAATGCAAGGTCACGAATTGAACTTAGATTTGATGATACCTCTAAATTCTTCTTGCCGTGTGAGGCATACATTGAGGTGGAGGGACGACTAACAAAGCATGATAATACTGTATTTGTCGCCCCTGATAACCTCGAAAATATCCCAATTGGGTTTGTCAACAATGGCATAATGGCGTTATTTGCCAGCGCGCGGTATATAATTAATTCTACTAGAATCTAAT
Source organism: Unio delphinus (assembly GCA_029339505.1). Lineage (NCBI taxonomy): Eukaryota > Metazoa > Mollusca > Bivalvia > Unionida > Unionidae > Unio > Unio delphinus. The sequence goes on along the minus strand of JAQISU010000055.1, from coordinate 12,782,013 downwards.
CCATCGATAACGATGTTGATGTTGCAACCACACTAATAGGTTTAGCTAGATACTCTGATGATTTTATTAAATCTGTGGGTCATTCAATGATGTTTGCGAAGGATACTACCAATAGCGCTGATAATAATCCGTTAACACTAAGACGACCAAAACAGGCTACTGCTGCTAATGACGATGCTGATGTTGAAACTGTTGTTTTCAGTAATAATCCTAATTACAACGCAGGATTTGTAGCGAGAGAAAAAACACATAGACAACCTTGGTAGATTTTCATGTGCGATTCCGTTGTCTCATATATTTGAATTTTGTAGAGATGTCAGAAGAGTTATCTTTGGTGAGAGTCATACTTAAAGTGCTCACGCGAAGATCAATTGATGATTATGCTCTTTGGCGTGGTGCTGCTCCTGTTACTGATGGTAATGTAGAATTAACAAAATTAGCTTTATGGATGCCAATTATGACTCCATCGTTGACTGTTGAGACTCGGTTGCTATCTTTTATGGATCATGGAGGACAATTTTTGTTGAGTTGGTCTGATAATACAACAGCTACGTTAACTAGTAACGTTGTTGGGGTTTTCACTTGGCAACTTGCACTTGCTAAAAATGTTTCCGCGCCGAGACATATTTTTGTTGCGCTACAAAATATTAATAGAACTCAAAGGCGAGTTGGGGATGCAGATGATAGTCTACAATTGTGGTCTCATATGATGTTTGATCAATGTGATGTCAGTGAAGTATCATTGCGAATAATTAATCAACAAGAACCCGCAGAACAACTTATCCTCAATTACGATAACAATCAAATAGGACGAGTATATCATCAATTGTGGTCGTATATGGGTCGTGATCAAAACGTCGATACTGGACTACAAATATCACAATGGGAATTTAAAGAATTGTACCCGATTTATTATTTTTCGTTGCAACATCTTGATCTATCTAAACACTCGACCGTTGATGTAAAATTTCAAGCTCGTATCGGTGATGCTCTTGGGGGATTTAGAGCAATTGCTGTTATTCTCAGTGATAAATATATGACGCTCGAAGGTCGTGGTGGAAAAATGCGAGTCATTGACGCACCAATAGAAAATATGTAATGGGACAATTAGATTATCACTATCTAAATAAAATGTCGTACAATTATGTTAATGTCACCCTGACACCTGGTCAGGTAAAGAAACTTCAATCGAAAAATTCTACTGCGTGTGGCGCAACGATAACGCTTAAAAACAACAAATAACAGGTGTATCAAATAAATTATCGCTGACGAAAAAGCAGATTAATCATTTTAATAAAGCATTAAAAGCTTGTACAGGAATCAAATTGACCTTTTCACAAGCTGCAATCGGCGATGATGAAAACCAGTGGTATATTCTCGTTGCTAGCTGCAATTCCAGCTAAAGAAAGCAACCGGTGGATCAGTTCGCGGATTTAAATACAAAACAAGGGAAAAGGATTCAGATTACCGGGATGTCGGTTCGCAAAACACTACGGACCAAGATAAATTCTGACGTTGTAGAGTCCTTTATTGAAAATGGAAAATTCGTAGAATTTTTACCAATGTCTAATTTTGACCTCGCTGTCGCAGTAAAGAAACTCCTAATAAAACATTTCAGAGGTGTATTCATGAAAGATCCCAAAAACAAATTTCAGAGGTGTGTTCATGAAAGATCAATTACCAGCACAACCACATATCCCAAAAACTGGTATAATTAATCTAGATGACAACACTGGACCTGAAACTCACTGGCTTTATTAGGCGATACATCCAGCGTCGATTATTTATTTCGACTAGTATGGATTACCACCCCGATGGAATTTCTCAGTTATGTGTCTAAGTTGTTTACAACTCAAACTAAAGTTTCGTCAAAAATGCCAGTTTGGTACTCAACGCTGCCCACGCAGACATTAACAGATCCTCCAATATGCGGACGAGAGGTTCTTAACGCGTTGACAGCTATCTCGACGAGTTCTAAATTACCTCACAAAGCCATCCACGAGTACACGATGATGAAATTCGTAAATGAAAATTCTACGAATTTTCCATCCAAAAATTCATTAAAAAGAAATGCTAAAATATAACATGGCAGATATTTTTGGGAGATCAGTACCACGTGTTTCCGAAGAAGGAGTTACTATCGGACAAGTTAAAAAAAATAATCAACAAAGCTATCTCATCGATAGCAAACTTAGATGAATTTCAAAAATTATATGATCAAATAAATACTTTTTCAGGTTTAAAAAAATCCGTCGATGACGTTAAAGTCACCGCTGATTACTCCGCCATTGATATGAAAAAACTACGTGACGAATATAACGATCACGTAACCAAATTTAATCAACTCCAACAGGATATCATTGATTCCATTGAAATCCCGATAAATAATTTCTTTAGTGTTGCGCGTGCACACCCTGATTTACATGTCGCACAAGTAAAAACAACCGTCGACAATTTACCAAAATTACGAACTGATTTTGATTCTTATCTCGGTCAATTTAATAATTTGCGTAAAAATCTTAGAAAAACTGATGATGCTGTCGACAAATTTTTCGGTAAGGATGTGAAACCAGAAGAAATAAAAACAACCCTTGAAAATATTATTACTATTCTCGATGAAATAACCGCGATTAATAACCGATTGGGTGTTATTCGCGAAGAGAGATCAATTTCAGATTCAATCGCGGTTATTAAAAAATCTATTGAAGATCTCAAAACGACCAGCAATGCCCTCGTAGCGGATGCAACAAGGATGATAGCAATTGTTGAAAAAAACAAAAATTACTCATGAGAAAACCAACCACGTAGTATACACGATTCAACACGGATCATTTGCGTGGACATCACTAAATAACATATTAAATATCACTGCAACCGTCAAAGGTATTTATCGATTAACACTAGTAACGCCGACTCAATTTAATATATCATCGTCGAGTTTATCTGGGGTCAACAATACGATATCAACAATCATCGACAAGGATACAATTGAACAATTCACGATAACATCCACTGATAATATTCTAGCTAAGGTTTCAACAACGTGGTATGTGGAATTCGTAGTGGATTTAAGTAAACAACTAAACTGAAAGTTTCAACTTAGCATCCATGAATTCTTCACTGTTGTAATAAATAAAATGTCATCATTGTTGACTTCGTCATCAACGATACCTTCAGTATCTCAATACCGTTATGATACCGTCAAAGAATTTCAAACTAGTCTAGGAATACTCGCTGAACAATATCGCGTAAAAATAAAAAAATACCGATGAAGAATCAGCCTCATTGACGTAACCGTGTACTCGGTATCTGGTGTAATCACTGGTGCTGGAATAGTACTATCTTCGGTTACAATGGTTGCCCCGATCGTTGTTCCAATTTGTATATCCGCGGCGACAACCATCGCGGGGTGTTATCAATAATAACAAAAAAATATCATCGTGTTCCCAGCGAAAACAATACGATTACGTTGTTAAACTCGCTACAGTATCCAGTGCATACTCGCAATTGTCAATGTTGATCTGAACATCAATCGATGATACAATTATATCCGATGATGAATTCTCGAAGATGGTTCGGTTGTATGATTTAACGATGTCGAAATTGGGGCGTGAAAACAATTTCAACAATGACAATTACAATAACAATTTCACAAGAACTGCTTCAACGAATAGCAGAAAATACCACTCCGAGGAAAACAAAATTAATATCGCTGGTAACGAAAACACCAGAGTTTAGCGTTGAATTTAATCCTCCGCTGGCAGCATCTGAGATAGCGCTAACGCAATTAAGATGCTATTACAGTTGGCCCAATGTACGATCAGCGCCATTTAATGGTAAACCGTCCAATAACAGTTTTACATTTTCATACAAGAATACAGTCAAACCAGATGGAACCCCAGGTGAACCAGAATGGCACACAATATATTTACCCACGGGTACATATGACATCGAAGATATCAACGCGATGATGAAAGATTCCAGTGAAGCAATCACAGGAAAAAATACCATTGACGTCCCAGATGGACCTGATAAATCTCATCTTGAAATACACGGACATGAACCGCTGCTGTCAACAACCATCGAGATAAATTCACCTAACTATATATAACAGCTCAATTAGAACCTTGTTAGGTTACCTTGAGTATATTTCAGGCACCGTTGATATAAAAGACCTACCACGTGAGCCACTAAAATCTGACTATGTATCCACGAAAGAAGATTATCATGGTTTTGATGGTCCACGTGATGTTAATCCTTATGATCCTTATATTGATGATACTAAGTTAACATAAACTTTACCAAATATAAGATCATATATAGATGATCCTGGAATTATTGCTAACGCGTTTAAATTTTATAAATAGTGATTTGGAGCGATTTAACGGCTATTTAATAACAGCAATTAGTACAATCCCACCGGACCGAGATAGTGTCATCAAGTACACAGAGGTGTGTAATAAAATTATCTCTGACATGGATGAGTATAATCGGGGAATTATTCAATATATATTAGCCGCGCGTGCTGAATCGAGGAAAACATTTTCAGCGCATTATAAAACCCGCGTTGAAGATATTCCCACGTTTAAGCTTCCCGGATATAACGTACCATGGATGCGTCAAAAACTAAGTGACACCATCGACGAATTCTTCCCACGGATCCACACAGCGTGGTTGAATAATCTTCCTGCAGTTGATTTCCAGTTACCTGAACCGAAAAAATCTGATTTCTTCACTGATGAATTGCCCGCTGTTGATTCTAAGTACAAGTACAATTTCGGCATCAGTTTTCTACGACGTAGTGATATTTATGAAAAGTATTCAATTGAGGTCTACGTTGAAAATGAAACTGAAGCAATTGAAAAATACGAATACAAGAGTATGGTAGAATAATATGGCGATTTCCTCTTGGTGTTGAGGGTGTATTTGTAATAACAGAAAAAAGTCTCATTGGGATCTTCAGCGCGATGAAACAATTATTTCAAACAAAACTAAATCAACTTCTAGAACATCTACAACGACCTCTGCTACTCGATTAAAAACTTCACGTGAGTTAATACGACAACAACAACAACAACTAAATCATATTATCTCTGATATGAATTATCTCGATGATAAATTACTCTCGTTGGTGTACGAAAGAAAAAGATCTCCAATGAGGGAAAAATTCAAAAAATTATTTTCACGTACTGAAAACGATTTAATCTTTATGAAATTTCCAGGGTGGGATGTACCAGCGATGAAGAAGTCGCTGAGGGATCTCATTGACGAATTTTTCCCACAAATTCACGCGTTATGGTTTAAAATAAATTCCCCAAAGGAAATTTTAACGTCGAATAATTCAGTATTTAACAATAACAAACACAGATCACCCGGCATCGTTGATAAATCATCGGTGATTATCATACACGTTATTTGTGATGCGGTGTTAGGGAGTTATGCAATTGACGTTTCAAAATCAGATAACGCTGATCTAGGATACATCCTATACACGTTTTCCCCAAATGTTTCCCCGGCGAGTCTCATCGTGATGAATCCGCCTCATTTAACCTACTTGGAAACCACTAATAGACTTATAACAAGAATGAATTTTAGGATAACCGACCAGGGTTTTTCCTTGATTTATCTCCGAGGGGAACAGTTACAAATGACGTTAGTTGTGAAATCCTGAAAGGATTTTCAAGCTAGCTTTTCATCGTGAAAATCGAAGATTTTTCATTGCAAAGCAATTTCAATAATTTCATAGAGTTTTTTTATTTTGATGAAAATCGAAAATTTTATTGATGATTTTGACTGATTTTTGATGATTTTTTAATATATTTTTCACTGATTTTGATGCATTTTTACTGCATTCAGTCGGGTCAAATGGTCGATTTTGTATGGGATTTTCCATAGGGAAAATTACGCTGTTACGGTTTATTTTTGGTGGTTTTCCATGGAAATCAATCAAAAATTAGTGAAAAATCAGTCAAAGTCAATGAAAATCAATCAAAATTCATGATTTGTTCAGTCGGGTCAAATGGTTGATTTTCTATGTTATTTTTCATAAGGGAAAGTTCTTAAAAAAACTTTTCGAAGTTCTTACGGATTATTTTTAGTGCAAAAATATTTTTGCTGGGAAAATCTTCGATTTTCAATAAAATAATTATAAATAGATTTATTTTTGATGATTTTTGATGATTTTTGTCTGTTTTTATTGACAAATCTTTGATTTTCAGTGATTTTTGTCTGTTTTTTATGCATTTTTGATCTATTATTGGACAGACTCGGTAATGACAAATTCCTACTGACAGGCGTACAAATACAACAGTTAGATCGAGATATCATAACGGTGATTAGTTGTAGTCGAGATCAAATTATACAGTATGTTCATTCATGTCTACATGTTGAAGAGCTAATAGGAATACTAAACAGGTGATATTGACCTACAAACAACTCTATCGTATTAACACAAGGGTATCAGTGCCGTTTTAACACTTTGATATCTAACCAAGTATGTTGATTTTACCTGTCCATCTGACTTTATTTTTTTAACTCCTTGGTTGAAAATCCTATGGATGAAAAATTTGTAAAATTTTCACGATAAACAAATGAATAAAATTACCACAAAAGTACTATTATACATCCGTGTAGTCTATTAATGCCGCGTTATTGATTTAAAACCTCTACTTGAGTAAGCGCGCTCTACCTGGGTCACAAACAGGTATTATACTAGTCAATGTCAATGTGTAGAGTGAGAATTTTACCTGTAAACCATTTAGGTGATTATGTCTTAAGCTAGTTTGTACGCGCTGAAGTATTTATAACTCCGCTGAGGTAACAAGTGGGGATTTTTCATTTCGTAAATAACTGTTTTAATATTTCTAATTTTTGAATTAATTTCGCGTTTGATCTGATACTGATGACCCAAATCTATTCTAACCTTTTCAACGATAGTAAATAACAGGACAAACCTGTCTACGTCATTTTGTTTGAACGAATCATAAATCGACTGTTGAACACGTTTAATAAATGCATATGACTTAGGTAATGTGTATCTATTCCGTTGCATCTTCTCTTGTATATCGTCATAATCGGAAAGAATCTGGTCACAATTTAACCTTTCCGACAATTGAATTCCCTGATTTTTCAATTTTGATATTTCATTTATAACCTGATTAATATGTTCATGATTCAGTTTGTATACAATTATATATTTTTAATTATAAAAAATAAAAAAATTGGGGGTCAATTGTCAATTTTAACCCTGTTTTTTAGACAGTACAATACATATATACTTAATTAAGGATATATATATATATATATATATATATATATATATATATATATATATATATATATATATACTTAACTAAGGACAGCACAATGCCATTACCTCCGTTTATCAGGGTAGGTTTCTGGGCATTACAATTAAAACCCCATTTGGAACCCCTTCGGTGTATTTATACATCGAATGGCGCTCGAATTCCCAAATCGAGTGTTTATGGCGAATTGTAATAGACAGGGCAAAACAATGAATGAATGGATGACGTCAATGGCGTGATTATACAATTCCCAAATTGAGTGTTTACGTCGAATTGTATCAATGAATGAATGTATGATAAATGACAATGAATTATAAGGGTTATAGGATGATATGGTTATAAACAATGACAATGGATGCATCCTACGTCCAAGTGAACCAAAACAAGCGTACAAAATCAACCTGGTCTGAATGAAAATTTCACACCACGGTGTGGTTTGTTTTAGTTTCATGATTTGAATTTCGGTAAATTATTCAAAGAATTATCAGTCTTAATACTATTTATATGATCAAAAACAAAACCATCTTTGATCAATCCATTATATACTTCATACACGAAACGATGATTATAATATTTCTTCTTCCCAGCACCAAATATCAAATACCCTTGATTACTCACAACACCAACTGGCTTCTTTAGGCTACGATGTCTGATAATACCATCACGAGACGCTTCAAAATTGGGAATCACAGAATGAGGTTGAAATTCTTGGTTCATTTATAAATAATACTATTATTTGTCTAATTCATTATTTGGTTGAAATATGATATTACTTGAAAATCTATGAATGTAGTCTTGTGGAGTTCTTATGATCTTGTCGTTGATGCTGTCAGGGGTACAGTCAGATTCATTGATGGAATCTTTGATGGAGTTCTTAGCTCGTTTATCATAATAAAGCTTTAACTCTCTGTATCGTTTACCACCACAACCGAGACACAACTGTAATTTTCCTCTCACTCCTACCCAATATTGTATACAAGCGACCGGTCCAAGACTTATTCGACGAAAGCTTTGCACATGATACCCACAGAACTCATTTCTGCATGATTTGTTGCACGGGGTTACTGATCCAATCATGAGCCATTTACAATGATTCATTATATAATAAACTCTCTATTTAAATACTTGTTTTACTTATAGCATGAAGGAGTTCGAGAGATTATCGAAAATTAAGCCTTGGAAAAATGCCAAATTCAATCTCGATATACCAAAAAGTCTAATAGACGATAGAACCATATTGGGTAAAATTCGTGATTGTTTTAATGAATATAAGCGCGATGGAGCATCTCATACGTGGTCAACATTTCGAATTATTGATGATGATGTCAATGTTCCCATAATCGATGCTACCATGAACGACGAAAGAGCAGCTGAGATAATCTCATATCTTGAGGGAAAAAAGTATTTTTTTAGAATGAAATTCATTATCCAAGAAGAAGGAGAATGGATTATCAGAGATAAATTTGAACCAATTCTCAAAGATAAAAAACTGTCATTGTGAGTCGAGATTCCAGACCAGGAATTCTGACTGGAATTGACAAACCATACTACGAGAGATCTTATCCTGTAACAGCAGTTGTTTATGGGATATAACGTTAAATGATACACCCGATATTACAAAACTAGCACCTATGATATATTCGCCGCTGAATTTGTCAACGAGAATGAATTGTGTAGCAGAACGGATTATAGAACACTTCACGAATGCATCCCAGGGAAACAAATTAACTGAGCGACGACGTAAAAAAATAACCGAATGGGGACTGACAGTGAAGGAGCACGGGGCGACAGTTCAAGATGTAACCAAATTAGAAACGTCATTAAGATTCCCAATATCGGTAGCGACGATAACAGGAGAAGTATTACACGAATCAAAATATAAATCAGAAGGAGCTCCAATCAAAATTATTGTTCATAACGAACACGCGTGGACACTTGCAGTAACAATATTTCCACGAGATAGAACCGTAAGATATATCTCTGAGGAGTTCTATAATGAGGCTTTCGATGAAGAGAAGGTTTTCGATGCTATTTACGCGTTGTGTAAAGATGATCCTGTGTCAATGTGGCTATTTCGCAGCGCTGAAAATTCCGAATCAGGATTTGATCAATTTGTAAGACCAAATGGTAAATTATATCGCACAGAAGCGTTACACTCACGAATGAAAAAAAATCGCTAATAAATATTCATCTGACAACTCGAAGAGTTTCAACAATGAAAAACTATTAACAAACAGCTTTACAATTCCTTCAGTGGTAGCTCACTTCGCAAGAGAAAAAAACTCATGGCGTCCAACATGAAGTGATTTTCTCGAAGATGTTAAATTGAGTTGTATCGAATATGGCCATGGAGCACTGTGGAATACAAAATATTCCCGCGAGGGTATGATTGCAATCGATATAGCTGCGTGTTATCCAGGGAGTTTTCTTGGATATCGAGAAGCCGCTAAGTACTTTAAGCGATTTGGACATCCCACACATGAAATGACTCGTGTTGCGATTAGTGGTCCATTCCCTGATTTTAATTTAACTGGATTCACTCGTGTGGTATCATTTGTACTCGCTACAGGGTTACATTCATGTAGCTATGTTTGGCTTGGTAGATATGTCTAAAAAACATTGGGTACCAATTGTGTTATTGAGATACATGATTGATTGCGGTATGCTGATATCACTGATTGTCAGCGAAGCTATTATATGTTATCGAGCTCAGACCAAAGTTTGGTTACTAAAACCTGATCTAGATGATATAATACGCGAACAACGAAAACATTCTCCTGATTTCAGTGAACAACAAATCATGGATTAGTCTAAGGAGTTATTTGAAATTAAAAATAGCGAAGCGAAAGATCCTGGACGAAGGATAATCGGTAAATTTACCCAGGGTGGAAGGTATGACAATGCAAAATATTCTTCGCGGTTGATCATATACAGCGCTGAATATAATTTTATTGTAGCAGAATTAACGAAGAAGGGAAAACTTGTAAATCGTAAAGACGCTTCCCTATCCAATGGAACTAAATGGGGTACAATTGTTATCTACTGTGATGGAATAGTTTCCACTATACACATTTAAGATCATCTATGCTTAATTATTCTGCTATTAATCTATTTTCGATGATAAATCAATTTCCTAATACCGCTGCTAAAGTAGCTGCTGATTCGATGTATATACACGAGAAATATAGATCATGCGTGGCTGCATTCACAGATCCCGAGGAAAATTGGGGATGTTGGAGAATTAAAAAGGAGACTCTACACGAGTATTGTAAATCAGCAGATGTTACGATGGAAGATACATACTTGAAGTGTGACCAAATATCAGAATTTTCTAATGCACCGCCGATATCCGATCCAATATGTAGATATAAAACTATTTACTTAAACGGTTGTGATGGGTCAGGAAAGACAACTCGTGCGATTGAATTATTTCGTGGTAAATCAAACATGATTGTGTTAACACCAACCCACAGACTTGCTAGAGAGATTAAACAACCGTAGGTGAATGCCTGTACTTATCATAGTTTCTTTCGATGGAAAGGTGATACGTGGACTCCCGATCGAATGGGTGAGAAATTTATTCCTGAAGTCATTATTTGGGATGAAATATGCACGGTATCGTTGAAAGTATTACAAAAATCGATATTTTTTTATCCCACATACCTCACACTTACCAGCAACCGTTTCTCGGTTATTTTTCGTGGTAACATTTGTCAGATAAATAGTTGGTGTACGCTTCTTACATTTCACACAATATATATCCATAATATATTTACGTTATATCTAATGGAAGCGATCGATTTATCAACGTTAAAGAAAAAACAACAAGTAAAACATCACGCGTTGTTACCAAACTCTATCAGGATGATTATTATCGGACCGTCCGGAAGTGGTAAAACTCAATTGTTGCTCACAATGATAATGAAATATATGACCTGGGACAAATTGTATTTATTTTTTCCCCGAGCGTAGATGATCAGCATTGTTATCAAGTGTTAAAAAATTATAATGAAACCGTTTCAGAAGCTTACGGCGGAAAAATTTTTGAGTTTATCACAGATATCGACGAAGCGCCATCCGTGGAAGACTTGGATATATGTGTTAACAATCTCGTTGTGTAAGATGATGTAATGTTGGACAAACCAAAAAAACAGCCATGATATTTTCCCGAGATCGCCATAAAAACACACATAAAAACGCCATATGTCACTCAACGTTACACACAGATCCCGAAGGTCATCAGAGATAATTGTAATATATTGTGTATGTTTAACGGAGTTGATACTCATACGTTACGAAATATCTGGCAGATTTGGTGTGCCGATATGGATTATAATCGATTTCAAAATTTCTTTAACGGCGCCAGAGCCACCCCACATGGATTTGTAACGATAAGTATACACGATCCTTTAACACGATATCGAGTCGGATTAGATCGTATTTATGGTTAATTTTGTTAACCCGCAGCAGCAGGGAGGGTGCGTGACCACGACCTGGCGTCGTTTTTTTTTTTTTGCTGATTAAGCATTTACGAACAAGCCTTTGCTCGCCGAATAAGCGCCTATGTGAAATCACAACAACGTTGTTGTCGAAAATCGAAGATTTTCCATGCAGCAACACATGGTGAAATATCCCGGCATCGCCCCTTTTTCAAATTCTGTTTGCCGAATGGAGGCTTTTATTAAGCATTTACGAGGAAGCCTTGGTTGCCGAATTGACGCCTTGTAAAAGGTCGTCCGATTCACCCTCTCTACAGTGAAATCCTAACAAGAATTGTTAACCCATAGCAGCAGAGCGGGTGGTGACGACGACAATGTTGTTGTCATGATGCAGTAACACACGGTGACAATAACTTACTAAATAAAATAAGTCACACACGGTGACAATAACTTGCTTATAAAATAAGTCGTCGGATTTACCCTCTCTGCTGCTGCTGCCCATATGATGTTGACTATTTCAAGCAAATAAGTTATTTAATGAACCAAGTGATTAATATATTATGTAGAATGTCAGGCAATGATACCAACTAGGAATGTAACAATATGTTTCAAGAAACACTAATGAAGTATGTCATTTAATATATGTATACATAACAAAGGTATTTTAAACACAAAGAATAAAATCTTACCTCCTTCCACTGTCATACCCTGAACAGAAAAAGGCAATGTTTTAACCTCCTCCTCCTCTGAAAAATACTAATAAATTCTTGGAATCTGAAATGAAAACCAAATAAAATTAATTATGTTACAATATATTCCCATATATACAATTTTAATCAAGTACTTTTTTAATTTGCTTACAATAATTACTTTATTACAGAATGAAATGGACACTTGAGTGTTGACACCGATTCAAAATTAGTATTATGTTTATTTCATTTTCATATTGTTTATCTGTTACACCTATTGTATCTCATTTTGGAAAAGTTCAAATACATGGGACTATGATTGCTGATTCAGCAGTTATCTGTATTACTTGTTTTAATATAAGTCAAAGTGACATGTATCAAGGCTGCACATACAGTATGAAAATATTTTGACATTATTGCAGTAAAACTCTGGGCCCATACACCATGTCAGAGAATTATATGCATGTGAAAATATCATGACACAGAAAGCAATGACACATGATGTGGTTTGTTCGTTAACACTTGCAAATATTAGAGGAATAAAAATTGATAATATTATACATAACTGTTTCTTCTCACCACAATATTTATCTCAGGTTTGTGCCATAGACAGTAACAAATCTTTAACTAAGCTAGAGGTAGGTAATAAAATGAGTTATATCCTCATCTAGCACCAAGAAAAGTGTGAATAATGAAAGAGTAATATGGTCATCGAGACATGTAGAAGTAAACTTTGTGTAATATTTATTAGTTTATTGAAAACTATGTAGGACAAATCTGAGGTTACTTAGTTTTTGACATGACTGATACAAGGTAATTTCTATTTGTTTAATCTACCATCTATTAAAACTAGACCTTGGCGAGAAAGTAGATTAGACATCCTGACCAATCACTTGAAAGATGAATGCCAATTACAAACAAAAATATGTCATCAAAAATGTATTAGGATAAAGCTGAATTTTAAGATGATCCCAAAACTTGCTGGCACTGAGCTGTTACACTTTAGTAAGTTGATAGAAAATAAAAACCCTTGGGACCCACATTTGTATCTGTCTGAAATGATAATTGCTTACTGAGGTGTCTACATATGTGAAAAAAGTGTCAGTGTTTCTGCAACAAGACAAAGTGACAGATGCAAATGTAACAACATCAGCATATGTATTTGTAAGAGTACATAACAGTAAGCAAGCTTTATTCTGGTTATTGTATTTTAAATATATGCATTTAAAGATAAATAAATACTATGTTAAAGTAAAATATAATTATCTTGGAACTGTCTAAACTATTATTAATATTCTGACAGCAGTGCAGTTTATTTAGTTATCTGTTAAACCAGTTGTTATTCAAATCATGCTTCTACTAAGACAGAAAATTACAGACAAGTTGGAATTCTATATGGAGTATATGTATTTTTGTTATCACAGTGTCTGGTTTATGAATTCTTAAAATAACAAAATCATCAATAATTATATCTGTCTGGATATCATCAAATCCGTGAGATCAATCTACCAACAAATTAAAATAATAATTACACTTTTATTGGTCTTATGTAGCTAGTACACTGGGAGAGTTTTGTGAAGCTATGTTCTCTGCTGTTTTATTATTTCTTTCATTTATCTAATTATGTCACCATTTACAGTTGTAATTAATTATATTTGTGCACAGAGTAGGTTTATCTGTTTTGCCCAAACAAAAAAATATATTGTCATATGATTGTATATGATTGGCGTTGTCACACAGTTATAACTCAAAAAAACATTCAATCCAAGGTTTATGTACTTGTTTTCCACCCAGGGCATCCCTGGATGACTGCCATTGTGTTTCCTTTTCGAAGGAGATTTAGCTGTTATTCCTTGTCATGGTATAGTCAATACTGTCCTACAGGGACAGTTAAACCAATAAAACCACCCAAAATGATATCATTATTATATGCTGAGCAGAATATAAGCAGTCAAGTTAATACATTTGCATAATTTATTTTTCAAAGTTGAAAATAATTATATTTAATAATTTGATAATTAATTACCTCTAGTTCAGCATTTTGTTCAAGTTCTTCTCAACATACCGGTACCTTGATATTCTCTTTCAATTTGGAATTTTCCTTAATTCTTGCCTATTGTAAGGAGAAACAAAGATATATATTTGACAGCTGAAGGCTTAACAAAGATTATATGATGAGCAGAAATATATTAAAAAATACCATCAATGAAAACAATGTACAGATATATTTTTAAAAAGGAAAGGCAATGATTTGGGGGAGACAGTCTCACACCATTTTTCAGTAGAGGAAGGTTGTACATGGTGGTCAGCATATTAAATGGTTGGAGAACAGGTGAAAACCCCAGCAAGAAGCACAAAATTATTGGTACCAACTCTCAAGCTTTCTCTGACATCCACACTGGCTGAGCTGGGCTCAAAACCATGCAGACAGAGGTGAGATGTCATGGATTTTTAAAAAACAATGTCTTAGACCATCCAGCTACTTGGAGGCCCTTTCCCTTGTCAAGATTGTTTAGTTTTAATGACTTTATGAATTTTGCCCTTAGCATGATTTAAACCACTTCACTGATTAAAGTCAAAATAATTTATAACTTCTAAACTAGAGAATGATGAAACTAACATAAACCCTGTTTGCATTATATGGCTTTTGCACTTGTAGATCTGTTTAGATTGTAAATTATGTTTGTCATCGAAACTTCACTATCAAGGAATTCCTCCCAATATCTAATGAAATGAGTACAAATTTGCAACAGTAACAAGTAATTCAATCTAAACTGACTCCATCATATAAAGGAAAACTGAGTTTTTGCTTCATTACATGATTCACATGTTTACAAAATTTCCAATATTTTGTAGTCCATTTATTTTCATTAATAATAGTATTAACAATAACTTATAATTATTATAGTGTAATTATTATTGGTAATATAACAGCATTTTAGAGCATGCATGTCAGCCAGCTAATAGTGTTAATGAGTTATTCACCAAACCATTTCAAAAGTAAAATTGAATTATAAGTATAATAATAAAATTGCTCTCACATTGAATGACATCTACATTAAATTCAATAATGCTGCCAAAACATATCTATAGAAATGTTTATAATTACCTGACTCTAACCTTTTCTTCCAATCAGTAATTTAGTCTTGTATTTTCTGTTCTGCTAATAACGACTAGGCTAAATAAGCTGCAAAATTACAGTAAGAAGAGACTAAATTATTTGTCAAAATATAAATTTGCAAAATTTGCAGCTCGTTTTCATGGATACCTCAAAATATTGATCAATGTTTATCAAATTCAGTAGAAATATTAGCAAACTATGGTACCTATTAGTCCCCATGACATGGTCTGTGTTACGTCTATTGGATTTAAATTATTTATTTTTTTACTTGTTAAATCTAAATTTGTCATTTAGGGTTTAATATTCGATAATTGGGAGATTTTTCTGGAAAATTCAGGCTGACCTAGACTCTAGCTGTAAACACAGGTTGACCTTGGCTTGTTGAGCTAATTCCTGACCCTGCTTTAGACATTGTCAACAAGCTTATAAAACTATTGGTTAATTTCAAGGACAACTTTTTATTTTTAGTTCTTGGGGGTAGGAAATATCTAGATCTTTCTTTAAGTACGTGATTTAGTGAAGGCAGCCTCTTTCTGTGACCTTCCATGAACTTCCATAAAATCACGCGATCACTTGTTTACTTAAGAAAAACAGTTATATAAATTGTTGTTTGGGATAGAACAGTTCAGTAGAATCTGGGTTTTTAAAGTTAATAGTTGTGTTTTTATCTTTGAGTGATAATTTTAATTACCTTGTACTGGACATTGTGTCGATTCGTTGGAGCAAGAGAATATATTGTATCTATCTGGAAAAGGACATTGTTTCATAAATTCATTTGGATGATAATAAAACAAGAACTGCATCACGTGACATTGTCAGCCATTTTGGATTATATCATCAAGATTCGAACCTGGAACTATTAAAACATTTATTTATCAGGACTCTTGCAATTCCATTAGTGGATTATTTTGTGAATTCTATATTGGATTAATGTTGGATTTGATTCTCTAAAACCGTAAGTTTATTTATTTTATGAAAATAATTGTACTTAATAAATTCATTGCTAAAGTTTTACAAGCTTGCTAGTTTTCACTCTTTCTGTCTTGCTGCTTATTCGAGCCTAAGCACGTAACAGTCTGTCCAAAGCAATTCAACTGTACATCCAATTTCTCCCACAAACTATAAAACATTTATGTACAGCAATTCCACTGTACATCCAATATCCCCAAAAACTATAAAACATTTATGTACAGATGAGTAATATTATTGTTGTATGAAACAAATTTGTATATTCCAGTCTGTGTGATACTTAAATAGATAAATTTTGGAAGTTCAGTTCTTCAGTTTTGTTTGCACACTGATATAATTAAATCCCTATAAAGCAGATACTGGGCACACAAACTGACCAATACTAAATTGGCTGAATAAAACAATAAATATAAAACAAGATTTATAAATGCTGCACAAAAACAGATACATGGCAACATGGAAAATGCATGATAAATACTGGTTTACAATGAAATCATGGTGGAGTCATTTTGTTATGCACAAGTTTGCTGTATATTCTCAGGAATCAATGTTCTAATAATAATCACACACTTACCAATTAGTTTATCAATTATTCAATTAACCAGTCGCATATTGCATTAATTTCAGCTCATATGTAGTTTTGCTTGCCACACACATTTGAGTTTCCATATGACACCTTTAAACTGATATTGCAAATCTTTATTGTAATAAATTTACTACTAAGCCAATATATGGTGAGCTTGTTTTTTTCCATATACAATCATGACAAAGCTTTTCCTGGATCATATATTTATCCATCTGCAACCACCATTAACATTTATTTACTATTCTTCCTCAAACTAATATATCAATATTAATAATAAAAACATTTAAACAATTTTAAAAAATTGATCACAATAAAATCAACTTCACAGTGACAAAAATTGACACTTATAATTACACAGCATATTTTATTCAGAAACAAAAGAACTGCAGCATGTAAATAATCCCTTCATGAAAGAATAAGTGAAAGAAAAATGTACATTTTCCTTAAATGATGTTATCTGTTATATATAATCAATCTTCATTACTGACATTTTTATTATCAGGTTACAAATAAAAATTATATCATTGAAAAAATGAAAATATTTATGATTTGATGAAGTTTGCAGGCATGCCAATGGTTCAACCCATGAAAAAAGATTTGCAGCCTGTTTACATCAAGTAAACAATATACTGATCATGAATTGTCTATATTGACATATGGAACAAGTCAGTGCACATTTTAAATAATACAAGAGAGTTCATAATGTATGTGAATAAAATGAGAATTTAATATGCTTTTGTTAATTACCATTATACATGTTTCATCCCTATGAAGTCCAGATTCGTCAATTGTTCCAAACTTGCAATTTAGATCTGGATCTATAATAAAAAGTAGCATATTAAATTCTAAACTTATGCATACACTAATTGACACCAACTTCTGTTAAATCACCCTTTTGTCTTTCTTAATTTATTTCTTGCATATATTTCATGTGATAAAATATTGATTGATTGACTTTTAAAACTAAAATATGTACAATACAGCAAAGACCAATTAAAAGGAACATGAGTTATTTAAAGTCAGATTTAAAACCTAACCAGTGAATAATTTGTATCCTTTTATGTTTGTAAAAATGATTCTTTTACAGATCTGAATTCATACTTTCCTGTGATGTCAAGTAATGTTTGAGATGAGAAATCGGAATACACTTTTTTAGATAGATATTAAGGAAAGATCAAAGTTTTTGACAAATACATACTGTGGCAACTGATAATCAAATGTAGGATATTTAAATCTTGTTATATTAAATTAGTTTTGATTACCAGTAGTGTTTCCATTTATGTATATAAAAAAATTATCTTAACAATATAAATTTCAAAGGTGATAAATAAAGTTCACATAATATTTGGAGGGTGTGAGTGACTATCAATATATGTCTCACCAACTAATGTTATAACCTGACTATTTGGGACTCACCATGAATGAATTTGCATGCTGACTTTTTCTTGCTTACAAATTTGCATATTAATTTAAAAATGTATGATATATTATTTGGTCAAAAACTTACAAATATGGTTTGAAAATGTTTTCAGCACAGATTACAACAGATTCATATGTAACTAGTCAACAAATCACATAATAGAATTATGTCATTATTGCATGTGAGGATACACATTGCCATTTTGAAAATATTCTGAAATGGTAAAATTTAATCGTATTTCCAGTTAATCTGCAGTTTTAACAGCAGTACTAAAATCTTTCATTGTTCCACAACATTCATTAACTTTACACAATATTTTGCCATCTCCCTTACTATAATCAGGTAAAAAACACTTGTTGGTAGGATTGAAGTATGAGTATCTATGCCATCAATATTTATGCAAACCACTGAGTCAAAGACCATGTGCTGAAGGAGAGCAGATCCCTTGACGAGTTAAAACAGATATCATACCTTACAAAATGAGATATGTGTCTATTAATAACATCATTTGCAGCACAATTATTATTATTGTTATTATTATTATTATTATTATTATTATTATTATTATTATTATTATTATTTTTAAGAAGAAGAAGAAGAAAAAGATAAAATGAAGATAAATGATACTTAATACATAACCCTGTAAGGACGATGGAAGAAACCTGCACATTTTACTAACATATTGTAGATCTTGTATAAATTAGAAAAGTATTTATGGAGCAGAAATGTCCCACTACAGTGCCAAAAATAAAGTGGCTGGTTGTTTTGATTATGACATTGTTTCATTGTGTATCTATCCTGGAATAATAACTCTCAATTGCAGAATATTAAAAATTTCATTGAAATTTCAAAATGAAAATGATGCAGTTCTTTAATTTGCTGGTTTATATGACATATATGTAAAAATAATCTTTATTTAAAAATAGTTTCAGGTAGAAAATAGAAAAAAGTTTAATAATTTCAATTTTCTATGTAAAGGATTTTAATTAAGAAGTGTTTAAACTGATTCATTTTGAGACATTCAGCTGTCTTTATCAATCATTTAAACAGTAATACATGTAAATGTACTTACTTTTCTCTGTCACACCAACCCCTACTGTATCATCATCATTGATTTTCTCTGTTTCATCTTTTTCATGAAAATCATAAACTGATGGCATTATTAAATTATTTTCATCCTGGCTCAAGTGTAAGTTACTAAGCTGTCATTTTCTAGGTGGGCATACAATATTAGTCCAATGAAATTCTGTAGAGGCCTATATAGAAGATCTGACTTTTGATCTTGGAATTGGATCACATGGCCTAGTACTCTGGCCTTTGATACTAATGGTGATGAACTGGAGCTGTTGAAATTACCCTGATTTGATTATCAGTGATGATTTATTTGTTGAATCATGTATTGCTTGGTACAAGATACTGAGTATTGTAAAACAAACTTATGTAATACTGAAGTGCCCATCTCACAGGAATTATAACCATGTACAATCATTTCTCAAAATTCTTTCTCTAATTATAATACAACAACAATCTGCAAACATTATTAGCTTATTCCACTTACCTTTTCTTAACTGGTAGTTTTCATAGATGGTGCAGCATCCAGTTATTCCACACCAACCCCCTAATTAGTACTTGCCCCTCCCTTATAACCCATTAGTTTTTACCACTAGTTATTCTCCCCTCCCTTCAAATAATTATTTTCTATTCAATAATGGACTATTTGGTAATAAGGTGACTGTCACATGTATATATCTAATGAATTAGGTAACATGTATATATGTAATGAATTAGGTAACATGTATATATGTAATGAATTAGGTTTTTTGTTTTTTTATGGTTTAACGCCATTTTTCAGCACAATATATAGGCTATACATGGCGGCCAGTATTAGTGGTGGAGGAAGAAACCGGAAAAACCCCGGAAAGAACCACCGACCCACGAGAAGCTACTGGCAAGCTTTCTCACTTAACTACATTAGCCGAATCTTAGACTCGAACCCACGCAGACAGAGGTGAGATGGCAGTGGTCCGTAACGGACAGCGCTTTAGACCACTCGGCCACTCGGGGCCCCTAATGAATTAGGTAACATGTATATATGTAATGAATTAGGTAACATGTATATATGTAATGAATTAGGTAACATGTATATATGTAATGAATTAGGTAACATGTATATATGTAATGAATTAGGTAACATGTATATATGTAATGAATTAGGTAACGTGTATATATGTAATGAATTAGGTAACATGTATATATGTAATGAATTAGGTAACAGTTGGGGAAGGAGTACAGTCAGCTATCTCATTATTGTACAACTTCAACTAATTAATTACTTTTCATTAATGTGCCCTTTGATAATACACTTAAGGCATACAATTGAATTATCAAAACATTATGGATCCCTTAACAAATGAGGAGGGGGAGGTCAGAAAAGCGGATAGCTAATTCTTTCCCATTACTACCAATTTGTTCCTTATGAATTGTTTCTTTGGTATCACACATAAGGAAATACCATACATATAACAGGTCATAACATAAATTGTGTGTGTGTGTGTGTGTGTGTGTGTGTGTGTGTGTGTGTGTGTGAAATGATCAAATAGCTGATTATTTCTTATAACAGCAAATTGTTTTCTTTCCTTAATGGACTCTTTCCTAATCTGCTTAAGGGCTACATATGAAAAATAATGCAGGTATTTCTTCACTTTACAAAATCTCACGTATTTTTTATAAAAAAAATGGACCTTCACAGTTATTAGAGGTTACAATATTGGACTAACAAGATTTCAAGTCACTTGCATGGTACAAGACTCAGCTTTTAAAGACTCATCCTGGTTCTTCTTAAAAAACTAACAGTGAATTAAATTGGGGACCACTCCAATGACCTAAGTGGTTAAATCATCTGCCTGTGATGTGTGAGGTTGTGGGTCGAACCTCAGCTGAGTCATACCAATGATTTATTAAAATGGTACTAGCCTCTCATGTCACTCACCATGAGGAGGTTAGTGCCAAGGCAGAAACAAACAATCAGCTGAAGGAGGAATGATTTTTCTGGCCAATCCTTTCCCTGCAGGAAAGAAATTACCTGGCACATTCTTTAGTCAGGAACTGTTTTAGGGGTGGGTGGGTAAATTTGACAACTACATCTGGTCATCATAAGACATGTAGGACTAGTTTATGATGAACACTAACTTGTCATCCAACAATTACAAAATCATGGATATTTTAAACCTCTTGAAATAACTCTCTAAAATGTTACTGGTGGATGCATATATATATATATATATATATATATATATATATATATATATATATATATATATATATATATAATTTTATACAACCCCTAATCATAATAAAATGTGAACAACAATTATTTGCAACAGCCCTTTTGTCTCCAGCAGCCATTGAAAAAATAACTATCATGCAGAAATACATTAATTGTAAGTATACATGGTGTGAAATGTAGGTTACAGTGACTCTATTTATTGAAATGGTTTGGAACTACTGGGGATGCATACATTTGGTACTAATGGAGATGCATACATTTGGAACTACTGGAGATGCATACATTTGGTACTACTGGAGATGCATACATTTGGTACTACTGGAGATGCATAGATTTGGAGTTACTGGAGATGCATACATTTGGTACTACTGGAGACGCATACATTTGGTACTACTGGAGATGCATACATTTGGAACTACTGGAGATGCATACATTTGGAACTACTGGAGATGCATACATTTGGTACTACTAGAGATGCATACATTTGGAACTACTGGAGATGCATACATTTGGTACTACTGGAGATGCATACATTTGGAACTACTGGAGATGCATACATTTGGAACTACTGGAGATGCATACATTTGGTACTACTGGAGATGAATACATTTGGAACTACTGGAAATGCATACATTTGGTACTACTGGAGATGCATACATTTGGAACTACTGGAGATGCATACATTTGATACTACTGGAGATGCATACATTTGGAACTACTGGAGATGAATACCTTTGGTACTACTGGAGATGCATACATTTGGAACTACTGGAGATGCATACATTTGGTACTACTGGAGATGCATACATTTGGTAATACTGGAGATGCATACATTTGGAACTACTGGAGATGCATACATTTGGTTCTACTGGAGATGCATACATTTGGTAATACTGTAGATGCATACATTTGGAACTACTGGAGATGCATATATTTGGAACTACTGGAGATGCATACATTTGGAACTACTGGAGATGCATACATTTGGTACTACTGGAGATGCATACATTTGGAACTACTGGAGATGCATACATTTGGTACTACTGGCGATGCATACATTTTGTACTACTGGAGATGCATACATTTGGTACTACTGGAGATGCATACATTTGGAACTACTGGAGATGCATACATTTGGTACTACTGGAGATGCATACATTTGGAACTACTGGAGATGCATACATTTGGTACTACTGGAGATGCATACATTTGGAACTACTGAAGATGCATACATTTGGTACTACTGGAGATGCATTCATTTGGTAATACTGGAGATGTATACATTTGGAACTACTGGAGATGCATACATTTGGTTCTACTGGAGATGCATACATTTCGTAATACTGTAGATGCATACATTTGGAAGTACTGGAGATGCATACATTTGGAACTACTGGAGAAGCATACATTTGGAACTAATGGAGATGCATACATTTGGAACTACTGGAGATGCATACATTTGGCACTACTGGAGATGCATACATTTGGTACTACTGGAGATGCATACATTTTGTACTACTGGAGATACATACATTTGGTACTACTGGAGATGCATACATTTGGTACTATTGGAGATGCATACATTTGGAACTACTGGAGATGCATACATTAGGTAATACTGGAGATGCATACATTTGGTACTACTGGAGATGAATACATTTGGTAATACTGGAGATGCATACATTTGGTACTACTGGAGATGCATACATTTGGTACTAATGGAGATGCATACATTTGGAACTACTGGAGATGCATACATTTGGTACTACTGGAGATGCATACATTTGGTAATACTGGAGATGAATACATTTGGAACTACTGGAGATGCATACATTTGGTACTACTGGAGATGCATACATTTGGTAATACTGGAGATGCATACATTGGTACTACTGGGGATGCATACATTTGGTAATACTGGAGATGCATACATTTGGAACTACTGGAGATCAGTACATTTGGAACTACTGGAGATGAATACATTTGGAACTACTGGAGATGCATACATTTGGTAATACTGGAGATGCATACATTTGGTACTACTGGACATGCATACCTTTGGTACTACTGGAGATGCATACATTTGGTACTACTGGAGATGCATACATTTGGAACTACTGGAGATGCATACATTTGGTACTATTGGAAATGTATACATTCATTCTGGTTGATGATTCTTGCATGACTTGAGCTTGAGAGTGAGAACATTTAAAAAATCAGTGAAGCATGATACAGAGGCAAAGAAAAATTTATATATAACCTACATTGCCTATATTATATATATATATATATATATATATATATATATATATATATATATATATATATATATATATTTATATATATATATATATATATATATATATATATATATATATATATATATATATATATATATATATATATATAGATAACTAAGGTGGCTAAACTGTCAGATCAAATATGATTATCCCATTTTTGTAGCCTTATTAGTGCACTGTTTTTTTATTTTATCATTCTAAAATGTTGTGTGCTTCAAAATTTGGAGGGTGTGTCTGACAGTGTCACATACCAATGTTATCAATATGATACTGATTGTGTCCCCATTATGCCTAACTATGTAGTTTCAAAAATCTGTCTTCCACACATCAACTGTACAACATGTTACCAATTAGAATAAAAAGTAATCCATCCATCATAACCTGATTTGGGAAAAGCATACAATTTATTTGAATGATTATGTCAATGATTGGGTTAACAAATCTCATTGTATGCAACTGAGAACCAATTGCAGATGATTAAATACAAAAAAGTGTTATTCATGTTTCTAAAAGCAATAAATAGAAACAGCTGAAATAATGTTGAATGTGAAAAATCTCCAACTCTAAGACATATTGTTCTCTCTAGATTACTATCTTGACTTTCAATTAAGACATTACTATCTGTCTGTCCAGTGTGCTCTGATTTGCTCTGATTTAATTATCATAAAGATATTTATATTTATAGCATTGAAAACATTTATAAAATAATGAACGTTTTTTAAATTATCACACAATCAAAAACATTCCTAAGTATGCCATCTTTTCTTTTTTTTTATTTAATTATCAATAAAATAATTACATGTACTAGAATTGATCATGTATATATTTATATCTATATATGACTTATTTACTTTAAATCAGTAGACATTATTTTAGCGTTTTTTTGTGCTACTCCCCATATATAGCCAGCAGTAGGCTGAGAATCCCTCCCACTGACTACCTCACAGTTCATTTTAAGTATTTATAACTTAAGAGGGAACACTAGTACATGTTATTATATTCTAATTCTAATCTCAATACAGAATATAGGCCATGAGAGAGAGAGAGAGAGAGAGAGTGAGAGAGCAGAAAAGGAGAAAATTATATATAAGCCCATGTGCACATTTGTTTCTACAAATTAAACATTCACTTATAACAAGTATTTGACTGTAATTACATTCTGCTATCATTTTATACAAGTATTTTCCCTTAAAAGCACTCTTCTAAAAAGAAACAAATACATGGATAGACAAGAGAATGGCCTGAAATCTCCTCCAGTAATTATATGCTTAATTTCAAGTCCTTTATATCCTGCCTCACTTCAGTGTAGAAATATGGCTTGACAACATTAAGGCAATACATTTTCATAAGTTTGTGCCTGTAATTTTCAAACGAAATATCTAAAACTAAATTGTTGCTGTTTACATCTACTTTTAGTCTGTGTTTAGTAAACTTACTAAATTAAAGTAAACTTAAGTAAATTAAAGTAAACTTAGACTTAAACTTAAGTAAATTAAACTTAAACTTAAGTAAATTAAAGTAAACTTAAGTATTCCCCTTAAATCTGAAAATAAAAAGAAATTATACATTTGTAACCCCAAGATGATCTAATAAAAGTCTCTTGTCATTTAATAAAATGTGTATCTTGCAATGATATATTGATCATTCCTTCTTTTCTTTAGGCTATTTTATTCGTCCTGAATCTTTTATCTGGGTTCCCAACCCCTGGCAATTCTTAGAGGCAATTCTCAATGAGTCATCTGGTGTATTTATTTAAAAATTCTTGAATTTTTACACTGATCACTACAATACTTCTAGGATTTGCCAAAATATTCTTATCCAACATTCTTATCCAACTTTTGTAAGTCTTAGTTTACATATAAAAAGAAAATTCATATTGACAGTAAGATTGAGAAAAAGAACTGGAAAGACCTAAGGTGATTTCTGAAACGAAAAGTAACACAAATAGTCAAAAGGCATTCGATAGTGTTGATAATGCAGAAATATTAAAGAAATGGCAAAACCAATGTCAGGTTATTCAATAAGATTATATTTGCGATTGTCGTGATATTTTTTTGGCCACAGAGAAAGGGTAACTTATCTTTTTCAGACTTAAGAACTTTGCTTTTTACACCAATTTTCACAAGCCTAGATGTTATTTGGTCAAAGATATTGAGAGTGTAATGAACAAATAACAAGGAATTACATGTTGAGTCATTTTAGTATTTAACTTCCCGCAATTATTTAAAGACAGAATTCAGACTCTCACAATTTCAATAATTGTACATGTAGTAAATGAATGTATAAATGTTGACTTGGTAAATCATCTGCATTCTGCATTTATTTTTATCTGAGACATTACATTTATTATCTTGATTTAATCTACCCACCTACCTATGTATTTATCTATTATATATTGTTTAAATAAGGAATGAATGTTATGATGTATATTATAACATTACAATACATCAGTATTTATTACCTAAGTATCTAACCCACAGTGGTTCTTAAATAACTGTTTTGAAAGACTGTAAATGTGCTTGGAACACAAGAAATTGACAGAAGCAGTATATGCAACACACTCTGAAATTGGAACATGGTAGAGTGTAAAATATCAGATATATAGTTGTCTGTGCTTTGAATACACGATGGAACAAACCGTACCATGCTATTCATACATCCAAATATTTTAAAGACAGTAAAATGTAACTTATTATGTAAAGAGTTCCATGATTTATTCAAGAAAGAAATATTGAAAATAATTTTGTATTGCTGTTAAAATAACGTTTATTTTTAATTATTAAAAGTTATTTTATTTAAAGGCACGTATAGTCAACTAGTTAAAATTTAACAAGAATTAATTTAGATCCAATGTACATCTCTCAGTTGTATCTCACATGGAATTAATTTAGATCCAATGTACATCTCTCAGTTGTATCTCACATGAAATTATGATACCTACTATATTATTTCTGTATATTAAGTTCATTTTTTCTACAGGTATGCATTCAATACCTAATTCTGAGAGTGTCTCCTGCAACATTCACAAGGAACAGGGCAGCACTAATTAAAGATCTTACATATATGGATGAAAAAAAATCCATAACATCTGTGTTCAAGAAGATAAAGCTACTGTAAAAATGTCCATTTTACATATTTGACTTAATTTTAACTCCTCAGGCCATAAGGTTAAGTAACATTATGTTACTGTCCTGTATTAACCAGCATCCTTCCATTCTTTAACAATTTTATCACTCTAACACAGCGGTTCTCAACCTTTCTAGGGTCGCGACCCTTTTAATGCAATTCCAATGCGACCCAACTGTAAAATTATTTTCATTCATAACTGTAAAAATGTATATTCCCGATGGTCGTAAGCGACCCCTGGCAAATCGTTGTTCGACCCTTGATGAGGTCGCAACCCACAGGTTGAGAACCGCTGCTCTAACATATATATTTTTGATCTAATGTTAAGTAAAAAATGGAATATGAGCTTATTTCAAGATTTCAAGCTAATTCAAAAATTGATAAACTCTAAATATACTAATAAGGTTACTTTGCATCCTATTAGCTGAGCTTGTTACCAGTATTAAAGCAATATGATTTTATTTAATTTTTATAAACCTTTCATTATATTTTTATATCACTGAGATCTTGTTACAATCTAGCAACAGTCGATATCCATTCATAGTAATTATTTAATCTTGCATTTGACTGAAACAGTTATCACTCTAAAGACCATATTTATAAATGTTTTCAAGTTTTATCTAACTTAGAGTATAAGCCTATATCATGAGATCTTAGCTGAAATGGCAACTAGTTGCATGAGTTTGTAAACACCTTATTTATGATCTGACTCTGATCAATATTGATAAATGGGCTAACATCATGAAAATGTCAAGTGAATTTTATTAAGAGCAAGGTTAAGTTATACAGTAATGAAGTGATATGGCATCAGATTGGCTAAGCTTCTCATGACTTTCAATAGATTATTTCTGATCAAATTTGGATCTAACTTAGTAAATAGGTTCAGATCATCAAGATGTTTTATGACTTTTTGCTGTAAATTAGGTGATCTTGCATCTCATAGACAGTACTTGTTTGCATGACTTTTATCAAACTTGGGAAATAAGTTTATCTAGTCAAGATGCAAGACAAGATAGATTATTAGAAATATCCAAGCATATTGAAATTGCTATTTTCAACTCTTATTTCAGTTAAACATAGCAGTTTTGTTTTTATGATCATTATATTTGATGTATTTTGTAATGACCAAGATCTGTTCTTCTCATCTGATTTTGATAATACATTGTAAATAGGTTCATGTCATTAAGGGCATCGAATACTTTGATTATATAATACATTGTAAATAGGTTCATGTCATTAAGGGCATCGAATAGTTTGATTATATAATACATTGTAAATAGGTTCATGTCATTAAGGGCATCAAATACTTTGATTATATAATACATTGTAAATAGGTTCATCTCATTAAGGGCATCGAATAGTTTGATTATATAATACATTGTAAATAGGTTCATGTCATCAAGGGCATCGAATACTTTGATTATATAATACATTGTAAATAGGTTCATCTCATTAAGGGCATCGAATAGTTTGATTATATAATACATTGTAAATAGGTTCATGTCATTAAGGGCATCGAATACTTTGATTATATAATACATTGTAAATAGGTTCATGTCATTAAGGGCATCGAATACTTTGATTATATAATACATTGTAAATAGGTTCATGTCATTAAGGGCATCGAATAGTTTGATTATATAATACATTGTAAATAGGTTCATGTCATTAAGGGCATCGAATACTTTGATTATATAATACATTGTAAATAGGTTCATGTCATTAAGGGCATTGAATACTTTGATTATATAATACATTGTAAATAGGTTCATGTCATTAAGGGCATCGAATACTTTGATTATATAATACATTGTAAATAGGTTCATGTTAATAAGGGCATCGAATAGTTTGATTATATAATACATTGTAAATAGGTTCATGTCATTAAGGGCATCGAATACTTTGATTATATAATACATTGTAAATAGGTTCATGTCATTAAGGGCATCGAATACTTTGATTATATAATACATTGTAAATAGGTTCATGTCATTAAGGGCATCGAATACTTTGATTATATAATACATTGTAAATAGGTTCATGTCATTAAGGGCATCGAATAGTTTGATTATATAATACATTGTAAATATTTTCAAGTTATTAAGGGCATCGAATAGTTTGATTATATAATACATTGTAAATAGGTTCATGTCATTAAGGGCATCGAATAGTTTGATTATATAATACATTGTAAATAGGTTCATGTCATTGAGGGCATCGAATAGTTTGATTATGTAATACGTTGTAAATAGGTTCATGTCATTAAGGGCATGGAATACTTTGATTATATAATACGTTGTAAATAGGTTCATGTCAATAAGGGCATCTAATAGTTTGATTATATAATACATTGTAAATAGGTTCATGTCATTGAGGGCATCGAATAGTTTGATTATATAATACGTTGTAAATAGGTTCATGTTAATAAGGGCATCGAATACTTTGATTATATAATACGTTGTAAATAGGTTCATGTCATTAAGGGCATCGAATAGTTTGATTATATAATACATTGTAAATAGGTTCATGTCATTGAGGGCATCGAATAGTTTGATTATATAATACGTTGTAAATAGGTTCATGTCATTAAGGGCATGGAATAGTTTGATTATATAATACATTGTAAATAGGTTCATGTCATTGAGGGCATCGAATAGTTTGATTATATAATACGTTGTAAATAGGTTCATGTTAATAAGGGCATCGAATACTTTGATTATATAATACATTGTAAATAGGTTCATGTTAATAAGGGCATCGAATAGTTTGATTATATAATACGTTGTAAATAGGTTCATGTCAATAAGGGCATCGAATAGTTTGATTATATAATACATTGTAAATAGGTTCATGTCATTAAGGGCATCGAATAGTTTGATTATATAATACATTGTAAATAGGTTCATGTCATTAAGGGCATCGAATAGTTTGATTATATAATACGTTGTAAATAGGTTCATGTCAATAAGGGCATCGAATAGTTTGATTATATAATACATTGTAAATAGGTTCATGTCATTAAGGGCATCGAATACTTTGATTATATAATACATTGTAAATAGGTTCATGTTAATAAGGGCATCGAATACTTTGATTATATAATACATTGTAAATAGGTTCATGTTAATAAGGGCATCGAATAGTTTGATTATATAATACATTGTAAATAGGTTCATGTCATTAAGGGCATCGAATACTTTGATTATATAATACATTGTAAATAGGTTCATGTCAATAAGGGCATCGAATAGTTTGATTATATAATACATTGTAAATAGGTTCATGTCATTAAGGGCATCGAATACTTTGATTATATAATACATTGTAAATAGGTTCATGTCAATAAGGGCATCGAATACTTTGATTATATAATACGTTGTAAATAGGTTCATGTCAATAAGGGCATCGAATACTTTGATTATATAATACGTTGTAAATAGGTTCATGTCAATAAGGGCATCGAATAGTTTGATTATATTTAATATCTAGCCATATAAATCATTCTGTTGTCTGTGAAAATTTTTTTGATTTTCTTTTCAAGGCTTAGTGCATGTTTTCAGCACTTGACAAGTTATACATGGCAGCCAGTAAATATGATAATAGAAGAACCAATCAAATTTCTCACATATCCAGACTAGCTGAACACAAGCCTGGAACAAATGTGGACAGGGGTGAGGTGGCAGTTATCAGCAAATGTAATTGCCTTAGACCACTTATACACCTAGGGCTCCAGTAAAATAGGATAAAATACATTTTGGATTGGTTTGGTATTTTATGGCTGAACAATGCAAGAAAGTTACCTGTTGCTGTTGAAGTAAATAACGTTACTGAATACTTACTATAGTATCAAACTATGGTGACTTATCTGATGATGAGATCTAAACCCTCATCCATTTGACCTGGCGCTCTCGCAAACATTTTAAGTGGTCATTTCATCTCATGGGGATTTAAACTTATCTGTGTATAACTGATGACCGAAATGACCTGAGAAGGCCCTAGCAGCATGTCAGCAGACAACCAGATGTGTTTAAGGATCCCACAATTATAGGATAGATTCAAACAGATCATAAGCCACTTTATTCTATTTCTACATCTATCTTTAGCATTTAAGACAGCAAAGAGAGAAATATTAAATACATCATGTGAATCTATCCAAATTTATATCCTGTTATTTAAACCATTTAAAAAAGAAAGTTAAAATACATTAACATGTAAGCTGTCATCAATTATCAATGAAACTAGTCTGTGACATTTTTTCTTGTTATAAAAGTTTAATTCAGACTGTTACTTTCAGAGTAAAAAATGTACTAAGTGCACAGAATGTTCAAACTTTAAGGAGTTAATAGACAAGAGAAGAACCTGGAAAAAAGAAAAGTATTATGACCAAGGAGATTTACATCTTTAACAGCAAACAATAAGTCCCACTTTTTGTTCTGTATACTGCCCTTTTTTATTGCAAAGCATCTGATTGACTGGTCTGGTAGCCTTAGTAGTTCGAGCATCCCTATTTGGTGTGGGAGATCACAGGTTTGAATCCCAGCTGAGTAATACAAAAAACGTGTGTGTTTGTTGGTGCTTGTGTGTGTGATATTTTCATTTTTAACGTAGTTTTAACAATATTTCAGTCTTATCACTATGATGTCTGCAGTGTGGCAGTTTATATTGATGTCTAGAACTGGGGCATTGTGTCACAGATATGTAGCATGATGACCCACCCAGTCACATTTTTCTGGCACCAGGCTGAAAAGTCATAACACTAACCTCTTAATGCTGAGTGCCAAGCAAGACAGCTGGTAGTACCAATTTTGTAAGTCTTTGGTATGACTCTGCTGGAGATCAAACCCACAACCTCCCACATCAAAGACAGATGATTTAACCACTAAGACACCATTTCAGTCGTATGTTGTTTGGTGATAAATATTTTGTTTATTTTAACACTTGTATTAATATTTTGTTTTTCTCTACATTTTATATTCATCCATCTTCATGTTGGGACCGTCCATCTTTCTGTTAATCATTTGGTATAATATTTTATAGTGTTTGCACACTTTTTAGTTTGTTTATAGCAGCTCTACTCATTTCTATAAAGAGAACCTTTAGTGTGAAAAATATGTAAATAATTTAGTTATTTTATTCACTGATTTATAATGTCTAACACAACTTTAACCAGGAAGGCCCTAGCGTTGTCATCGTCTGTGGGTTTTGTACTTAATGTACCTTCCTTACTAACACTGTAATGTATGTGAATCTATTTTCCTCTTACATCAAAGTGATTAGTTCATCCTGTTTCGTAACTACCAGATAATGCCACACATTACCATAAGGTTGTGACCTATAGCACTTTACACACATGTACATAGAAATTAAACCACTTGTTAAATCCATGTGAAATGCAAATTTGTAGTTGTCACTATTTTGCTTGATTTGACATTGTAGCGATCAGAAGTAGACGACATATTATTTACATTCGGTTAACACACATGTGTAGTTATCCACCTCCTCGCTGAAAATGGACTTGTCCAGGAAATGGAAGTGACCAGTAAGCAAGGTAGTCTTTCACAGTAAAAACTGCTGTTTGAGATGAAACATGCAGTCCATAACAGTGTCAGTGCACTTTCTGGTCATAATCAGGTTTGAATTTATAAATCAATAAATTAAGTGACCCATTTCTAAGCATTTTTTATCTCACTTATGGTTGTTGTTTTAAAACATTGGAATCGGGGTACAAACACATTGGGGTGTATATTCAGCTTATGACCAGGAAAGGTTTTGCGGAGACACAGGCATCGGCACATGATCAAGTCAAGTGGAGGGAACTGGTCAGATTTTCAGGAGCACAGAGCCACAACGATCACGCTAGGTCAAGAGACCGATGATGATATGAAATAAAATCACTTTATGAGCCTGTGTAGATTCCCTCCAATGTATTTATCAATTATTTACCAACAGAGTCCAAACAATATTTACCAACAGTCCAAAAAAACAGTCTTCATTACAAGAAAACAATTTAGTAGTAAGTAAAAAAAACTTTGTTTTGAAATGTGTGTCACTTTCATTTACTTTGCTCTGGTTTAGCTCTGACTGCTATGTCAAAAATGAATTTTAGCATCTGATCATATTTAAAAACTCCTGTGATCATAAAGATATAGTATACTATATATATTTCTTTTTGGAAGCCATCCATGCAGATCATGACCAGTGAACCACCAATCATTTCCCAAGCTTTGATTAAGTACATATTCAGCCAATACTACATTTATTCCTTATGTTTGATTTAGCCATACACTTAGCCAAATTTGGATTTCTAAGAGTCATTACTGTAGGTTATACAAACAATACATTACAGGCAATTACCAACATTATGCTTGTAAGCTTGTCAATTATCACAGCCATACATGCAGCTTTTATTAAACGCTGCTGCTGACATTAGTCAAATTGTGTTTAAACATACATATCTCCAAAGTTGGTTTCTGATTAAAGGTCATATATGTACATTATGCTCTGAGTCAGTGAGGTGGATAGCTAAATTTAGTTAATTATACAGCTTTTAAGCTTTTAAATTAAAACAGCCATAGATGCAACTTGTACTAAAAACTGTTACTGACACTAACCACATTTTGGCTAAGGATACATTTATCCATAATTTGGTTTCTACCTAAGAGTATGAAAAACAACTTTGTACAAATTAGTTCAATTTTGCTAAAATGACATTAGATGTGCAACAGCGTCACTGAGCATGGCAACAGGAATCATTAGCCACATTTGTGGTAATTTAAAGCTGCCTTGCTCCTCATACAGACAGTAAAATATAGAGTTACTTTTTCTAAAGAACATTTAATAGTGGAGACAGTGGCTAATTGATACAAATTTCACTTATATAAAAATAATGTGAAACAAAGAATATTACAAGTTAAATTGACCACTCCATTTTTCAGTCATGTGTATGGGCATTATAATCTATAAAAAATATTTTCTCCAGTAAAAAAATAAAGAAGAAATTTGGTGAAGAGTAATGCCCTCCAGTTCGTATCAACATACCCTATGCTGGAGTAAGTTGATACAGCTACATGGGGCAAGCTGAGACATCATTAGTCGTATTAACTACTGCAGTTGAGCACTCTGTTACATAACTGAGATAGCTGAAAATCAAATGCATTCATGATTGATAGTCACGATACCTTACAAGAAATGTTCAGCACTGGGCCTTACCAGTGCAAGAAACTGAAAAGTTATAAGAATCAGAAAAATGTGAATGAAATTTTTAAAAAAATGTTTGTCACTGTCAGACCAGTTAGGCCTGCACAGTCACATGGCATCACTTGAGTGACAGTTCTGACTGACAAAGCTCAAGCAATGCACGCTGAACCCAACGCTCTCGTGACTTACTGTTACTATATGGCTCAGTGCAAATGAGGCAGAAATTTTCTGATTCAGAATCAGAACTAGCACTCTCACTCTAAAACAAAGGTCTACGACAACTCTTGCGAGACTGCTGTTTCATAACAGTCTGAATTTTTCTTGTTTCTACTGCTGTTTGTTTACGCCTGTTTGCTGTTTTTTTGTCCTGGTTGTTATCTCACTTCTGTTTGCCACCATCTTTCTTTGTTTGTCTGTCGTTATTTTTCAGACATGTGCTTTACTTGGACTTTTTAGTCAAACTTCTCGCTGCAGTGTCCTGCTAGATCAGTTGTTTTTCTGGAGTGTCAGTAGGACTTCGTGTTCTACCTCTTTTCGTAATTGTCCGTGTCTCACTCAGTGGCCCGGCTTTAGGCAGTGAACGAATCATATGCAAAGGAATGCTGGCTGATTCGGACCATAGCTGATTCGGCCCAAATTACGGGCTGATTCGGACCAGATGACGGGCTGATTCGGACCATGTGAATTATTATAAGAAAAACCGTGTAACACACACATTATTTAGTTTGGTAGTTATTACTGTTTTTGCAGACATACTAAGAGCATATAAAAGTTGATATTCGGCTTTTAAATTTTTACGTAAGACACTTCCTAGCACATTTCTAACCATAATCAGAACAAACTCCATATTAACTATAGCATTTCGATTTGTTCAACCAAAATAAAGAATATATATATATACATGTAATAAACTGACAACGAACAGTGCAAAATTAGTATCTAACTAGCCTGAGCGCTTTCGACTCTTAATGGGTCACTTTTCAAAAACAAATACAAAACATAGATAAGACAAACAAAAAAAAACAGAAAAACGGTTATGTTTGCAAAAGTTTTACATGGCTGTTTCTACTGGAATTAAACATTTAAGTTTATATTGTTTCAACTAGTTTATTTCAACTTGTTGTGGATACTGGAAAATATTTTGTTTTATCTAAAAATCTATGAGCCATTATGACATCTGTTGTTTTATGTAAATTTATGTTTTATATAGTGCTATTAGTATATAGCAAAATAGACAATATAAATAAATTCATCATACATCTAGCAAAGGCATAACCCTACCATATTGTAAACTCAGATCAATATGTATGAATAAATGTTGCTGCAATTTTTGTCCCCAACAATATGCATACAATTTAATGATCGATTCCTTAAAGTTAATGATTCCTAAAATGCATATTTGAACTGCATAATAATATGAAATATCGTGTCTTAAACAAATGTAAGTGACACATTTAAATCTCAGACGAAACCTATTGATATTTCACATGGTCCGAATCAGCCAAAAATCTGGTCCGAATCAGTCAGAAATCTGGTCCGAATCAGCCCGTAATTTGGACCGAATCAGCTTGGTCCGAATCAGCCATGGTCCGAATCAACCTGGACTCGTATACGCTGATTGTTCTGGATCATTAAGCTTACTAGTACTTGTCTAATAATAGAAGCACTGGTTGGGTAATGGATGGTTTGGTATGTTTAACGAAATCCGGAAGAAAAAGAAGAAAGTTTTCTTTTGTCATCCAACCATATTTGTGACAGCTTCCAACGCACCCTGGTGGACCGCCATCAATAAGTCTCTCTTGGTATCTCACCCTTGTAAATATGAACATCGGAGGAATGGCATGACCCAATGCATTTATTGCACAAAAAAGAGCTACAAGTGTCCCCATTTCAGCACTTGTTACAGCTCCCACCTGTTTAACACCTTTTGGTGCTAAAATTTTGCCAGGATTTTGTGCTGTTGTGAGTCCTGTCTCATCAGCATTCCATATGGCCTGTGGTTGAGAATGGAAACGCCTGTATAAGGTCTCCAGATTGTCATAAAACAAATTTACATTTGTACGGTTAAAATTGGTGATACGACCGATGGAGGTGGCTTCTGGTTTACGTACTGATAGACCACTGCTGTGGCGGTTCATTATCCCTGAAAACCAATCATCACCTGCTGACAGATTAGCTTTCCAGTTGTTTGGAATCTCTTTGCTATTGTGTACTGCTAATTAATAAGTCAGTTTATTTTTTGTTGTTTTGTTTCTTATGGTGACAAGCCAAAAAACATTTTATCTGCCACGGTTCTGTTCACTTCTGAACTTGTGTATTGTTTGACATTGTCATGCCGATGATGTAATCTATACAGCTTACCATATGTAACGTCATTACGTTTTATCGTATATACCCGTGTCATACATAGTACATGGTGTAAACTGTATTTTCAGCTGACCAGAGTTATCGGAGTGACCGGAGTCACCGTGGTAATAGCTGCAGGGCAAGCCATACAAGTTGACCATAGCAGCTGTGCAGCTGAACGATAAAAGCAAAAGATTGGTTTTAGCTGATTAATTTATTGATCAACCTGGCATACTGGCGGATGTATTGACCAGTGTTACTGGTAGCCAAACATGCTACTGACGTAGTTTGTACCTCCAAAACATGTGATCTTTTAGCTGTGGGTAGTTTTGGAGGTTGGTCAAATGCAGTGTGTTTTTCTTGGGTCTGTGAAGATAATTTGTATATATGTCAATCGTGTTTACATAATTTCACTATTTTAGTGAATACATTTTACTATATGAGTCAAATATTACATTTTCTACTATTTATAAAATACATCAATTGTTTAGTATGAAATAACTTTGAATAATTCACCCCTTGTACCGGTTTATTTTATGGTCATTTATTTGTACTTTCATTATTAAGTCCATGCGTTTTATGTTAATTGATCCAATATATGGATTATATACATGCACATATTAATCATAATTAATTGCTCATTCAATTCATTCGTCATTAAACATTTTGTTTGTATTAACATCAAAGGTGTTATGTTGTAAATCCCAAATCTCACCCGGTTATCGTGTTATAGTAATAATGTACTATGAAGCAGTCTCAGAATATTTTGAATGCATATAAATAGTAAGAGATGGGAAACATGGAAAACAATGAGATCAAATGATACACTACAGTGCCGATAAATCTTCGAATAAAACGCTATTGTGAAGGAATGTTTATTCTTGCCCCCAGTCAAAAATTATCATAGCAGTTTATATGTTACCAAAATTAATTTGCACATACAATCATAATTTTTCCCGTATTTGTACAAAACCCGAATAGGGAAAATTTATAATCTCACTATGCCTTTAGTTCTGATTCTTACAGAGCTATTATTTAATACTAGTCGTATTCCACGCGTGTAACTGCTACAAAAGTAGATTATGTATGGCAACAGAAGGGGCAAATCCAACAACTTGGCGGAGCGTCAATTTGGCTAACCAATGTTTTCTCGAAATCGAAAAAAAAAAGAACGCCAAAGTAGTTGTCGCGCCCCCCTCTGCTGATGTGGGGTTAACAATCCTTTTACGATTTCAACCGAATATGTGATCAAGTCCGATACCATATCTTCATCTAGGATCTTGTAAATGTATCGTTACAAATCCATGTGGGATAGAATAAGCGTGACTAAAGAAATTTCTAAAGAGATTATAATCCATATCACCGCCGCACCAAGTTTGCCCAAATATTTCGTAGCGTATGTGTGTCAACTCCGTTGAATATATCAAGAATATTGCAGTTATCTCTGATCACTTTTGGTATTTGTGTATATCGTTGAGTGACATATATCAGTGCTTTTATGCCTGCCTCTGGAAAATATCCTAGCGGGATTCTTTTGATTGTCTAACATGACATCATCATAGACGTCCAAATCGTTAATACTTCCATCAATATCATCAATACTCGGTGCATCCTCGATATCGGCTATAAATTCAATAATACCTTCGCCGGTGATTTCTGCTGTCCTTTCGTTGTAATCCTTTAATACCTCGTAACATCGCTGATCGTCTACACTCGAGGCTACTAAATATAGTTTATCCCTTTTCATCCATCTCATTATCAAATTAAGTAGCAGTTGTATCTTGCTACTTCCAGATGGTCCGATTATAATCATGCGAATAGAATTCGGTAGCGCTGCATGATGCTTAACTGGTTCTAGTGTTTTAGTCGCCGAAAAATCAGTTACATTCATGTTATTATAAATAAATTATGGATCTATATTGTGTGAAATGTAAGAAGCGTACTAGTACAAACGAATTGACGACGATAACAACTAAAAATAACAGATCAGCACTTGCTGGTACGTGTGTACAATGTGGTACAACAAAAATTAGATTTGTTTCTATGAAATCTGCAGATGATTTAAAAAAAACAAGGAGGTGGATATTGCAGCCAAATTAGTAAAACTCCCAGGAACACTATGGGCAAAATATTCAGGAGAAAAACACCTTCCAGGATATAGTTATTGTGCACCCGGAACCAGACTCGATATCAGACTCGAATATCAAAACCAACCCCGACCTTTGAGTATCCAATAAAGGCCATTGATAAGGCGTGTCGTGCTCATGATGTTGCTTACAAAAGTAGCAATCTGCAACAGCGACATATCGCAGATGTAAAATTAATTCATGCGTTGAATTCTATCACTGATAAATCTTTCAAAAAAATTGGCTTCATGGTTGATAAAATCGGCGATGAAAAGTAAATTAATGCTGGGTGCTGGTAATTAATAACAACTTGGAATCTATTTATTATTCTCCAAGAGGACACTGGAGGGGTAAAGCAGCAATCAGTAAACTCGCTAGCGCCGCAAAGATGAAAAATACCATTGTAGCGGATTGGTTATCCAAACAAGCGATATGGCAAATTTATCTACCACCGACTCGCATTTTGATGTTAGCGTCACTAATGAGGTTCATCAAGCTGATATATTATTTCTGCCGCATGATGGTGTTTACATGTACGCGCTAACCGTAGTTGATGTTGCGAGTCGATACAAACAAGAAGAACCTCTAAAAACAAAATCATCAACTGAAGTGGCTTCTGCGTTTGAAAGGATTTATCGACGAGGTCCTCTGCACTGGCCAAATCTATTACTAGTTGATCCTGGCAAGGCATTTCAGGGTGCAGTGTTATCAACAATGAAGCATCATAATGTCACCATCAGACGAGGACATACCGCAATACATCGCGATCAGGCAATTGTTGAACGATTTACGATCCCGTGAATGGTTCAAGAGATTACGAGGCGTAATTACCTCATTAAATAATGAGATTACTCGAACAATCAACATGAAACCTAACAACGCGATTAAAATGAAGTATATACCCGTAAAACCACAAAATGATTTTTGAAAATATCCAATACTCGTCAATGTCACTGTTAGGTATTTATATGAACCAGGAGAGCTCGAAGGTGGCAAAAAAAGAGCTACTGATCCTATTTTTAGTGCTACTGCACATAAAATATCTAGTATAACGAGATCTACGGGTAGACCGCCAGTCTATAGGTTGGATTCAACTGCTCCTCAGCGAGGATTTACTCGTGAACAACTACAAGTGAAACCCGAGGATACTCAATTACCAAAACGTGGTCTTAAGGTCTTAACTAGCACCTCTGCGTCTGTTGCACTAGACAAGTCAGCATCACATTATCTCTGGTATGACCAATACTGCTATTCTTTCTGTCTACGGTAAATTGGCAAGGATATTTATCCGACCAACACCAACGCATTATACAATTGCAACTCGCGCAGTGATTATTCTGTTGTTGTTTCAGAGTGATTATAAATTCAGCATCAATGTCAAATTTTCTGTTATTTTTTTTATCCTGTTGTTTATAACCAGAAAGTTTGTTTCTGATTATATCATCGCTGACAATATCACTTATTCACTTATTGTAGTGTCATTATAATCTAAAACAACTCTTCGAAGTTGATCTATTCTTCGCACTAAGGACACCGCAAGATAAACTAAATTCGACCACTCGATGCGATTATCTATGATCCAAACAATTGTATCGTATATAGTCAACCCCTGCGAAGAATGTATCGTCGCTGCTTATCCTAGCTTCCATGGGGATTTATCAGCGCGCAATGCATCTTCGACAATACTGATATTAACTAACACAATATCATTTAACACGAGAATCTGTTTTCTTGACTCTGTGAAGCCATGAATATCAACATCGATATTTTGTCTTCGTGTATCCTTGGGTCTATAACACAGCGGCACTGGAAATGTTGCAAATTATTCTTTATGGGTGTTAAATAACTTCATCTGAATTGTATCTCTGACTATCTTTCTACTTGCCACTATCAAATCGTTGTGGTCTCCACGCTTCCCAGAAATCATTTAATGGGGTTTCCGAAATTATTTCACGCACTATTTCACATTGGATTCTATCCGGTTGTAATCTGATTAGATTCTCGAACTCGCGTAATTGTTCATCAAGTGATCTATGATCAGTACTAATTTCTTCATAATAGTCTACAAAATTCTTTAGCCAATTATGTCGAGACAAACCGACAAATGATGGTGGTTGACCATGATCGCCACACATTATCACTTTTGTATTCGCTAGCAAAAGCCAATTAAGAAACTTTTGTAATACATCTAACGACACCGTGCATATCTCATCCCAAATAATGATTTCAGGAATATATTTCTCGCCCATTCGATCAGGAGTCCATTCGTCACCTTTCCATCGAAAACAAACTGAGAAGTGCAAGCATTAATTCTTCGTTGTTTCATCTCTCTTGCAAGTTTGTGTGTTGGTGTTAGCACAATCATGTTTGATTTCGCTCGAAATAATTAAATCGCACGAGTCTTCTTCCTTTACCCACCACAGCCGTGTAAGTAACTAGTTTTATTTCTACATATTGGATCGGAACACGACGGTGCATTAGATAGTTCTGATATCTGATTATTTTTGAATTGTTTTCAATTGTAACATCTGCTGATTTGGAGTAATCAAGCAGTATTTCCTTTTTAATTCTCCATGATCCCCAACTCTAGTCCGAATTAGTGAATTTAGCCACTGCTTCTTTATATTTTACGTCTATATAAAATGAATCAATGGCTACTCTAACTGCGGTGTCAGGAAATCTATTTATCATCGAAAGTAAATGAATAGAAGCATAAGCCAGGATATACGACCTTAGATGAACGTATTGAGGATTTTCTCCATCTGTGTAAGTAACAATTGTCCCCAATTTGGTTCCATCGGACAAGAAAGCGTATTTACTCACCTAAAACAGAAATCTATAGACAGGTAGGTGCGCTTACTCACATAGAGTGAATTTTTATGGACGATTTTTTTTGCACGGTAATTTAATCAATGGTGACTTTGCCAAAGGTTCGTCACTATGCGGAAGTAATGTAGTGAATTGGAGTGGGTGAAGCAATCTACGGATTTTCCACTGGTGACTTTGTCACTACAGTTAGATCGTACATTAATTTATAATGGTGGGTGAAGCACTGACAACTAGATTAGCACGAAAACTATTAGTTGCGATTAAGAAATTTTTTCCAGTTCGTGATTCCGTTCGAAATATGCTCCAAACGAGACAGGACCTTCAAAACGACTTTGCGGCGGACACTCAACAGCTATTCAAACCCATTACTATAGCAGCTAAAGACGTCGTATCGACAATGGAAACAGCCATATGGGGAGATGTCCCCAAAGAATCGTCTCTTCTTTCTGTGCTTGAAAACATAGCAGGAGAAACTGAATTAACACAAAAATATTTACAAAAGCTCCCTTTTTCCTCAACAAACTCAAAAATAATTTGAACTATTAGGTAATATTGATATTACCCCAACACCTAAACCGCCTAAACACAACAACATCATCAACAACAACAAGGTGATATTGCTAGTGGACGGGTTGCATTCAATGATAAATTCCGCCTGGGTAAATTAGATGAATAAGAAATATTAAATTTAATACTATTGAAGAATTAGCTGCTTTCGTCGTTAATAGTTTTCCTCAGAGAAGAAAGTATATCCACGATGATTATTTTGCAATGAGTAAAAAAAATGTGGTGTAATAGATTATATCGTGCGTATACATGTGTATCAAAGGTATCTGATGATGATAAAACATATAAGGATTTTATAGAAGCAAGAGAAAAAGCTAAATCATCTACACAGAAGCAATCAGATATTGGATTTCTTAATCCTCTTTGCAGTGTGCAACTGGTATCACTAAAAAACAAATTGAAAGGGATTTTCTCAGAGTGGAACTCCAAGGGTATCAGGTAGTGGTATAGTTAGTTGTTCTAATAGTATTCTCTCGGATATATCACGATCAGAAGTTCTCGTAGGAGGGAAACGAGCCGGAAATAACTCACCGAAAGTAGTAATTAATGAGACAGCTGATATCTGCAGACGACTATTTGAGGGTGGCATCATGGATATTGATGTATAGCGAGAGTTTACTGATGAGCTAGCCAAAAATCCTATGGATTTTCACGGTTACTATAGTGATTAAATCACCACATTAGATAAATAGCATTTAAATAAGATGATCATACACTACAAGCACAGAAAACCAACTATGGTCTATGTAGTAAACTCACGATCGCCTGGTTATAGTGCGTACTATGGAGATGGTCTCGGCAATACCATTGCAGGGTTATTTACAAGAAAGGCTCCCAAAACAGCACCAATCGCAAAAACAATTTTCAATGAAAGCTATTGATGTTATTTGTGATAAAGGTATTAACGCCATTGGTGATGTTACCGGGAGGGAATTTGCCGCGGCTAAAGAAAAACTAGTAGCGTTAGTTCGGCGGCGAAGGAAACCAACGATGAAGTCAGTGGGACCGCTACCATCTACTGAAATTATGCCTGCAAGTATTAGCAAAATAATAACCAATGCGGTGGAACAGAATATAGCATCACGGTTAAATGATGGATATGACACTCAGGGAAATATT
Source organism: Unio delphinus (assembly GCA_029339505.1). Lineage (NCBI taxonomy): Eukaryota > Metazoa > Mollusca > Bivalvia > Unionida > Unionidae > Unio > Unio delphinus. Next base: position 12,738,589 of record JAQISU010000055.1, on the reverse strand, counting down.
ATTGCAAATATGATAGCGTGAAGTGGTTTGAAATCGCGAGAGAGATCACGATTTAGATCAAGAAATATATAATAATATGTTCAAATCGGCTCCTGACAGCATTTGATATGGACGCCCCAATGCTCAAGAATGATTCAGTACTTAATTATCAGTATTTTTCCTATAATGCAGTACAACCAAATAGTCGATCAAGAATCGAACTTCATGTCCAAGATACCAGCTAATTCCTTCTACTCTCTGAAGCGTTTATCGAAGTAGAAGGAGAAATTGTAACAGCTGCTGATACTCCTGCCATACCAGCACCATATCCACGTGGTGGATAAGTCGGTTTTGTCAATAATGGTATCATGGCGCTATTTAACAGCCCAAAATACATGATTTACATCAGGGAAATCGAGTCTATAGAACATGATGTTGATGTTGCCACAATATTAGTGGGGTTGGCAAGATACTCCGATGATTATACAAGATAGGCAGGTCCAGCCATGATGTTTGCTAAAGATATTAATGATCGCGCTGGACCGACTCCATATATTATAAGACAACGAAAGAATCGCGCTGTTTCTCCTGCTAATATCGAAGGTATGATTATAAATAATGATCCTGATTACAACATAGGAGCTACAACACGAATATCGATGTTGGAAGGAGATCGTAGATTGTTCTCTTGCGCGATTCCATAACATCATATATTTGGATTCCGCAGAAATGTTAGAAAAGTTATCTATGGAGCGAAGCATACAGTAGCACTCGTGCGAAAGGGTCACGATAATGTTGCAATCTGGAGGATTCCAGCAGATCCTGCAAATCCGGATAATGACTGTAGCAAGGTGAATATAACAAAATTAACACTGTGGATGCCAGTAATGACTCCATCAATCACCGTAGAGCAAAAATTATTATGAGTACAGGTGGCAAATCATTACTAAGTTGGCTAACAGTGACCACAGATACCATTGATTCTACTATTGATGGCACCTGGCATCAAAACAAGGTGTTTCAGCTCCCCGTCATATATTTATTGCGCTACAGGATAAGACGCGATTGGGTTCACAGTTACACAGCCATATGATATTTGATCAAATTGGGTGTAATGAAGTTTCGTTGAAGATAAACGGTCAACAGGAACCATCCGAGGATATACAGTTTATAAACAATATCACATTTATTACTTCTAGCTGGAACATCTTGACTTAACCAGACAATCCGTCGTTGAAATATACTTTCGAGCTCGTGTAACCCGTCCGGTTGCAGGTGGTGTTGTCACTATCCCCGAATACAGAGCAGTTGCTGTAATTCTCAGCGACAAATTAATGCTACTCGAAGGTGTTGGTGGATGAATGAAAGTAATTGATGCACCGGTGAAAAATATGTAATATTTTCAAAAATATGTAATATGTAGCAATTAGATCAATCTGTTATTAATATAATGTCATACAGTGTTGTTAATGTTACGTTAAGTCCTGGTCAACTCAAGAAATTGCAATCAGAATCAGCTAAAAAATGTGGCACCACAATATCGCTGAAGCACAATCAAATGTCTGGTGGTCAGAATAAACTGTCATTGACAGCTCGTCAGATAAAACACTTCAATGATGCCATCAAAGATAAAAGGGCGTTCAGATCTCTCTCTCTCTCTCTCTCTCTCTCTCTCTCTCTCTCTCTCTCTCTCTCTCTCTGCAGCTGCGATTAAGAACATGATAAAATCAGGTAGTTTATTCCCGTCGTTAGCTGAGATTCCAGCATTAATTGCAACAGCGGCCACAGCGATAGCAAAAGCCGCCGCTCTAGGAGCCGTTGGTACAGCGGCAGGGATGGCACTAAAGAAAGCTACCGGACAGGGATACAAAAAAATAGAAACGATCAGGAAAGGGTCTAAGACTACCAGGAACTCCGTATTCATGGTACAGCGGAAACGGCCTGAGACTAGGAACAGTTTACTACCAATAGTTCCCATGTCAAATTTTGATTTACTCGATGCTGCTAAAAAACTAGCGATACAAAACTTTAGAGGTGTCTTTATGCGAGATAAATTACCACAACAACCAAACAGCGATGAAACCGGTATTATTAATCTCGATAACAGCACCTGACCTGGAACTCACTGGGTTGCATACGCGATTGATCCGCGTGCAATTGTTTATTTCGATTCATATGGGTTAGCGCGTTATAAATTACGCGTTATATAAACCACTTGAAAACTCCTATCTGGTTTTCTACGCTACCAACACAGAAAATGAATGACCTACCAATATGCGGCATAGAAGTATTGAATGTCACCACATAAAACCGTACACGAATATACGAGTAATTGCTTTTTAGAGAGAAATTATATAAAATAACATGATTGATATTTGGGGGAGATCTCTAAAAAAATTGAAAAAAAACCACCGCGGTAATAGCTGCAACCGGTGATGTAAAAAAATAATCGAAGATAAAATAGCTGAGATGTTGAACTTGGCAAGTGTTGATCCCAATGAAATAGTCGTATTTCAAGATCGTCAGGTAAATTGAAAACGAGTAATGTTTCCCTGCTTGATATTTTAGTTAAACGACGCGACGCAGTAGAAGATACTATCGCGTTGTTTTCTGATCAGGGTAAACTCAAACCAGGTGGACTTGTTTCGACGCTCACAGATAAATTAGCAACGCTCGGTGATCATTATTCATCAACGATATAATTATTTTAAAAAAAACTACGCGATGATATATATAACTAAATTTAATCGGTTTTCTGAATTACAAAGTCGTATAATTAACAATATTGACAAACCCCTGTCAAATTTCTTCGGAAATCCACCGGTGACCACACCGAAGCTAACAGAGATAAAAGCATCTATGTTAGAATTAACAACACTACAATCTAGGTATGCAGATCTTGTCGATAAATTTTCATCTTTTCGATAAAATCTTATTGAGGAATTCTTTGTCACGACATTGGATAAACTCGATATAAAACTCCCGGATATTAGAAAATCCATCCATGATCTTAAAGCAACCAGCAATGAAATACCCGCGATTAATCAGCGATTAGAAGCTATCAACGCTGATATTAAAACAGCCCGCGATGTCATCAGAGATGATCTGCCGAGGATGATACAAGTACTTGAAAAAGTAAACATTCCTTATGAGAAAAATATAAACTCGGTATATACAATCCAACACGGACACCTACAAACAACAAATTAGATATCACCGCGACCGTCAAGGGTATTTTTCCATTAACACTATTATCAACGACTCAATTTAATATTTCCTTAACGAGTTTATCTGGGATCAACAATATGATATCAACGATCATCGACAAGGGAACAATTGAACACTTCACAATAGCATCCACTGATAATAATTTGGCTAGGGTTTCAGTAACATGGTATCTGGAATTCGTAGATAATTTATGTAAACAACTAAATTGAATTCTGTTGTAATATATAAAATGTCGTCATTGGCAACGTCACAGCAATATTGCTATGATTAGGTCAAAGAATTTCAAACAAAACTCAAAACACTCACTGAGATGTCATAATAATTGATTAACGAGAATTAATTTCAAACTCACTGACCAGTCAAATAATTTGATTGATTTACGAGGTGAGGTTTTACAAATTAGCCTGTTTGTGAAATCGTAAAAAGGATTGTTAACACCATAGCAGCAGAGGCATGCGCGACAACGAGTTTGGCGTCTTTTATCTTTCGATTTCGAGAAAGCATTGGTTAGCCAAATTGACGCTCCGCCAAGTTGTCGGATTCGCCCCTCCTGCTGCTTGTATTTTACATGTCAGTGTGAGATGTCATCAGTTTGGCGGTTTTTTTTTTTTGGTTAGGATCTGTTAAGAAAATGAGCTAAACAAGAATTAAATTATGTATAAAGGAAAATTTACAAGTGTGTAAACGTCCTTACTGCAGGTTATTCTATAACTATATTTCGCAACGAGAAGCCACAGTGAAGTGATCCAGTAGTACAATTGTAGTATCGAAGAAACATTCTAAGTATGAAATCTATTTGTGTGGGTTTTTTTTTATTCCTTCATAAAGTAATATTGCCGCTCATAAGAATACAAAGTAGACAATTTCTTCACATACATTAATCTGACCAGGGGAAGGGTGGGGGGCGTTAGTTATATTAAGTGAATAACGTTGCTGCAGGTACGTAGATCGAAGTAAACATACTTAAAATATTAAAAGGAGGAACAAAACATTTTATCACTGGACAATGAGCTAGAATATTGCCGAGATACACGCTGATCGATACGGAAATTGGCTAACAGCTCTTGACTAATATGAAATTCTTTTTCAAAGAAAGTGAAAGCTATTGTATTTAATTTATTTGTTTGTTCTAAATTCCTAAAGAATCCATTTACATGTGGGTTTCATCTACTAAATGTATTCACATAATGTTGTGTTAATTACAATACTTAATTCAGTCTCAGTAACTCTGCCAATATATTTAGAAATATTTTACAGTATGGGATACTGTATATCAGCAAGTATGTAAACGCATCAAATAACTACATATTGCAAATAAATAAGTTACCCATGCATTATAGTCATCCTCAGTCCCGGATTACCCATTAGGCAGAGTAGGCAACTGCCTATGGCCCCCCCCCCGACTTTTATGGGCCCATTAGGGGCCCCCAGGGGCCCCATGAGACCGTGACCGTGGGTCTCGGGCCCCAAAAATTTGACTACCTATGGGCGTCCACGGTGCTTAATCCGGCGCTGGTCATCCTATATAGCTGGTTCCTTTTATTAAAAACAATACGTGTTCATTAATACCAGCTAATATTATTTTTTTCTGAAATGGTTCGTATTAGACATTCGAAGTATCTGATTCACCGTATAGATGATGTTTATCCAAAAGGTTTAAATCTTTATATTTTTTAAACTACACTGATTGATAAATTCTTAGTTTTTCTTCATTTAACATCTTTAATCAAATAAGAAAATGTTTCAGTTCTCAACATATGTTATGTAATTATAATTTTAAGATAGATACGTGTATATATATATGATTATTTTATTTGTATGGTGTATGTATATATTTTGTGCCATTTTTCAATGCATGTTACATATGCTTATAAGACATTCGAATGCAGCTGTTCGTAGCAAGTAGTTATATGTTTAGACCTATGAAGTTATTTTCTTTATAGAGTTGATTTCATATGAATCACGAAAAAAACGATGTAAACAGCCATTTCAATTCAGTCTTGCGTTGCAATATCATGAAGAGGGTCAAGAATAATCATTCGGTTTTTTCTCATTTATGTACTTAATTGTAAGATATATCGGAAAAAAAAATATTACTTGCGTTCCGCATTAATGTAACATAGCATGCATTAAGAGAGAGAGAGAGAGAGAGAGAGAGAGAGAGAGAGAGAGAGAGAGAGTACTTACAGGTTTGGACTTCATTAAAGTGTGCTAAAATCTAGTCATTTTGGAGCAAAACCGACAAGAGAATACAAGTCAGAAATTGATGGATTTAAATATAGAAAAGATAGACTCATCTGTGCTTATAAAGATCAGAAAATAATGGTACCGTTCTAAATGGATGTTCTACTGCCTTCTTTTTAACTATTAAACACGTTTTAATATTGGCTGATTTGGGGAGCAGTGTTAGCTACCAGTCTCACCCTATCCATAAATGAAAATACCACCGATCTGCTCTCCAGTATTTTGGTTCAAAGACCATGTAGAAAATTGTATTATTGTTAACTTGGGTAATCTCGGCATCTCGTATTCATCAACATTTATCTTATGATTTATAGTTGGGGTTGGATGGTATGCGTCTTACAACCAAAATATTCACGATGGTATTCAGCTTACAATATTGCTGTCGGAAGGGACCTTTGACTAGGTGTTTTCTAATAGTTTTTTATACACACTAAATTAAAAGTTTGCTGATATGACGTTACTTCATTTCAGATACAAAAAATCGTTAGATTGAATGAGTACTTCCAGGACATGTTAAACAGATCCGATTATAGACATCTAAGCTAAGGAAAAACACCTTGTATGAATATAATCAGATTCAAGATGTTGACTGTTAAAAAAGAATTGCCAAAGACCTTATGCAGGATGATTTAGTACACATGTAACGCTGATGACAACCCCTGTTTATGTTTTGGCGTCATTATCCAGCTCATTACAAGTAGTGAAAGTGGGAATTGCAATAACGTGCGAGAATTTATGCAGGCTCTTGCAGTACATATGGAACTCTGATGACAACCCACGTGTATGTTCACGTCATTGTCCAGCTCATTACGAATGGTGAAAGTGGTTTCAGGCAACATCAAAGATGCATTTACCACAGTTTGGCTCTGTTACTGATTATCGAACTGAATTGAATAGCACATAAACAAAGTAGGGTAATTATATGAACAAGCACCCATTAAAGATGGCATTAAAGGTGGCCGTTTACCTTTTCTAGCATTTCAAGAATTAACCTACAGTATTTTTATTCAGGGATGTACCCACGCTCTAAGCACTGGAACCTCATCGACAAAGTCATTGTCAGGAAGACGGACAGGCAGGATGTGCGTGTGGGAAAGTCCTTGTTCGGCGCGGACTGCTGCATTGACCACGACCTCAGCATCACCAATCTGAACAGCCGCATTCCGCCCAAAAGACGTCCACAGGGAAAGACGGTTCGTATACCACTGAACATCACCAATCTAAACTGCACCAGTACCAAACAGTCTCTCGCGGATGCCATGGCATAACGTCTATCGACAATCTGAATGTGGAGACCGACTGGGCGGCATTCATAGAGCTGGTCTACAGCACATCTTCTGAAATCCTGGGACCCTCAGCCAGAAAGCATCGAGACTGGTTTGATGACAACTGAGGCGTGATCATGCAGTTGCTGGATGAGAAACACCGCCTTCTTCAAGCCTACCTCAGCAAGCCAAAGTCCACCTCTAGGAATCATGCGTACAAAAACATATGCAAAACTGTACAGAAGACGTTCGGCCAGATGCGAGACACATGACTGAGCTACAAACTCTAATGAGATCCATTGCTACACATACCATCATGACATGAATAACTTCTACAATGCCCTTTAAGGCTTTTATAGACCTACAACCTCTGGATCATCCCCACTTCACAGAGGCGATCGAAAGTCGCTAATAACGGACAAAGAGGGGATTCTTCAACGATTGGCTTAACACCTTCACAGCGTCCTGAATTGCCTTTCATCCGTCAATGATGAAGCCATAAGTCATCTTCCCCAATTACACATCAACGAAGATAATCCCATGACCTTGCTGGAAACAAATAACGCAATATGTCTGCTCTCCACTGGCTCAGACTCCATCCCCGCTGACGTTTACAAGGTAGGGAGAACAGCACTGATAAAAAGGCTCCACCAGCTGCTTTTACTGATAAGAGACGATCCTACAGGAATTCAAGGACGCTTCCATAATCCACCTGTATGAACGCAAAGTGAAACTCCAGGCTGCGACAACCACCGGGGTATATCCTTACTGTCAATTGCAAGAAAGATACTTAACATAATCCTACTGAACCACCTCACTAAACACCTTGACAAGAGACTGTTGCCAAAAATCCAGATTCCGAACAAATGCGGGACCATCAACATTTAGGGCATTGTAGAAGTTATTCATGTAATGATGGGATGTGTAGCAATATCGTACAAGACAAATGTCAAGAGCAAAGCACCGACCTTTTCTCCATCTGAGTCGACTTGACAATGGCTTTTGATTCTGTCGTCAGAGGTTTGTGGAAGGTAATGGCCATCTACAAATGCCCAAGAAACGTTATATCCATTGTGCAGCATTTCCAGGATGTCATGAAGGCATGAGTCCGGGAAAATGGAGATACATTTGAGCCATTCCCAGTAGCCATTGGCGTAAAGTAGGGTTGTGTTCTGACACCTCAACATCAAGTGGCAGGAGAAGGTCCCCGACACTGGATTACCCGCCCAATCAGGTCTCTTCATCATCCACACCATCCTGATTAAGTGCCAGTTACGCTGGGCGGAGCATGTAAGCATGCCAGTTCATCGGCTGACAGAAATCCCACTGTAATCTGAAGACACTCTTCAAATACAATCTGAAAACTGCATTGAAAGCATTCAACATAAACTCTGGTTCCTGGAGGCAAAATCAAGCATTCTCTGTGCACGTAGGCTCTATGTTGTGCGAATCGAACAAGACAGCAACTGCACAACTGAAGAGGCAAGCCAGAAAAGCAGGTTTCATCAATCCACCTGGAGACATCCCACTCATTCCCTCTCCCTTGTGCAAAGGAACATTTCGTGCAAGGGTTTGCCTCTTCAGCCAACTGCACAGACACAGACCATAACAAGCCCCTGAAACCCTCATATGGCTAGAGATGTCCTCAACTAATCGACGGACGAACAACAGTTGTCATAGGCGTGGTATCGTTCCATCTTGTACTAAATGACGTTCTCTGTTTTCTCTGAAGTGTTGTTTCTTGCTTTATATGTCATATTACTTTGTATGGTCTCCCTTTTCATTCCATACCATTTACAACTTCCTTTTAGTCATGTGTGTTTGCTAAGATTTATAGTAGCTATGATATCTGTAATATTCATTTATATATCTTTGTTAACTACATTTTGAGCGTCATGAATGCCATATCTTTCATTTAAAAATTATAATTCAACTATAGCATTGAAGTATGACCTAAAATACATCTTTATGCATTTTGCAATTAAATCCAAGTAACGTAAAACTGTATTTGTATATTATTTGAATGAAACAAACAAATAAATGAATCTAACGTTAGCAACTTATAGTAAAGTTTCGTTTTACAAACGCCACGTATTTAAGATATAGCTATACTATGAAGCATAAAGCGTAGACCATTTTCGCACATATTCAAAAACATTAAAAGCTGATCATTAAAGAAACAAAAATTTTAATCAAGAACATAATTTGGTGCTAGCTCAATGCATTACACAAATACACGCATCTTAGCTGAAGTTATTTTGTAGGTGTTGGTGTAGCTGTTTAAATTTAATTTAAAGAAAATGAACCTTTTTCTTTATTTTTCATATACATCTGATGAATGAAACTAAATCTGTATAACCACGTCCTTAAAGGCATAATTATGATTCGATTTTAACGTGACCTGAATGAAGTCGCAGACAAAGAACTGAGTATAGAAATATGCCTGTAGAATTTGCGCCGAAAAGATTTCGGAATGGTTGATAGCGGCTCGCGATGGATGAGCGCATGACATTCAAAGCATTGGGAATAACTAATGATTTATAAAGATGAGGAAATACTGACCTAAGGGTCATATGTTTAGTGGGATTATGTCACATTCAGTATCCAAAACAAAAACGTTGACTGATTTGGCTTTATAAGGTATAAATCACATGTTTCAAGTGATACTTGTAATATAAATGTGTTCTTTAACATTGAGAACCAATCGAGGTATTTTCATTCATCTTTAAGCTGTAATGCATCTTTCAGTATTGTTCGTGTTTGTTTAGAAAATATCAGATGAAGAAGGTTAAGAGAGACCTGCTCCAAACACTCATTTAGATCGAAAGACAAAATATGCGAAAATCTTTATTAAAAAGCTAATGCAATTTTATTGTTATATGAATGAAGAGACCAAGCCTCCAATGTCTTCATGTAGCACATGTCAACGTTTTTCACGTTACGAAGATGCAATTCCATCAGCATCTAGATACATTTTACCAAACTGAAAGGTTCACAAATTTTGTTTGGATTTATTATTGTATAAACACAGAAGAATGAACACTAAGGAATCTTGTGTTGTGAAATCTTTATTTTCGTCCAGAATATCATCTATCACAGTTTTACAACATCTCCATTTGAACATAAATTGTTTGGACATATAACACCGGCCAATTAATTTGGGTGCTTGGACGGAATTTGTTTATGTAAGGAAACGATATACAAACATACATATAATCATACATACATACATACATACATACATACATACATACATACATACATACATACATACATACATACATACATACATACATATACAAGAGAAACAGTAAGATACTTCTTTACATAATAAATTATGACAACCTATTCAACATATAAAACTATTCTACTTAACGTTTGGCGATTGGTATCAATGATGCAGATATACTTCGTTCCGTATCGACTTTTGGTGTATGTTACAATGGGACAAGTGTTTAAACAAGTGCACTCTAGCGGATAGAAGAGTTACTTCCAGTAACAATTGAGATCAAATGATAAATTAGAAAAATCTATTGACAGTCGGGTCGATATTCAAAAAAAAAAACATCAATATCATCCGCATGTGAGCTCAAAACTTAAACTGACATGTGGTTTTGTCAGCGGAGACCGCTATGATTAGGCACATAATGAAAGTAACGAGGGATTTAATCGGAACATTTCTATCAGCTCCCTTCAGTAAGATGTACGAGTGGTCGAGACCGTTTCAGCTAGCATTATCTGCAGATGGTCGACATGGTGGAACCATGTGGATCGGCAACCCTTGGCTAGTGATGATGTAATTTTCAAGAAAGTGTTAAAGGTTTCTACAACATCGATACTAACGAACTCTTCTGATTTTATGGTGTGCTGGTGATAAAATGGAACACTATGTGCAATACACTATGAAATGAGCAGACAGAGTTTGAAAATTCACATAACTATTTGCCTGTTACTTTTTCGATGATACAATAACATTCAAGATATTTTCTTTTCATTTTTCAATACAATTCAACGCATTGAACATAATAAAAATAAGGTTCGTGAAGTTTTTTTTTTACGACTGATTCACAGTTCTTTCTTTAATAGGTTCATATTTAGCCTTAAATAGTACGGATGATGTTTTACGTTTATTAAACGAAAAAACTATTCACAAATTTGAATTATTGTTTGCAATAATGCCATCTTTGTATACATACAAATTTGTATCTTTCTGTCACAGGTAAATTGCTGATGAAATATATTTCAATAACCAGAATTCAAGCTGCTTCGAACAAATGATCACGGGTTTGTAGACCTGTATTTGCACTACTAAATTCGTTTCACTAACAACCAGTTCCCTCATTAACATGTATTACAAACATTAACAATAGCCAGCACAATTGTGTAACAGTGTTGAATCACGTGACCCAAGTAAATCTCAAAACACGTGCTTTAATAACATATACCTCAAAATTAGAAAGTAAAATGCTCGACAATTTTAGATTATGTTCATTCGAACGTAAACATTCACAAAAACATTCAGCATTTACCTACGATAATTATTAGCAACATTTATAAAGACTATGTACATCGAAATATATGTCCATTTATGAAAATATATATCTGACGTGTTAGCAATATGCTTTGTAATACTCGTCCGTCTAGAAAACAATGCACACAAATTAACATATAAGCAGTGCTAACGCCATATTCAATAACAATTTACAAATATTTATATTAATATTCATGTAGTCCTTTTTACTCGTTTCCTTACCATTTTCTTCAATGCAACATAACATCGAGTTTAATAGTTTCTACTAGCCTTGCACTAATTCATATAAGTGCAATAATAAATCTGCAGAACTTGGTTTCGTTTGCTGATTATTGGCACAACTACGCAAGTACGTTATTTAGTGCTAAAGTAAAAATGGGGTACATTGCCTTGCTAATGTATGCTCCTCGGTTGAATAACTGATCTAATCTGACGAAATAATTCGAATATTTCATCAACCGTATCCCCGGCCTGTGTTGGTTGTCTATTTCGACAGGCAGGATAATTGCTATTCTAAGGAGCTATGTTATTCTTAATGCACTCACTTTCAGAAACGAAAATAGACTTGCCATTTTGAATCCTGGACTGTGTTTCCAATTCATCTATACCCTTACTGCAGTTAATGAATTTAATTGCTTAAGTAATTGAAACTGGATAAAAATGAAGATCTTAATATAAAAACTTTTATTCTGAATTTGAAACTGCTGAAACCTAAATACTAAAATAAGTTTGAAAAAGAATTTGTTTTTGTTGTTGTTTCTCGTTGATTGTCTTTTGATTCATTTTGTATTTTGTTGCTGTTCATATTGTCTTTTTCATAGTGTGGTTGTTTTAAGTCGTAATCATGGATTGGAAGAGAAAGTGACATCCAAAATAAGTATAAAAAACCTCCGCTTTTGGTTCATGAAAACACATCTTATTTATACGATAATGTGGGATTCTGTATCATTTTTCCAAAGTTCGTTTTAGGTATTTGATAGCACTCACATCTGCTCTAAAACTCTGGCTAGTTCGCCAGGTGACGTGATCAGTCGTGCACCTTTCCTTGGGAGTCGTCGGTATTTCTTTGGAACCTCCACTATCCTTTTTTGCACGACTGGTTTTTGACCCAAAAGATCCAATATAGAGTCAACGGTGGTGAAGAGGTCATTTTCAAAATTATGCATCCGTCTAGAAAAGAAATCAATTTTAAGAATGCATCAAACGAGGTTGATTTCCATTATCACGTAATATTTATTGTTGGCTAATGGTCCATAACCTAAGGTCAGTACAATCATCAGTTTATACGGAAATACAATAATAACAAGTTTTATTTCTTTCAGGTAATATTAAGTCATGCCAACAGTTATCATAACTCAAACAAGAGTTTACACACAGGGCGTTTTATCTTACCATCTCAAGATTTATAATCGTTTTAAACTGTTCCCTTTTGTCTTTGCTTTTCTCAACTTTACACGTTACCTGTACATTAACTTAATTGTTCCATATTGTTGAGGACTTTTCCTTTCTTAAGATCGGATAGCTGGATAAGTCAGAAACAACACGAATATTGCGCAAGAGAAGACAAGAATGAATATTATCTCTCCAATTCCTGTTGAAAACAAGCATATTTAATTTAGGTTTCTTTTACAAAATGTTATTATCGGTTTATAGGAAAATATTAGATATACATTTAAGGATAAATGACTGGTAGAACTAAACACTAACTGATGGTATAAAATTAGTCCAATAGATCCTAGCTTAAAGCCGTCACAAGTACTGGTCAGTTTCACTTACTCATACAGATGTTCTAGTCTGTTATCGATTTCGGCTAAGGAATGAATCTCTCTCGTAATACTGTATTGCTGCGTTTCCTGATCAGTGATGCTGGATATTTCCCATTTTAAGCGTTGACCACCACAGTACATGGACCTTGGGGTGTTGGAGGTACCCGTAGACGTTATAGGGGATACCACAGCTCTGACTCTGTTGATTTCTTCATCTTTTTCTCGCATGACTCTGTCCATAGCCTTTCTTCTTCCTGACGCAACGTTTAAGAGTACATCTGTAAAGTAGTTGCTAAAATCAATCACACGTTATTTTAGCCATAATATTTACGGGTTTAGTATATAAATATTTTCTGAAAAAAAATATTTGCAATATTATAGAACCATTTGCGGTAAATCGCAGTCTATAATGACGTGATTTCAAACAATGTTTTAAAAAAAATCAAAATTTAGTGCTATTCGAATATTGGTATTTATTTACAATCAATACTCTTGTTTAAATAAATGCACTTAACATAATTCGAGAAATTTGAAAAGAGTCTTTGCTGGGACTTGCATTATATATCTGATATATCGATGAAACTCTGCTCCACAATGCTATCGCTGAGTTGTGGGTTAGAGTTCTGTATTAATCATCATGTGTCACATAGCGTAGTAAGACTTCATCATCTACTGGTTTACAGTGGTCTTTAATGTGTTTAGATTCAAGATTAGCATCAATTAATAAAAAAAATGTTTTATATACATATGTAAGCACGGACCATGAGGCCACCATTCTCAAAGATTTACTGAGATATTTCCAATAACTGTAGATGCAAGTATTGTATTCACCAGCATTGGACGATTGTTGTTGCTGCGTTTGGTCCAGTGCAAATTCATCGCATTCTTCCTCAATCGCGGCTTCAAGAGATAATTCCACAATACCATTTCTCTCGTCGTCACTTGTGGCCGACAAATCTATAATATTACCGCGATCTTTCCCGCTACCCTCTTGTAATGAATGGCGGCCTGTAACATGTGAAAATATGCTTTGCAAGAAGACAATATAGCGTAAGAATATATTTAATATGTACATAATTCTAAACTAAACGGATATTCCAAGAAGGTGAAAGAATTTAGTCAAAGCAATTGATCTGAATCATACACAAAGCAATTTTACTTTTCGTTTATTAGATATTTGCATAAATTGTATCTTCATTTTAATCGTTTGTTTGTTCACGATAATTCAGTATTAATTATTAGTTTAATGTTAGAAGAGATAGCTGATGGATGCAATACAAAAGTAAAACCAGGAGTATGAGAATTAAAACTGCGTATTTATTTGTGATGTTGTATTGAGCATGCCATCAGTATGTGATAGGATCGTACATTAGCCTGAAGTATAATTTTTTTGTAAACGTCTGCAAGAAACTAGAGTTACGAGAAACGCATAATAATATTTCCCCCAATAATATGCTGCAACCTCTATACACCAACAAACAAATTAGAAATTGACAGAATCCATGAAACTGTTGTATTTATCTTTATTTGGTTTGAGTTGTTTCATGTTTACTGTTATTATGTTGAAATCATTCTTTTAACATTTTCTTTTTCTGTTCATTTTTTTCTTTTCTGTCGTCAGATGATTCACTATTTAATAAAATAACCTTAGTCTGTTACAATATGCATGGCATCGTAATCTTTGTGGGTTGGGGCGGTTCTACTCATATTGACCTTCCGGAAGCAAATATATATTTCGAGGAGATTGCTTGAAATTCTGATCTATGTTTGAGTCTGTATACTCAGATAATGCATGCATTTTTGTGTGTGGCATATTGCCATAATGTGGAAAAATATTATGAATTTAAAAGAAAAATATAATTAAGGCTGCTAAATCTATTGGGTGACACTATATACATATTAACTTTATTAAATATAAATTAAGTTGAAACGTTTTGTTCTACCTTTAGTCTCAAAATCAAGCCTCCTTTGTTCGTCATCTCTGCACTGCAATGTTGGTCGTTTTTGGCGAATGAATTTCAATGTTTCATCGTCTAATTTTGATTTTTTCCTCGTTTCAAACAGGGTTCCCTGAAAGTTGCATTTAGTCAACATAAGCAAAACATGACTAAAATTCAAACGTTAAAGAAAGCAATTTGACAGCTGTGATATGGAACTGGGTAGAAATGTGTCTGGTTTAATACTGCTAATGCAGGTAGGATCATTCCATAAAGAAGTTTGATTTTATAAATTCTGAAGCATACCAAAATTACTTTGGATAGTAAGAACGAAAAACATGAATGTACTTATGAATAATGTTTATTGTGGTAATATATTGCCTACGTTTGGCACGGTCGGGATCTGCAGCTTATAATCTAGCTGGAAAATTAATTTAAGGTTTGAGGTATATAACATTAGACATATTTAGATTAACATAAGTTATTCCGATGTGGTAGTACGTAGTAATATCAGACATATGTCATATATAAGATCCTTGATACAGTGTCTTAGCAGCAAATCCGAAACACTGAAAGTATACTTTTTACAAACGGTATTATACGTGTTAACTTTATGAAACAAGTCATATGACGCTTCAAAAATTATTCACCGTTGGATCTGCACGATATAAATTAAATTGCTTTCTATCACAGGTCTAAGGTTCACGTGGTTTCTCCAGTTTGCTCCCATCTTAAGGAATGCTTCACCTTACTACGTTCGATACAAATAAATTTTACTAAACAAATTGTTGCAGAACTTGCATAATGTTTATACAATTGATAAAACTCTAACATATGTCACTTACCCTTTGTAGATTGAACGTGAGCTGCATGTGTTTCATGAAATAATCCGTGAATTCTGGATATGTTTGCAAAGTTTCTCTCAGGTCACAGAGTTCTATTTTATTTATATCACAGTAAGATAAAGCCCTCACGAAATACAATGACTTCCCTGCAATTTTGGAATTGATATCGCCTCCAAAGATATCATCTTTGCCTAGACGACGAGATAAAATTCCATGTAATGATCAGTTTACAAACAAGGGAAATGAAAGTACATTATAATGAACATAGGAACGAACACACCTAATAAAGTGTTTAATAGAGGATACAAAATCAACGGGTTATTAACTAATTGAATCTCATTGCAAATACCCATGAAAAGAATTTAAAAGTATCTTCCACTTAAACTGAAAATTGAAAACAAATTTTTTGCATATAAATTGGTATTTAACGAATATGTCCAATTTACATTAATAACTATTCTCATGATCATTATATTTGTGTAACTGTTTTCTTGGAAAAGACCATGCTAAGGAATTGGCTGGCCCCCACATCTTTTTAAGAATAAGTATTTTGTTTTAAAACAAAACAGTAACTGCAACAACAAAATACATATTCATTGACAAATGCGGTTCGAATCCATGTTATTTTTTCTTTTAAAATTATTTAAAAGAAAACATCGTAATAAATTCATCATTGAAAATTAATTTTAAAGAAAAATATTTTTAATGGATTAAAAAAATTCTTGCCTAAAATAGCCAGCGTTGTGTTGCCTTTTAAGATTTCCACCGACCCACGTGCTATGAAATACAAGGATGTCAATATATCACCCGGATGTAACAGCGTGTCTCCGGGCGGTGCATGCGTCGATTTAAATTGTAAGGCTAAGGCACGCAAACAGCCTGAAATACGAAATAATTTATATTCTTGTTTACAAGTTACCAACATTCGGCCTTTTGTATAGTCTTAATGTACAATGTACTAATACGTGCTTAGATTCAATCATTACAAAAGTGTTTTCTCGTAACAGGATATGTCTTATCATATTTTCATAGACACATATGTTTATATATCAAACTGAGTACACAATGATATCATCCCTTTGGCGATACCACTTATATCTTCGCATTTGCATATAATACAACTTTTGGGTCTACTTTTCCCACTTAGGAATTTAGCAACCCTTATGTATGTTACTCAAACTTGTATTGCAATAATTCGTCCTATAAGACTGTTCTTATTGGTCTGCTCTCTCTCTCTCTCTCTCTCTCTCTCTCTCTCTCCCTCTCTCTCTCTCTCTCTTCAACATCAGGATGGATAGATCCTACAATGTGTTACCTTTAGAAGTGTAAATTGATGCAATCAAAGAGGTTCCATCAAACAAAATGCCTATTACCAACTCCCATAAAACCACAGGAGTAACCGAAACGTTACTCTTACCTGGACTTCTTCTCTTAAAAGCCTGACAATTACTCAAAAGTTGCGCTCACCTGGACTTCCTCCCTTAAAAGCCTGGCAGTTGTTAAGAAGGTTTCTGTTTAAATGAAGGCAGATGTCTGCTTGTAGGCACTCCGGAAAACCTTTTAAAACCTGAAATATACATTGACATTGTGATTTGACACGATTTTCGACATAAATAATATTTATTACTACTACTATTGCTACTACTGCTACTACTATTACTAATAATAATGAGAAGAAGAAGAAGAAGAAGAAGAAGAAGAAGAAGAAGAAGAAGAAGAAGAAGAAGAAGAAGAAGAGGAAGAAGAAGAAGAAGAAGAGGAGGAGGAGGAGGAGCAGCAGCAAGAAGAAGTACAAGAACAAGAGTAAGAAAAGAAGAAGAGTTTTGATAGCGTATTAACTTAAAACCCTGGAATTGTTACGTAGTGTTTTGCTTTAAATAAACAAAATGGTAGGTATTATAGTCCCCGATTATCTACATGAGTTTACTAGCTACGGAGCCTGATATAGCTAACTATGACATTCCAAAACCTTTTATACGCGTCTCCCTGTGGCTACATATTTAAAGCTTTGTCAATATCAATCAAATGTAAAGCTGTAACTGCACTTTAGACCCATGAATCTTCAGATCCGAGACAAATCTCTCTCGTGCACATGAGAAAAAACTGTGTGTAATTTATATATATTTAAAAAAAAATTCCCGCAGTCAGCTATCGGCGGAAATTAGTATCGTCATTAGGTAACAATGACTATGCACAGGCGTGAAAATCCATGTCCAGTAAAGATCATCTTTTGTAAACTAATTATATGCATGTATGCATTTTTTAAAATTTAAAAATGACTATTTTTTAAAAAATATTGTTGCTGTTATGTCTGTACATCCATTTTTCTCATTATGTTCCCTATATTTTCTAGGTCTAACTTCCTGTGCAATATTTAATGGACCTAAAATAAGACGTGCACAGCTGAATAAATGATAGTTGTGCTCTTAATGCTTTCTTTCAAGGCCATGTCTTTTCTACGCCGATATTAGTTGTAACCATGCTGTTATCAAAAAATGTATTGTGACTTTTGTTTTACTACACCGTTGTTATTCCTGCGAAGCACAATTTTCACATTATATAGGTTGTTAAATAGTTTATCTTTTTCACATAATAATACTATGTTGTAAATATGTTAAAATAATACTTTTAAGTATGTTAACAATCGTCATAACAGTTTAAAAACATAATATTGCGAAATAGAAATCAATAGAAAAATGTATCACAATAAACTTTGCTTTTATGCTACTTCAGGTTTTAATAATTTTCTGTTTTGATACTATAGTCGTAGTCATATATATATTGTATCATTATTATTAGTAGTAGTAGTAGCAGTAGTAATAGTAGTAGTAGCAGTATCGACTGAGAGGTAGATCATATTGTCTCATTTTCAAATTGATTTAATATCGGAAATTAATTTTATTTCCATCACTCATTGATGTCTTAATTACCAGTGCTTCATGGTTTCCTATCATTTAATTTATCTGAAGAAGAGCTGCACGCTTGTAAAGTTAAATAAAGTATGTCTGTGTGCCTGTATGTGTGTATTATTTTTTTGTGTGATATCGATACGATGTCTGCAGTAAGGCAGTTTAGAATGCTCTCTAGCACTGGCGTATCATGCCTCAGACGCGTTGCATGATATCCCACCCAGTCACATTATGCTGACATAAAGCCGACCAGTCCTAACTTTAATCTCTTAATACTGAGCGCGAGTGCGGCAGCTATTATTACTATTTTTATAAATCTGTGGTATGACTCGGCCCGGATTCGAACCTGCAACTCCAAGCATCCCTAGGCTCACGCTGGCAGCACTATTCCTCCGGAGCTATCTAATGTACTTTTTTTAGTGCATTTTACGCAATATATTATAATCAAGTCTCAGTTGATAAAAGGTGTATTTGAAAGATTAAATTCTTAAAACATAAGCTATATTATGAATTGATTTTTTAGTAAAATTAATACGAATACTATTTTCTTTAAATTGTATTATTAAAGTAATGTTTTATTCATTTATAGCAAAACGTTGGCATTTTAAATCATTCGCTATACGAATGTACATTATTGTGTGGAAATAGGTTATAAAGTAAAAATCAGTCAGCTTCTAAGTCTTATCAGTGAAACATATATTCCGTAAAACCAGGCATTGGCAAAAAGTCTAATTCGGTTAATAAAAAAGTAGAACAAGCTTCCGTGCTGACGTAAATACAGAATGGTTCTTAACTAATGATAGACAGTCGTTTCTACAAAATGGTTCTTATCTAAAGATTGACAGACATAACAGCTGGCTTAATATTTTAACTTGTTCCTGGTTTAGAAAATTTAAGGAATTATCATATTTGGATCTAACTAGTGCCAAACGAAATACAAATCTGAGTTGTACCTTATGTCAGATGACGTCAAATTAAGCCGGTTTGGACCAGGAGAAACTGATTTTTACCTGATGCATATAAAAGACAACGCATTTAAGGGTCTTGTCAGTTCCGTACCGACAAAGAAAATAGATGTTTGTCTTCTCATTACAGGTAAAATAATTGTATATGTTATAACTTCTTTTAGGAGTAAGTATTTTTAGATTTTAATGGTAAAATTGTTTTGTGTGCAACATTGCTACTGAATTCTTTTATTGATAATATATTGTAATGGAATGTTTAAATGTTTTAAAGATTTATTATTTAATTATATTTATGTACTTTTTATTGTAAGGATGAGATCGCTACCAACTTCATGTTTAGATTTAATGTGGAAATAAAGTATTCTTTAAGTAAGAAAGAATATTATCTAGCAATATATTTTAAATCTATATTCTATTTTAAAATTAGTAAAATGCATTTCTTTAAATTAATTGTTACACTAATTATGGTCATTACATTTTTATATCTTGGCTATCTTGAAAATGATTGAAATTAACTATTTGTATAATATTCTAAAATGCATAAGTTTTTCGAATAAATGAAGTTGGAAAGCTTGAAAAAGGGAAAATATAATATGTATTACATGAACTTTTATTATAAAGTTTTTAGATGTGTTTCTAGAATGTAGTCAATATATTTGTGTTGTTTAATTAAATCAAAGTCAGTTCTGTACCGACAAAGAAAATAGATGTTTGTCTTCTTATTACAGATGTGGTACAGCTGGTTTATCATCGCGGCGGCGGCTATCATTTCAGATATAGCTGGTAGCTGGCGAATCTCATTGCAGATGTAGCTGGTTTAACATCCTGACGGCACGCGTTTAAGAGAGCCTTCTCTCTCTCTCTCTCTCTCTCTCTCTCTCTCTCTCTCTCTCTCTCTCTCTCTCTCTCTCTCTCTCTCTCTCTCTCTCTCAAAGATGTAGCCGTACTACAACAACCTTCATTACATAACAGCTATAGTTGAAATGGAAACCGGTGCCGTTTTTTCTTCTTCTTTATATTAGATTACATCTGCATAATTTTAATGGCTTTTCGGTGGTGCATAAAATTAATGTGACATATATCAGTCTGATTATGTTTTCAGAGAGGCTTCCACTGCATTCGATAATCACAATGCAGCAGGCTGTGCTAATTTCAGCCATGGATATGGTGATTACTGAGATAATTGCTCTTGTACGGATAATCTTCCATATCTACTCATTCGTTCCATTAATGTGTAGGACCTAATTTTAATAATTATAAATTAAACATCTACACTACCAATAAAATATGCTTTACGTTTAATCATATGAAATGCGTAATCACCGAATACTGAGTCAAAAGATTTGTGCGAAAAGAAATAAAAACGTTTCGATCAAAACACATCTCTCTCTCTCTCTCTCTCTCTCTCTCTCTCTCTCTCAATAATTTAATGAGAAAGATTAGACTATTCTTAGGTTGATTAATTATTCCTGTCAATATTGATTACAATGGAATGGTCAGAGCGGTTTTCTTAGTGAGCTTCGCAATCTATCTCAATTCTGCAATAGAAATGTTAATCTTCTTTAGATGGTTAGATGAATTGATCGGTCATCCGAATCCCTCTTTGATTTGTCACTCTGGATAATGTCGCGTTGATAGGTTAATCATAATAAATGAACTTTATCCGCCAATTCCACTGAACGTAGGTTAAAAAGGATAATGTGAAAGTATTAGTGCACCAAAAAGGTGTTTTATAACTCGTGCAAGCTGAATTACTTTGGGGAGCGTGTATATTCACTTTAAATAATAAATAGGCTGCATGTTTAGGTCACACTTTCCACTTTCTCCTGAATAGTCAATTTATTTAATGTTTTAGTTACATTAATTGCTGACAAGAATACTGACATATGACTAGACACAAATTTGTATTCATATTTCACCTCATCATTGTACATGCTTCAAAGAAGAACAATGAACGAACGGATAGACGGATAGTCGGAATAGCTCAAGAGGCATAAATTGAAACGAAAATACTAACAAATGAATGGATACATTGGGTGACTGGTCTCAAGAAACGGAAACAGCCAGAAACATCTTAAATATCATGATATTCTTCAACTTCAGATGTATATACAAACACTGGTCTATGTATTGGAGGAGAGAGTTAACGATAGTGTCTGCAATTCCCTTTCTTTATTGATAGAAACACAATACCCTATTAAACGCATATCTTCTATCAAGGCTCAGTAAACATGTTATATCCGTTTTGATTATATCATGCGATGTACGACTAATGATTGCAGCATTTTGTTTAGTCCCTAAATGGTGAAGATACACAATAAAATACCATGGTGTCTCAAGCATTCTCTTATTCATTCATCGAAGCTGTCTTGCCCTTCCGTACGAGCGGGGTTATGGTACGTGGGCGTGATGGAGTGAAATGTTCTTAGCAATAACAGTTGAAGCTGTTGGCAGTTAAAATAACGACCGTATTCAGCTACCTGCCGCATTGATCAACAACCTCGATATAACAGTTAGAATGACAAATTAATGACACAACAATATAAGTTTCAAGAGCAAGCTCGATCCTCTCAAATGGCAATGTCCCAAATGGCATGTCATCAAATGGCAAATGACAAGTCATTAAATGACAATGTCCCAAATGGCATGTCATCAAATGGCAAATGACATGTCATTAAATGGCAATGTCCCAAATGGTATGTCATCAAATGCCAAAGTCCCAAATGGCATGTCGTCAAATGGCAATAATTCTACTGGCATTTTGTCAAATGGCAATGTGCCAAAATGGAATGCCATCGAACGGCAATATCCCAAATGGCATGTCCTCAATAACACTGTCTCTAATGGCACGTCGTCAAATGTTTCTAACGAAGTACACTAAAACAAGTTTCAAGGCGATTCGCAGACTCTCAAAGTTGTAAATGTTGGAATAACTCTTAAGGGAAATCAGTAAAAGCATGACAATAATATCGAAGTTATCGATTAAATTAGGTTTCGATAGTTATTGATCAGTAGGACGAATCGATCTTATACATCAAATTATATAAGCCTAAAATGATTAAAAATCATCAGGTGACTCATTTGTCTGTATTCGATTATTTCTTGTTTCTTTTTAAACCATCCGTGTTGTTGCTTTTTACTTGTAATGGATCTTACATTGATTTCAAACAAATTTAATTCATACTAAGTGATGTCTTCAATCTTACAGTCATTTTTAGCAAAATTAATTGATTTTATGTAATGTTCTAACAAAAACTGAGTAATTTAATTTTAAATAAAAACATTTATTGAATCTAAAACAATAAAAAAGTGACCTTTACGATTGTAACTTTCATGATTCCTGAAGAGTTCATTTTCTATTACATTCGATATCTTGTTACTCTGTGATATCGTAGGTAAAATCAAATTCAAATGAAATAAGAAAAGCTGAGTTTAAATCACAGCGCTTGAAGAGAATCGGTAAGAATGGATGTTCGTAATGGCGACAATTCAAGTAGGCCCATGTTAAATAACCCGTGCGTTTCTAAACATTGGAGGGTGTGTGTGTTATTCTTAGAAGGTTAAAGGTTTATACCTAATATATATCTCGCCCCGATTGATAAAATGTCAACTGTCAAGACACAGTCTCATCTTATAGTTAATAGACTTTTGCATTTTCGTTCGATTCCAGCAAGTTATCACTATGTGCGAATAATGATTAAATCGGTTGACATAGCGAGAAAATGCCAAGCAGAACAAATTAAAGATGACAGCTTGGTACGGTACAATTTATTCTTCAATTCGCATCTAAAGTGAAAATTTCTGAGCTCATGTAAATACCAGGAATGTACCAGACAACCATTGTTGACTCTATCGACTGTCCAAATTAATTCCTTCATCACCATCGTCTGCTTACACTCTGTAAACCAAATTCTCGGATGTATATTATTCTATATGACTAACCTGCAATATTTAAATGGACTACATTGAACGTTGATAACTCACATTTCGTTATGTCAAATAATGCTTTGTTTATTCAAACGACAATCTGAAATGAGTTCCACGATTTCGTATAATTGGATGCATTCTTAACTAAATAAATGGAATCATGTTAGGTCGCGACACCACTCATTAAGTGTGTGTTCAAGTTTAGAGTAATCTTTAGGAAATTATCAATGAGAGAGAGAGAGAGAGAGAGAGAGAGAGAGAGAGAGAGAGAGAGAGAGAGAGAGAGAGGAGGGGGTGGGATCAAGAAATCAAAGTTTGGCAAGATGGCTTGCGTTTATTTGAGTTTGCTGTAGGCATGACCCGAGTTCGAGAGGCTATTTTAATTCTTCCAAGAAACATTCATCATCCAGCAATCGTCAAATAAATCAATTTTGCGGCTGAATCTTTTGTTTACTTGTTACGCTAGATAATGTCAGTACTAAGGATGTGAAGTGATTAATCACACGATCTAAGAAAGTTCAATCGTTCAGGACGTTAAACAGGGTAAATGTCACTCGAAAATTCAATCAAGTGAGGTTTTATGCTCAGGCCAAATATCTACGTTAACATCCTCGTGAAGTGCGAGTTGATAAATAGCTGGTTTATTGAAAGAGGCGTCAAAATGGTATGTTTCTGGTTAATAATAACATCTATCTTGCTCTGCAGTAATCGATGGTGGCACAATTTCATTTGCAGGTTCTCTGGAGCTGAGACAACAGGAACAATTTGTTATGTAACGATTCCATATTTACATGATTTATTGTTTTATCATACAGGATCTGAATAATTGAAATAGATTTTATAAGGCAATAAGGGTATCACTTGAGAAGCAGCTTTTGTTTCCACAAACTGATAGAAATTTTGAAAACAAGGGCTAACTTCTCGTTGGGAAAAAAGACATTGTCTGTAACAGCGCTGAACTAAATTAAATAAAGTAAATGTTAATTGCAGTACTTATGTAATCTGTATGTCATGAAAATCCTTATTTCCTATATATATTCACAATTATATGATGCTACATATTTTAAATGCAGTCGAAAGATCCTGCCACATTGAATCTAGGGTATTCTACCACTGCCTGGTAGAGCCATTTAATGTTGCTTCTTTTGCAAATACGTGTGTTTTGAAATGGTATTTTGTTATGTGTTCTATTGTTTGATGGCCTATATAGTTTGTTTTTAACAATAACTATTATTGCATATCGGAAAAAAGCTAAACTTAACAAATTCAGCACAAAATATATTGCATATGTTGGGCTGAAATTTTTTGTTTCATTTACATTTTGAACGTCCTCAAAAAGACCATTATTGTACCTTAAGGATACTATACACAGCTCTAATACCACACATAAATCTCCTCTGATGCACTTAAGGGCCACACAAATAGCCAGTAACACTAGCATGCTTGTACTTATTTCATATCTATATGATTTATTAGTTTCCACTATTCCAGGTCGTACAATTATTTAAAAGATATAGATGAGAATATCGCAATAAGTTCATGTATTTATAACTTTGATCAGAATATTATTACAAACCTACTCAATGTTAACATAATTCCAGTGAATACGTCAGTGTCACATGTACCCATACTTGCCAAAGTATCCTCTGTTTAGAAAAACAACTTCAAAAGACATATTTCCCATAATAAAACAAATAACCATTTTATTCATACTACAGAAACGGAGCCATACATATAATCAACACATGCCCTAGTTTTCTTGAAATATATTTTAGCATCAACGTTTGGTTAATATGTTGACAGCGCATTTACTTCCTGGAAACCGTTCCGTTGCATTTCTTAGTTAAAATTTGTAACGTGTGTAGAAAAAAGGTTATTAAATTAGCACCAAAACAGATTCTTATCGATTAATGTTTATCAAATGCGTCCAAGTTATTTTGCAATGTTTTGGGAAGCCCAAACTACGAAATTTCAAGAATAAAAATAATTAAAAGAAACAATATTCATAGATAGGACAGAAACAAGCAAAGCTTTTAAAACAAAGTGATTACGACCGGACTCAGTCTAAATACACAGAGAACACACTGACCTACAGACCCATCTACACACAAGCATGATATCGTATGTATAGTTTAATTGAAAACTCCCAAGATAAATACAAACATAACTTACGGTGTTCATGTCGATTCCGTTGGTGTAGGTCCATGCGTGCTGGAAGGATTCCTGTAGGCGCGTGGCCAGAGTTTTGGGAATTTGATGGAAATTTATAAACTCCTTCACACTTTGTGCTTTCTCGTGGTACTCGTCACTGCCCTGGTATACTCGTAACATGATTGACGACACGTTACCGAAAATGGCAGCACTCAAAAGAGCTGAAAAAAAAGACATTTCAGTGGTTAGGGATGCATTGAGCTCTTTTTCTTTCTTCCTTTAGGCGAACAGAAAGGGACGTTGTTAACTGTCGTATATTCAATAACTTCAAATATTGCGCGTATAATCTATGTGGTAAATCACCGAATTTACTAAATGTTTTCTTTCAAGGATAATGATTTTCTGAAAACACCCAGACCTAGTACATAATTTTTTGGATCCTTGTTTACCTGTATCGATCTGGAATTTAAATAAATGTTATGTTATGTTCACCTATATAGATGCGTTCAATTATCTGAAAATTGTTTTGCCAGTATGATTTAATTTAAATGAAAGCATTTAACACATCCTGCCTTTTTAATATGTGTGTACCATTGCAAAGTGTTTATTCCCAGGTCTCAAATTTTGATAATCTTGCCACTTCATAAATACAATGTCTGAAGGTGTCAGATACAACCTGTTTAAGACATATTTAATATATAGCTACGCTTTTCTAACAGGAGTAGCATCCAATGCAGCCATTGTTTGGTCCAAAGGGTTCCTCGCTTAACTAACTTCTACAGTTTATACTGGTCAGTATAAAGCTACACACCTTCAATAGTTTGGAGAGAGATTAGGTGCGTCATTTGAAAGATGTTTTGCAACAACAACTCCAACAACAATGAGGTAACATAATACGTTATATTTAAATATACTTATACTTAAATACACTTATACTTGAATATACTTATACTTAAATATACTTATACTTAAATATACTTATAATTAAATACACTTACACTTAAATACACTTATACTTAAATATAATTACACTTCAATATACTTATACTAAAATATACTTATACTTAAATACACTTACACTTAAATACACTTATACTTAAATATAATTACACTTAAATATACTTATATTTAAATATACTATATACTTAAATACACTTATGCTTAAATATACTTATACTTAAATATTCACGTTTTTTTGACTGTATGGTCTTTAACCTATGTAACAGTAGAGAGCAAAAAGAGCGAACACTAACATGTTTTGTAAAATTGAAGACATGGTTTATTCTCCCCTAAAAACATAGTAAAAATTTCTAAAGAACTTGCCGTATTGTGACTTAAATCCCAAACAATCTTAAAATATCTATAAGAGGTCCAAATGTGCGAAGTTCCAATTGAAATCAAGTTGTATTCACAATACGTTCGAAACTTTTATGTGGCGATGTTCCTATTTTCCTTGTGCTAATGTACTAATTTGCCGATAAACTGGAGTGGGGCGATGGGCTTGCAATCCTTTGAATTATAAACAAAATCTAAAATAGTCTAGTCTGAATTCACTATAATTCCAAATTAATTGTATAATCAAAGAATAGTATTGAACACATTGCAATACACACCAATACGATCGCTTCTGCTTCAGTTCATAAAGGGAGAATGACTAATTCTTATGTTAACAAGATTATATACTCATCCACTTAATCTAGCTAGTAATTACCATTTCCTCGACATACTGTCAACTTATAGGGAATTTATTGTGTTGATTTTCATACGAAAGGATTAAGACAATATCCTTAACCCAAATTGAAGTAAGCATGTTTACTTCTAATTACGATCTAAATATATTCAATCCGTAATGATAGAGATACATTAGCTGTGTACAATGTATTTACCAAATAAATGTCACTGGTAAGGTATAGCATTAAATAGATTTTGGACAAGGTCAAGTAGAAGCATATATTTAGCTAACGTATATTCATTAAGAAAAGCCAACAAACAATTTAAATTAAATTAAAATAACTATATTAATTCGAGTTTGTATCCTTAGAATATTATTATTGTGTTACAAAATATGATCATATCGTTACAGTTCTAATAAAATACCAATCACCAACTGACGTTGACACTTAGTAGACCGGTGTGTTTTGCTGTAAATTCGCGAATTATGGATCTTTTTTCCTTATTTCTATCATACAGATCATGTAACAAGATTAGAAATTAACCCATCCACCGCCCCCAATTGGAATTTTCTTCCTTGATCCGTCTGTTATGTGTGTATTTTCTGATTCTAAGACACTGCTGGACAATTAATAAGTAATTTCAACTATGCTTATTCATTGTGATGTTCAACATTGCAGACAACTCATTTAAGGGGCTATCATAAGAGTGTGACATGAGTGATCACTTTAAACTTATCCCAAGAAACGTTTTCTTTTATGATCTTTTTTATCTGTTGATAAGAAATAATAAACACAGTTTTAACAACTTAAGCATGGAAAGTTATTCCATGATTTATGTAATTTAAACGAGAGACTGATAATAACGACATATCACATTATTGTCTTTGTACATTTATATTTATTGCTTCGTGTGTTGGTATTGTTTAGTTGCGCTTTTAACTATTATTGTTAAAGTTACATATGAGTTGTTGTTATTGTTGTTGTTGGTTTAACACCATTTTTCAGCACAAGTTAGGCTATACATGTCGGCCAGTATCAATGGTGGAGGAAGAACCCAGGAAAACCTCGAAAAGAGCCACCGACCATCGATAAGCTACTGGCAAGCTTTCTCACATAACCACACTGGCCGAATACAAGACTCGAACACATTCAGAGATGAGATGGCAGTGTTCCGTAACGGTGTGTGCTTTAAACCACTCAGCCACTCGGGCTCCACATATGATGTAATTTTATCAATGATCAACACTACCTATATAACGCACAATATGTACAGTTAATTGTAACTGTATAGATTTTAGAAAACAAAATGTGTCACTGAAATATATATTTGAATATTTGTTGTTAATATACCATTTACACATGTCAAGGAATTTATTTTAGGCTTATTTTTATGTATTACATTTATTACGACTGTTTGGCTTTTGCATAGTGTAAGATTTAATTAATTTATTTTCTGACATTAAATAAATTTGCCAATTATACAATATTACAGTATATGCTTTTATTCGAAATTTAAATAGCTTGATTTTAAATTACACAATATTACAGTATATGCTTTTATTAGAAATTTAATTGATTTATTAAATTACACAATATTACAGTATATGCTTTTATTCGAAATTTAAATAGCTTGATTTTAAATTACACAATATTACAGTATATGCTTTTATTAGAAATTTAATTGATTTATTAAATTACACAATATTACAGTATATGCTTTTATTGGAAATTTAAAAAACTTGATTTGTTAAATTACGTCACATCAGGATATTTTATAGCATGATTAAAGCCGAATAATTAAATTACATGACATAAAAACATAAAACTATTCTTTTTTATTACATGTTATTACTGCATAATTATTTATTACATGATATTACATTGGTGCATACATTACATGTTATTAGTTTAGTTATGTAAATACTGAAAAGTTTTCTTCTTCTCCAAATTCAATGTGCATATCCTAAGTGATAAATCAATAGTGTGATATTACAATTATTAATATATTAATAAAGTATATAAAACGTCCCATAATGTAACAATAAGTTGAATGATCCACATTGAAAATGTACGTCAAATAACAATATGATTACTAGCAAAGCGCTGTAATAACAGCAATTTAGCTAAATGAACCTAGGTGAAATAATCCATTTTGTGTATGTAAACTGCCTTCATATTTCTCTCTCTCTCTCTCTCTCTCTCTCTCTCTCTCTCTCAATTAAATACACTTTTAAAGGTCAACAATACGTCTCTATGACGCAGCGTTTTCGACAATGTCTAATGGAATGTTCTTTTTTTTTTTCTTTCTTGCACATATCAATATTAGGTTTTATCTAAAGCAAGACGTGGTTGCTTTTGTAGATAGCATGCAGGATTAATTACAAACACAGTACGAGTTCGATCGAATCATACAATACGATCAAACCACCGGGACACCTCGCTTGACGTGAGATGTCTTGGTGTTCAAATAACTTTAATAAAGTGATATATTATAAATCATTAAACTAGGAAAAACCAATCCAATCCAATCCATTATCATCACAAATCAGCTATAAGAATTGACTCTGAGCTAATACAAGGGACTACAGTTTAAAAAACAGTGTCATCCTTAATACCAATGCAATACTCTAAAATAAGCGCAATGTTATGTAGTCCAACGGGGGAATAACAAGAACACCATACGCTTGTTTATTATGTTGCTTTAATTTTCGTAATAGTAACGAACCATTTTCGGGATTAGTTAATTGAAACAAAAGTCGCTATAATTATATACTGAATTTATTATTTTCAGCCTTTGTGGTAGTACTTATGCAAGAAAACCTGCAACAGGTATAAAATATAAAGATTGCTTGGGATTTGGAATGCAACCTTAATCGAGGATACATGATATTTACCTTTCGCAAAGCAAACTCAGACTAGTCACTAAATACAGTTCAATGCATTCAGTCAATGATCAGCATTAATGCTTATTACACAAGGGTATAATTTAAATATGTTTTGGTTTAATGAAATTCAGTCGAGAAACTATCATTTACTCGACTCCTTTTGAATGGAGGACCTGGTTTGTCAACGCTGAGACAATAGATATGATGACCACCAATAGGACATCACGAGGAAACAAGTTTGTCCTGCGATAATTCTAGTACATCCTGAGGGAACCAGTTCTTCAAGCGAAGATACTAGTACATCACGCGTGAACCAGTTCATTTGTGCTTACGTTATCAGGAAGTTAGTCATACATTATTTTCGATATAGAGGTATGATTCGTCTGCATTTACAGGATGATGTTATCGTTATAATATTTGTACCATTAGGTAATACAACCTAGAGACAGAAAGAAGAATGATGTCCAAAATGTTGCATAATTCCATCCCTTTGACAAAGCGTGCATTGTCATTCCTTTACACTTTTTTGGTCATGTAACGGTTTTTTGTTTTCAACCTTTATAGTTATATCAATAAAGTTACTTAATGTCACAACACTGTTCGAAAAGCAAATTAAACTGCAGACGTTCTATATATTTGCTTATTATATATCGGAATCAATTATCGATGAATCCAATTTGTTAAACCTTAACATTGTCAACCAATCTTAGTTATACGTCAAGATTTTAACTTTTTAGAATGTATATAGCTATTAATTTACGAAATATCATTACTGATCTGCGTGTAGACACATGCATATAAAACGCTACTTGACGAATATTTGTGTTTTGTTTTAAGGCACTGCAGTACGTGAAGGATATATTGTCAAGACAATTGGAGCAAAGTGCACATACCTTGCCGCAGAGTAACCAGATGGTTGCATTCAATTTGTCATCCTTCTGGTGCGGCGGATTGGACACTATGAACACTGAGTTATATTATCCCGATACATTATTAAGATGTTTCACCCAGTATAGGAAACACATTCTCTATTCCGATGAATGGACCAATATGGAGTCAATTTATTTTGAACGATCATGTCGCAATCAATGTTATGTCTGAATAAAGTTGAAACCACATTATATACAGCCAACAACAGTAAGGTTTTTAAATGTAATTAAGCCTTTGAGCTTAGTGCTTGTCTCGTTTTTGTAATCGTCATATGTAGCCATATAGTCATGAAAATGGAATCGGTAGACATTCCGAAAGTGCAATGGCTAGTTTTGCTAATTCTGTATCGTGGTTTCATAATGTGTGTGTAGGTGGATATGTGCGTGTGTAGTACTATATACATGGGCGGCTGTTTGAGCTTGCAGACACAAGTCTTCATAACGATGAGATTTAAATGGCTGCTTATTGGAAAGACGTTTAAGGTACTTACATCCCAGAAGCATTGCAAAGATTGAGAAAATTTTCTCTGCGTTCGTGTTGGGAGCGATATTTCCGAAACCTATACTGGTGAGGCTGGTGAATGTGAAATATAATGCCGTGATGTAGCAAGTTTTAATGTCGGGTCCACTCGAAGTATCGTTGGCTAGAAACGGTTCTTTGAGTTGTGTTGCCAAGCGGTCGAGCCAGCTGATTCTTTCTTCAAGGTGAGGTCTTTCCACGTATGCAATTGCATAGAAAATGCAAGCCAGCCAATGACCAATAAGTGTAAACGTCACCATAAGCAAAAGAAGGACGGCGGCACCATATTCAGCAAATTGTTCTATCCGTCGAATCACTCTCAGAAGTCTCAATAATCTGGCAGTTTTCAAAATTCCTGTGATTGTCATTGTCTAAAACGAGATACAAACGAAAGTGAATTACTTTCTAAAAGACGCTTTTAAGTCTGTATCGAGTTTTTTTTTTCTCTTTTAGAATACATTGCGTATTTCCAATATTGGACGAAATCAGAAACGTTTCACATCAAATAGCATCTTAAACGATTTATTGCAAATTAGAGAGCATATACGCATCCTTAAAACTTTATTTAAATATATGTTATATCTTGTAATCAATAAAATACGAGTTCGTGTTGAGCATGCGTCGCTTCATATACTTTTGGTAACTTAATATCAGATAAGGACTATTGTATTAAAAAAATCCAATGTAAAACGCCGAAGAGATGCCCTCAGATTAGTGTAGGTATAAACTGAATTTCAAACAAGTATTGTTTTTTAGCACACGACGATGAGCTATCCTGAAATTTATATTCGATTTTAATTGGAAATTTATAGCTCTAGCTCTTAACTTCATTTTCTACAAATCATAGTTCTCTAAGGAAAAGCATCCAACGTATTGCATTAATAATTTATTATAGTAACCAGATCATAACATTTCATACTTGTGTCATCAACGCTTTTTGGAGATATAGATCTATGTTGTTAAAGTAAATCTGAATTGTTTCTCTTAAAGGATGCACGAATTCAAAGTACTTTTACAAAGCTGTTATGTGAACTAGGAAATATACACTGTTTAATACTTTTACAAATCTGTGATGTGAACTAAGAAAGGATACGCTGTTTATCTAACAGGAATTTGTTTGGGTGTTGTGGAGATGATATAACTATTTGTAAACTTTATTATACTTACCCAGCTGCTTGAGCAATACTTTAGTTTTCTGGGACTATGTTCCCATTCAGACTTAATTATTTCCTTCAAGTAATATTTAAATACAAGAATTGAAATTATCATGGTCTTAGTCTGACTTCTTAGTTATAGCAAACATACGCATTCATTAGTTGGCAATGATCTAGAGTCTAATTAACAGGACGTCAGATGGGGATTCGGAGGAAGAAATATTTGCATACCAGTCATAGCAAACATACGCAGTCATCAGTTGGCATGGATCTAGAGTCTAATAAACAGGACGTCAGATGAGGGCTCGGAGGAAGGAATATTTGCATCAGCAGCATATAAGTCTGCATGATTGATAATACTGTTATCTCCCCTGTACCCTCTTCTAAAATTACATTTTAATGGCAGTAATAAATAACATGATACTATTGCAGTGATGAATTTACCAATTATGTTGGGAGACTGATCGGATATTTCCTTTAACTGTACTGATGGCATCATAACGAATATCAGGGTATATTAGCCTTTAGGTGAAATGCAAAACAAGCAGATGTCAAGAGTGAAAGCGAAGACAAATATGTGATAAGCAATAAAGCATACGTGTAATGATTTCTTCCTCCAAGGGAAAGAAGATGGTATGCTGTGTGTGTTTTTATGTGACTATTTAGTGAGACTGGAGTACTGTACTTTTCAGTTAATATCCCTTCAATTCTAAATGGCTGAGCGAATAATGATGGAGACTAGAGTCCCTGATAAGGAAACAAAAACATCAAAGAGTAGCACATCCTCTATTTTTGTTGCTACTAAAGTAAAGAATTTATACCAATCCCATCTCTTGATCGTTTGGTAAACTTTCCCGATAAACTTAGGCATATCGACATTCAATTGCAAAATGTGTTTCTACCCATCAATGCATATCTCAATTGCATACTAAATCAATAACCAAAATAAGCTTCCAACAATGGTTAATATAATTTTTACGTGCATTCTTAAATGTAAGCTATTCAACACACGAAGTCGAGAACGCTTTAATAACCAAAACTAACTGCGTTTTCCTTGTTGTATTCCGAAAGTTAAAGCGTCTTTTCTTACGATTAAGGAATGGGAAGCTCAAACAAATTGCCAATGTAAGCCTGAGATAATTCACATGGCTTACGACTACACAAGTCAAAAGCAAAGGCAGTGGGGCTAACTTTTTTAAAATTCAAATGATTCTTGCTGACATTTCAATATTTTTGTGCTATTTGTATTTTAAATTCACAGCAAGAATACTTGATGCAAGGAGCTGAAATGCTTTTATTGTATAATGTTCACTGTTATAGTATGTTTATAGATTTGGGGAAAGAAATTTAAATTGTATTTTTCTTCTAATTGTAGCAACCACCAATACAATTAACGACAGTCTGACTCCAGTTTTATATAATGTATTGTTCTCTATGAATGAATTATATTTATCAAATTTGATTGTGTAAAATGTTGTAGACCTAGCTGAAGGTTTTCTATTTTAGCTATGGCGGCAAGATGTAAAAACGAATTAAAATCATGTTAAAACTTAATAATCTTTCATGCCAAAATAGTTGTACATAGACTTTAGAGCAAATAATGTGCATAGATATTTTATATGTCATGTGCTAATAATAATAATAATAATAATAATAATAATAATAATAATAATAATAATAATAATAATAGTGTTACGTGCTTAGGCTCGTAACATAGAAAGAGTGAAAATAACAAGTTTGTAATAACTTAATAAACAATTTATTGAGCACAAATATTTTCCAGAAAAGAAAAAATAAACGGTTTTAAGAATCAATTCCAAAATTAATCCAAAAATAATTCAAAATATTATCCACTAGAGAAATTGCAAAAGTCCTGGTAATAAAATCTCCAAATAATTCCAAATTCCAAGTTCGAATCCCAGCGACGTATCCAAGATGGAAGACGATGTCACGTGATGAAGTCAGTTCTTGGTAATAAAATTTTATGAGCACAATTCTTTTCCAGATAAATAACAAAATAATTCCTCTTGATCCAATCGAATTGACATAATTTCAGTAAAAGGTAATTTAAAATAACTCAGAACGACACAACTTAATATTCTAACAGCCCAATTTCTACTCCTTAATTCGCTCTCAAAACATAATGTATATACCTGTTTTTACGTAAACAAGAAAGGGGTCACGTGATCTTCTAGAACCTTTTAAAACAAATTTACGTTCAAAAACTCACGTACCTACCGTATGACTCAATTAAAAGTAGAAAAATGTTTATACAAAGCTCGATAATGTCCTTGGAACCAACCAATCATTTATAAAGCTTGTTTACAACCCTGAAGCCATGAAGCCAGGTCAGAAATGAGGTCAACACCTGGTGTTATTTTTGTAAAGTACAGGTCATCTCCCAATGAATAAATCTTAAACTTAAAATGTCGAATTTGAATCTGACAAACAAACAATAAAAATAAATATAAATGACATATCAAATATACGTAACAATAGTAATACTACTACTACTAATAATATTTTTTTTCAAAATGTGATGACGAATCAGCATCATCTGTATAAATGTGAAAGACTTTTACACTAGAATATTTTCTGTTATAAATAGTAAATCATTCTCTATCAGCTTCTGAAGAGAAGACAATTCATTTTATTATTTTCCGGTTTTAGTAACGATCGCTGTCTTTGGTGACGCAATGGCAAGAACTGGACATACTTCAAAGATCTTCGTGATAGACTGCGCCCTCGTATATCTGGTTAAAATCATGCTAATGGTTTTGAGACGGAGAAAATAACAAGTGTTGACCGACCTAAACAAACCACTTGGCCTTTTGGTTAGGTGTGCTAGAAACGCAAAAAATGTTAGGATTTGAAGAAAAGAACAAAATACATTAATCTATTGACTTTCATGAGTCATACACACATTAATTGTCCAAAACTACAAATCCATAAAAGCAAAAAAGTGAATTTGTTTTCAAAGTGGAATGAGATTGAACGTACCTAGCGATCTTGAAACAATGTAAAATTTAATCTTCTGTTAATTTAATTTTTGAAAAACAAAATATTTTCAAAATGTAATATTAGTAAGGAAAGATCAGACCCTGACGATGTTGATACAGGTACTTACATCACTGGTACCGGACCCAAACAGCAGCAAGTCGAAGGGTAATGCAGCAATTGTATCGATAACAAACCATCCTTTAACATAGTTAATTGCGATTTTTGTGGGCTCCACCACAACCTCGCCATTATGAAGATATGTAGTCCTGAAGTTTATCAAAATATCAGCTATAAACATAATATCAACAATCAAGTCAATGATAACGAGAGGGTCTGCTCGGCTCGTCTCGGCACTTCTCGTAGCGGCAACTCGGTTTAGCCGCATTTTTCTTTCGTCCTCGTTCAATAAGAAAGCAGTGGCATAGGGCGTAAAAACGGCAGTGTACATAACTAGGATAAGAATGATCCAATCCCATACTGCCTTAAACGGAGAATAATGGAGAATTATGAATTTTTGCTGCCTCTGTATTGTCCCACTACTTTCATTCTGCGCTTGGTCAAAGGTGGACGGCTCGTCACTATCTGTTATGTCGTTAGCTGTCGAATCCTGAAAGAAAATGTAATGCTCTTTCAGTATTAGAAGTAGTTTACCTTTTGTTTCTCTACAATAAGTGCTACGATGTGACTGATATGAATCTAGTATAAGAATAGTATACGAGTCAACTTAAATCGCAATGTACGGTAGCTTTTTTAAGATACCTTTTCCAGAATCACATTCATGGGAACAATATTTGTCTGTATGTTTGTCTCTGTTTTTGTCTCTCTGTCTCTTTCTGCATACATACATAAATACATATTTCTCTAAATATTTTCCCATAAAACTACTGCAAACATATCTTTAGTTTAAAAACTGATTGGATTTTCAGAAGTAAATTATGGATCGCACATACTAGTTCCCCTTTCAGCGCCAGAGTTAAAAAGGGTCCCTTAACTCTACCCATGTCTCTGAAACCACGTCACTCATAAAGAACATTCCGAATACACGTTTAAACCCGCTATAAGAATACTCAGGTTTACGTGAAGATGATTCAGCGCAATTTGAATGACTTCTAAATGTTAGGCAGACATTTTATTCTCTAATTTAGTTATTATTATTATTATTATTATTATTATTATTATTATTATTATTATTATTATTATACGTTGTTCTTGTTGTTTTTGTTGTTTTTGTATGTAGTTGTAATAATATCAGTATTAGTATTAGTAGTACAAATAGTAGTAGTAGTAGTAGTAGTAGTAGTAGTAGTAGTAGTAGTAGTAGTAGAAAGTAGAATGAAAAGCCTTATTATTAGTTGTAATAGGACAGAACTGTTAGGAAACATAATGAGATTCACATTTTATCATTTAAAAGAAAGTGAAAGAAAAGTCATGTACTTT
The DNA here is from genome assembly GCA_029339505.1 of Unio delphinus. Taxonomy (NCBI): domain Eukaryota; kingdom Metazoa; phylum Mollusca; class Bivalvia; order Unionida; family Unionidae; genus Unio; species Unio delphinus. Next base: position 12,701,244 of record JAQISU010000055.1, on the reverse strand, counting down.
CTAGGTTGATGGATATATTATACTATGTTTTAATCTGCACCTTAACTTCTATGAATATAAGGTGTATTTCACCTATTGATGACTTATCTTCGAGACAGCTCACGTTCGATGATAATTTGATTCGTGTTGCGGTTTTAACTCAACGTTTCAGCACATGATGTCGGCTAGTATTTTTGGTTTAGAACGAACACGTGAGAACACTGGAAATAACCGACATCCCACTGGATGCTACGTGTACGCTTTATCACATACTCACTTAAGCGGAGCCTTGACTCGAGCCTAGGCTTTTTTACGGTAAGATGTCAGTGGCCAGTATAATCGAGTGCCATACACCACTAGTACACCAAGTCCTCATATTAGAAATTGTAGGTATTATTTTCAAGAGATTTTACATAAAATGTAGTAGGACCTAGACGGCTCATTTTCGGATTTGCTTACTTTTGAATATGTATGATATGTTATTTATGACCCCAGTGGTAACAATATTTCTTCGTCTACGTCTCTACTCCACGATGAATGCTTAATAAGATGTATATTTTCAAGTTGTTATTAAGACAGATATACTTAGCTGGAATGTTACCGGTACTTTGTCCTCTGCTCTAACGTTTGTTCAGTGCTGGACAGAATATGTTCTTGAGCACAAACTATTTCATTACATGTTTCTGCTTTAACATTCTATTTGTTTTACTCTGTTACAGGATTATGTCAGGGAGATAGATTTCCTCAGATGATATGTTCATAGAAGTTGGTAAAGGAGGTAGTTCATGAGATATACTAATTTAATACATAACATTAATAGGAACATATATATTGGCATATAATTCAAACTTGCAGAAACGCAAAATGTATATACTTTTGTGTGTATATGCCCACCCCATTCTGACATATATGTGTTCTGGGTACGAACTCAGGTTATTCGCAATCTGTATAAACAATTATTCACAGTTGAGTATTATATATTTTACAGCAGTTTTCAAAGTAGTAACAGAACCATATGCATGCAGAGCTATATGGCATTTTACAATTTTGTAAGAAAGTTTAATCTAATGAGTGTGTCCTTGTTCCCGTTATACAGTCACGTCACCTAAATCGATGATAGATACTATTGAATCTTCAGATGCATCTTTAACACAAGCAATTTGCATTATATTCAGATCACGAAAATCATCCAATATCAGAGTACCTTCCTATGCTTCCTTCCCTTTGTACTATTACGTATGGGAGAGACTTCACGCCGTCAATGAAGAGAAATACTATAGCGTGGACTACTTCGGACGCATTTTCTATGGACTTTTCTGACATAACTTTCATCTAAGACCAGAGTGAAATATAAGGGATAATTAAAACGTTCTGAATAATTTGCTGAAAGGTTTTGTTGCTTTAAGCATATCAAAGACTTAATGCCGATCAAAATAACGTTCAACACAATTGTCTGCAGCTACACGGATTGCAAGCAGGGCACCTGCAGATATGTGTGAGACGTAACATACCTAAATGACAGTGGCTTAAATGTGTTGGAGACAGAGAAAATTGTTGGTATTAGGCAAAAAGCATACTGCAAAATCTGAGCGATGTTAAGGTAATTTCTGCTTGATATCATTGTTGACGTAAGTAAAGTTTATGATTCTGATTCTGTTTTCATTGCTTAATACTATTGAAGAAGAAGAAGAAGAAGAAGAAGAAGAAGAAGAAAAAGAAGAAGAAGAAGAGGAAAAAGAAGAAGTATCATACAAACACAAAGGTACTAAAATAATTGGAAATTGTCAATTCAAAGCAATGCAATTAATCATTGCTCAATCTAACAATGCATATATTAGTATTGATGTTGAAACTGGTTCAATACAAGAATCTGCACATGTATACACGTAGTAGGCGTATTAACTAATTTCTTTAGATTAATACATTTAGTAATAACTCAGCTATACGCTTCTAAACTCATCATATTATACGTTTCATCACAAGCAGTGTAAAACCGCTCCGGTGGCCTAGTGGTTAGAGCGTCCACTCCGGAAGCGGGAGGTCGTCGGTTCGATCCCCGGCCGAGTCATACCAAAGACTTACAAAAATGGTACTAACAGCTGCCTCGCTTGACGCTCTGCATAAAGAGGTTAGTGTTAGAACTGGTCGGCCTGGTGTTAGGATAATGTGACTGGGTGAGACATCATTATACATGTCTGCGGCATGATGTCTCAGTGCTAGACATCACTATAAACTGTATCACTGCAGACATCGTAGCGATATGACTGACATTTGTTTAAAGCAACGTTAAAAATTCTAATCAAACAAACAAACAAACAAGCAGTGTAACTTAAAGCAAACAATGTGTTTTTAAAAAACAAACACCTCCATTCTAATTTTCAACACAATCAGTTTAATATAAAACAAACAATATGTTGTGTTTGTTTTCCTCTAATCTATCCTACACCTGATTTTATAAAACGTACAAGATTACGTCATGGAATTTATTCCAAACATAATAGAATCAAACGTACAATCTGAGTCATAAACTGCATTCCAAACTTACAAGAATGAGTCATGGAATGCATTCCAAACGTTGAGAACGAATAAATTACACCTCATCAGTGATCATGGAACGGAAACTTCATAATCGACAACCTTCTCTTCACTGACTAATTGCAAAACTTTTGGCAGCCTACTATACCAACGAACCCGCCCCTTTTATACACCTATTCACGCTGTGCTTGTTATCAGGTCTCGTGCCAATATGGCATAATCATTTTTTATTAAGTTCATTTACCCGTCACTCATTGCTGTCTTCACCAACCAAATTCTTTTTAAAGTCTCAGTACGTTCACTGAGCTGTTGTCTTCATTTCTCTGCTAGCATCTCCGTCAATGCCTTTGCATTCAATTAAATAAAATCAGTCATAAGGTAATTTAAAGACACATTTAAATGCCAACATTAATAAATTCACTCACAGTGAATGCCTTAAATGTAAATTCAATTTTGAAAGTAGCATAATTTAATTTGTGTTGCGGAAACGTATAACAAATCCTGAACTGTTTCGAGACCGTGGTGCATTAATCCATTTAAACATATCTTGCTTTGACATTACATGAATAATTGCATTGTTTTTTAATGTTAGCGAATTACAAGAAATATCAACTATTCTGTTCCAATCCAAACTTAAAGAAGTTCCCTTTACTACGTCTTTTTGTTCCAAACAGTAGTTTGATAATAAAACAAATCAATTTATAGATCTAATATACGATCCACAAATGATTTACTGTCTTCTCTCTCTCTCTCTCTCTCTCTCTCTCTCTCTCTCTCTCTCTCTCTCTCTCCATATGTAATATCACAAAAAACTCGTATTATTTGTGTTTTTCTTTCATAATGTTGCCTTCATAATGTTGCCTTATATTGCGGTAATATCAATAACCCAGATTAATGTACCCATTTATGTCAATACTAATACTTTTCTGGAAACAGTAAAGATATGATATTTAAGTAGTAATGTGGGGCGATATGGTGACAATGGGAAATCCAGTCATAAAGGGCTTGGGGCGATATAGCGACAAGATTTCTAGCGACAATGGGAAATCCAGTCAAAAAGGGCTTGGGGCGATATAGTGACAAGGTGGGCTTGTATAGAGACAAGGGAATTTTAACATGGTGGGCCTGTATAGCGACAAGGGAAATTTAACATGGTGAGCCTGTATAGCGACAAGGGAAATTTAGCATGGTGGGCCTGTATAGCGACAAGGGAAATATAACATGGTGGGCCTGTATAGCGACAAGGGAAATTTAACATGGTGGGCCTATATAGCGACAAGAGGAATTTAACATGGGAACTATTTGGGCGTATCTAACGTCAAGGGAAATTTAACATGGGGAATATTATTTTTATTTGGGCCTGTAAAGCGACAAGGGAAATGGAGACAAAGAAAGCAAATATCTTTCCTAGGTGTATGAGTGGCCCTGAAAAGGGCAGTTATGTGTAATGTTAATATTATCTTGTTAATACAGAGGACATCTCACAGATCTTCTCTTCCTTAAACGTCCCCTAACTGCTGTGCCATAGAGGAGAACGCTCTTTAAACAACCTTGCCTCTCCACATATATCCTTCTCTTCCAAACGGCTGTATCAGTCATATGAGTGATAGTCCACGATGATCTGACATACATGGCTAAGTCAGTACGAAATAGCATGGTAGAAACAAGGGTAGAAGATTCTACGTTGGTCCACATCTTGTGATAAGAACAGGTGAAGCGAATGCCGTGAACTGCGGTTATTTATAGGGGAAGCGCGGTTTGAAACCAAGCCAAACACGCGTTACAAAAGTCTGTCACAGTCGTCCAATAGGAAGAGAGCAGTCTTTGACGTCACATTCCCTATATAGAGGTACTAGCGTCTGTGCGCAGTCAATCGATGCGACAGAATTGTCAATCATGTCGGAATCTAGGAAGACAATGAATTGGGGGTGAACCAGTAGAAGAGACAGCAAGTAATGCGGGAAGAAGAAGAAGCAAGAAGGAAACACCAGGAAAAAACAGTATCAGCAACAGAGAAGAAAGAAGACCAAGGACAGAAAGAGACTAATGAAAATCAAACGGTCACGACGGTACTTTTAGATATTTTAGCAGAGTTAAGGAGTCTGAAACAAACCGAAGAGAAAAAGACCTTCTCGAGCTAAAGAGCCCAATCAAACTGTGAATACGTCTGACATACCACCTTTGCTGATTTCTACCAAATCATTGACAGGAACCACCAGTCCCGAAGTAGGCCTTGGCCGTGGCAAAGGCTTAAGACAGTTAAAGATGGATACGTCACGTTTCTGAGTTTGTTTTGTTTAAAACAAACAAAACCCCCAACGGTCTTTTTCAGGGCCACTCAAATCTTTCGAAAAAAAATACTATTTCAATTGCCTAATTCAATGAAAACTCAAAGTACTTTTTTTTAACCCATGATGTACGTGTGAGTATATGAGTGTGTGAGTGTAGGTTCTTATCCTATAAAATTAAAACCAAGAGACACTTGCGTTTTTCTTCTCAAGAGTATTCTGGTACAAACGTTACAATCCAATATCACAACATGACTTAACACAATACCACTTTAAAATGTTCATAGGCTTTTTCTGTTCACTCTTTCTGTTTCTTTACTTTCTTTACTGTCACAGGTTTTTCTTTTTCTTCTTCTTCCTCACTTTCATTTCGTCTTCTTTTCTTGTCTTTGTGAACTTGTCGCGGTTCTACCTTGGTGGTTGGTACCTCTTCCTCCTCCTCATGTTAAGAATTCCTCTCCCACTCCTCTTGCTCCTGTTGTTTCTTAGGACAGTTTGGAGACCACTGTCCTTTCTCTTTACAATGATAACAGGTATCTTGACTTTTGTCTCTTCTAGCACCTGTTTTGTGTTTTTCACGATCTGGACATTCTGATGCCCAATTTCCTTTCTTCTTACAGATATAGTAAGTATCTTGACTTTTATCTCAAAAGGAGGGAAAGCAGTCCGTTGAATTGTCTGAAAAAACTTTTGTATGACACCATGCAAGGCTCAGATCAGAAGTTCAACTTGTGTAGGTTCTTCCATCGTTCTGGTCAATGTGAGAATAAAATGAATACTGAAAGGTTAGACACTGACCCTTTGTATACACACAGATCGGACATGAATATATAGGGTCATGGTCTTAAAAATGCAGTTATTTGACTTTTTACAGGCAAGATGAAAAGATCGTATCATGTTGTCGAGAAAGGAGAAGACAGTAAGAGACAGAAACGTAATGTATCGCCTCGCACAGTAGCTGAAGTCTTGGCTCAAATTCATGCCAATGATTTTGAAGATGACATGAGTGAGCCCGAATCCAGACCCTGACAAGCGACGTCCAAGCAAAGTTCACCTCCCTTAGTAAACCCTGAAAAGTACTATCACATTCGAGAGACGGAAAAGCGTTCCTCTCGAAAATTTAGAACTACGGCTTACACGTACGCCGTAAAGTTTAAAGATTTCAAGTCCAACGTTCCCTTGGAGAATACAGAGGGGTTCATTAACGAGGTATGGGATTCTGTGTTAACTACACTGAAACAGCAATGTCAAGCCAAAGAAGGCGATCGCTTGAGACTTTCTATTCATCACGATAATTTAAAGTCTCCCGTTTAGATCGAGTTTAGCAGCCAAATACAATTGACACCTTCCAAAGTCATCGACAAGATTCAACATGTGCAACAATCCAACGACAAATTTCATATCACTGATGGAAAAGCAACACTGTTCATGACCCACGTGTCTCTTCACCAAGGGACCGGAAAACGCAAAAAGTGTTATTGGTCGACAACCTTCGAAACATTAAGCGAAGCCTCGTCCGAATTAACAATCCTCACTTTCCCCGTAGGGCACCCAGAATTGATGACGGAACACATTGACCTGGACCACATTCAACAGTACAAAGGATTGATCAAGTGCAAAGTCATACCTTCCACAGACATGTATTATCCCGTTGTACCTCACCATTGCCAAGGGAAACTAATGTTTCCTTTGTGTCGTACTTGTGTTGAAACGTGCAACCAAGACCAACCTTGTCAGCACACCCAGGAAGAACGTGCCTTGACAGGAACGTGGGTTAGCGTGGAATTGTTTAAAGCTCTGGACCTGGGATACCAACTGTTAGAAGTGTACGAAATTTACCACTTTCCCAAGACACAACAATACCACAAGGGCGACGAGACGCGGAAAGGTATTTTTGCAGACTATGTGGAGCCTTTTAAAAACTAAAACAAGAAGCTAGCGGCTATCCTTCCTGGTGTCACACTCCCGAAGACCAAAACATATTCAAAGAAAAATATCGGGAGCAGGAAGGTATCACTTTAGACCACATCGAGAGAAACGATGGAAGACGATCGTTTGCCAAAGTGATGTTAAATTGCTTGTGTGGTAAAATGGCACAACGACCGTTTTTACCCAAGACAGAGTATTTGTCCGAACCTTCTCGCTACTTTCAGATGATTCACGACAAAACCAAATACATGAAACACGTGGAAGTCATTCGTGAGAACTAAATCTAATCAATTAAGAAGAAGAACTAGACTTTGTAGAAGCCGACAAATTTGAGAATGTCATCATTGCGGCTTACGTGATAGCTCACGCTCGCTTAAAATTGTACGAAGTGTTAGAACTGTTAGGAGATCGTGTGTTGTGTTTTGACACAGACAGTTGCATCTACATTCACCGACCGAACCAGTGTAACCCTGCCATCGAAGGAGAATGTTTAGGAGCCTGGACCGATGAACATCCTGACGACAAGATTCTATGTTCTGCAAGTGGCGGTTCTAAAAATTGCGGCTACGAATACCGAGACCCACAAGGAGAAATGCATACCGAATGTAAAGTGAAAAGATTGACTCTCAATTATCGTACCAGTCGAGTGGTGAACTTTAACGTCCTACAAGAAGCCTTACAGTCGGGACAAGATGTAACTTTTAAAGTGACCACCCACGAACCGCAAAAGATTGTCCTTTTACCCACACACCAAATCGTCAGTCGACCTTTTGAAAAAGTCTATCAAATCGTGTACCAGAAAAGAGTACGACTTCCCAATCACTTCACTATACCGTACGGTCACGTCAAGATTGGGCAGCATATAAACATTGACATCGGCCAAGACCAATAGTTCATTTTGTATCTTCAACTACCAAGCGAAGGAAGATAAATCCATTTAAGCAGACATCGTTCAAATTTGGGGATTCTCAAGTGGAGTGCGATGCTAAACCTTGCGATTGCAGTGATGCCAGGAACTGTGATCTTAGCCATTCAGCAGGACGTCGTGAGACCTTTGCTACGATTACGACCCCTATATCTACAATGGAAAGTGATGCTTTACGTGTCAATCCTGAGGGATGCGAAAGCGGTGCAACACGTTATCGTGGACTCCTAGGAATTTCACCGTACGTGCATCGAACTGAATTGAGGAGAGCCAAAAATTCGTTCCCTACGAGCTTGCCTGAATACATCGATTCCAAACCTTCAAAGATAAATGGCCAAAATATCTGCCTGGACCAACTACTAAAGAATTAGCCAGAGTCGGATTTTTTCTACTTGGACGAAGGGGATACAGTCAAATGTTTCAGTTGTGGTGTGTCAATTTATGAGTGGGAACAGAAGGATTCCGTTTACCTGGAACATGCTAGATGGTCTCCGACTTGTCAATACATACCTTTAGTGGGACCTTAGTAATTGAAAGTGATAATACTGGTCCATGCCATTTAACAATCCAGTTTGGCTTGGAGACAAACCTAGTCCAGTATATAAACCCTCCTTAAAACATAATATTCAAGGATTACCAAACGAATTGCAAGAGAAGATCTACAAGGACGTTTGGCAGGGACTTGCTAAAGAAAAATCCCAATGGGTGACTGTAGAACTTTTGTGTCGTGAAATTCACAAGAGGAAAGTGACAAAAATCAATCAACGTGTCAGATTTCTCTACATTAAGGCTGTCTTTTTCCACGGTTTCCAATTTAGTTCGTTTGCATGTTTTGATTATCCTTCGTAACCGTTACCCTGAATGGCAGTGGGACGAATTTACACGTTATATTAATCACTTTTACTTTTAGAGAAAATTTTAAATAATTCTGTGCAGAATATACACTTATGGTCTTCGACAAAAAAGTAGTATAAAATAGAACGACCATGCCACTACCTTTATCACTTGTGATCAAACAGATTCCGTGGAAGAATATCAATGAGAATATTCACACGGTGAAGGATTACGAACACTTATTACAAGAACTGTGTCCCATTAATTGGGTTCGATGTGTAGTGTGTGATCTAGTGACTTGCTTTCTGGGATTTCTTTTACCTGTCGATACCTTGTGGACACTTTACGAACAATACCTACAAAGGTAGTATGGAAACTCCTTTAAATGTCCACGAGAGACTCATTCTGTTAAAAGCCTTACGCTTTCATCTGGATACGTCTCGACCTCTACAGGAAAAAAGATTCGTCAACTTTTACGTACAGAAGCGGTGTACGAGTATGTGTGTGTAGCTTGTGATTTACACCTTCATTGGACAGATGTACGTGACTGGAAAAGTTGGAGTTTTGAGGCTTGGACAAACGAAGCATCCCATTACGCCCAAGCGTTGTGTTCGTAAAATCCATCGTCGAGTGAAACAAAAAACACTTTTAAACCTGTGTTAGTGACAGTGCCAGAAGTGGAATCTGTCACCGAGGACAATCACTCTGTTCAAGACAGGACTTTCATGGACATTCCCCCACAAAGACCCTTCCGAGAGGACACCTATGTGACTGTACCCCATATGTAGAGACTATAAGAACATTACACACTACATCAAGATCACCTTGGCTACCCAAACGATGTTGTACAGAGACTTGTTTATATGCCACTTTGATAGTTTCCATGTGTATTTTATTCCTGTACTTATCCATTTGGCTTTTATGTATTTTTGTCTTTCGTGTTGTTCCAATTTAAACATGCATAGAAATAAACGTGTCTTGAAAAATGTATAAAACCTCTTGTCTAGTCTGTTTTTGTGTCAATAGTGTCATACCCTACACTACTATGGCTAACTCGGCTATTTCTACTCCTTCCTCCTCGACATTCAAAGTCATTGACGAACAATTAGATCATGCTAGTTAGGAGGCCTTGTATCTTCGTCATCCTTTTTACAAGTTAATTTCTGGACGAGCGGTTTAGGCTAAACCGAATTTGTCAAACGTTTGATGGAACATAAACATCATTTGATTGATCGTTCACCTCAACGCATGTGTGGTGTTACAAAGAGTGGCAATCGGCATACTGCCTCTTGCAAGAACGTCAAGGTGATTCCATTGTGTTTGTGGAACGTATTTCTAGCGAAGACGATGGGATCGTGTCTGACTGTAATCTAACTCATTCTGTCATTTTTGACGACATGTTTGGAGAAGACGAAGAAGTAATTAAACTGTGGTATACGCGTAAATGGCATCATCGTATTGCCAGTGTCATTTACATTATACAAAATTTATTTCAACAAAGTAAAGCCCATCATACCATTAGTCCCAATGCTCATTACGTGGTCTTGTTTAAAAGTCCTCGAGATAAATCGCAAGTGCAAGTCTTAGGCAATTAGTTAGGGACACCTTGGCTGACTCATGCGTACAATGATGCCACTCAAACTCCACACGCCTATTTACTCGTGGATTTAAAACCCACCACTCCCGATTATTTGCGATTTTGTACCCATTTGTGATGTGGTGGAGTACAACGTGGTAGGACACACCTCTGTACCGTTACTGCGTGTCATTCCTTTCAAAGTGGATTCTGCCGCAGCCGTTGACGAGGAAGGTGAAAATACCTATCACGTTCACCTCGAATTTGTACATTCTCATTATGTGTCTGTCAATAAGTCGTATTTCGACAGTGTCAACATTACTATAAAAGGAGAACTGGAACAAAATATTCCATTCACCAAAGGGAAAGTCACAGTGAAACTCTATTTTCAAAAACGATTCTCGAACAACTGAAAAAGTGATGTATCCTGTGTACAGAGGAGTCGCTCGACAACGAGGACATGGGTTTAGGAGATATGTTTAAATCAGCCTTTCGTTCCGTGGTTCCTGTTTTGAAACCGATGGTGACACGAGGATTGCACGCCTTAAAAGAAGCCGCATGACTCACGGCAAAACATTTCTTCAAAATGTCCTCATTGACAAACAAAAAAGTTCTGTACTGAGAAATAAATGTAAATATATTATACGAAAAATAACTGTGATCTGAATCTCGATATAAACCGGTCGTAATAAGTTAGGTCACTGACATACTAACAAGATATAACTAAGTGTTGATAAGTTAGGCCAGTGACATACTAACATGATATAACCAGGTCGTGATAAGTTAGGCCAGTGACATAATAACACGATATAACTAAGTGTTGATAAGTTAGGCCAGTGACATACTAACATGATATAACCAGGTCGTGATAAGTTAGGCCAGTGACATAATAACACGATATAACTAAGTGTTGATAAGTTAGGCCAGTGACATACTAACATGATATAACCAGGTCGTGATAAGTTATGCCAGTGACATAATAACACGATATAACTAAGTGTTGATAAGTTAGGCCAGTGAGATAATAACAATATATAAGCAGGTCGTGATAAGTTAGGTCAGTGACATAATAAAAAAATATATTCAGGTCGTCATAAGTTAGGTCAGTGACATAATAACAAGATATAAGCAGGTCGTCATAAGTTAGGTCAGTGACATAATAACAAGATATAAGCAGGTCGTCATAAGTTAGGTCAGTGACATAATAACAAGATATATTCAGGTCGTGATACTTTAGGTCAGTGACATAATAACACGATATAACTAAGTGTTGATAAGTTAGGCCAGTGACATAATAACAACATATAACCTGGTCGTGATAAGTTAGGTCAATGGCATAATATCGAGCATAAACAGGACACTTTTTGTCATTGGCATCTTTCTCCATTCCAGTAAAAGTATAGGCTTTGCAAAATCAGATAGCAAAATATATTACGATGATCCAAAGCTGTGGATCACAAGTTTGAGGAAATTATAGCGTTAGTACTGGAAGGTAAAACAAGTTCGATTTTGTCGTTTCCTCTTTGTTGTTGTTGTTGTTTTCGAGTTTAACGCAATTTCTCAGTGCAAAATAACGTAACCATAATGACCGAGCCGGAGACTTGAATCTTTGCTGACAGCACGTTTCATTTTCAAATTGTCTTAAAAAAAACATGTGCAATTTTTAGTGAACACTCTAAACACATAGAAATTGTCTGCATCTTCTTTTAACATATACGGCAGAAACACGTCAACTATTAAATAATTACTACATGATTTAAAAACCAGTATCTATTACCGTACTCGGTCTCGGCTTGTTTGCACGTTCCTTAAATTGTCTCCAGTCCCCATCTGTATTCCTGCGTCGCATCCAAATGACATTCCTAAAGTATTGGTATAATCCATCTAAGTCCCAAAATGTCAGGACGATGTTGCGATATTGCCAGATTTATTGGGGATTGAGGCTGGCTTGGTTTTGCGACAGTACTAATTGTATGCCGGACGGTGTTGCCTCATTAATAAATTTATGAAAGACGTATTGCAGCATTATTAAATGTATTGAAGACGGTTTTGCAACATTACAAGATTTATGTAGGATGGTTTTGTGATCTTACCAAATTTATGGAAGACTAGTTTTTAAAATTTTCAAATTTACTATGGATAGGTGCAAAAGAAATCTACATATCAAGGAATATGTGCTTCTATTTGACTAAGACAAAACAAGAGAAATATTCATCATAATGCTGCCAAAATCTTGCTATTGATTGACAAACTGCCTTTTATCTGTATTTCAAGTAACTTTACCTTATGGAATCAAATATTATCACCGTATATAAGCAGACCAGCCCAGAGTAATATGTATATTGCTGCTTACATATTTTGGCATTAAAATCTATGTTGCCAATAAATTGAAATCAAGCTTCTTCGCACTGTTTTCATTGTTATGTATTCCTATATAGTTCCTATGTTGTATACTGTGTCTCAGAAATCATTCTTGCTTTCAATTCCTCATCTCGTTAGGCGATTTACAAGGCTATAATTTAAGCTGGTACTAAAACTATTAGGTGCTGAGCCCTGTGCTAAAAAAAATTCATTTTTACGAAATCTCATTAATGCAAATTAAGTTCTGGAATATATAATCCGTTTTGTAGAACAAGGCACGTTTATAATCCCTAACTGTTTTGCAACAAAGATTCCTAAATCAATTTGGTACGTGTGTGTCCTTAAATTAAATACACAGCGAGAATCATCCAAAATAAATCAGAATAATACTTAAATTGCGAAGACTTTGCAAATCGTTTGAAACATCCAATGATTGCTTATCGTTCTGATATTATCTTCAAGAATGTACGTTCTTAGGAAGATATGGGTAAGGCACGTAGTGGTCAACACTTCTATCCACACGCATTCTTGCGTATGCTGCTTCTACATCTTTTGTTAGCTTCAACTTGCTCCTGATTGGTGTAGGCATACAGAAAACAGATTCAGGTGGTACTTAAATAATATAAGAAATGAGGAAATAGATGTCAGATAAAATACGCGATATAAGATATAAGACAGTACTGGACTTTGCCAAAGGAACAGGCTTCCAAACAATAATGTATGTCTAGGACAGGTGCGGACTATATGTGGATATCATTCAACAAAAGGAAATAAATATTGTATGCAATTAAAACCCACATGAACGTCATATATTTACATCTGTTTTAAATAAAATTAAAACACTAACTATCCCGTTTTCTGATGGCAAGGAAAATATTTTTTGAGAATAAGAAAGAATGATATATATATGATTATAATGTAGTGGGAAATTTGCAGAATGACATCCATCTCTCTATTCATCGAAAGGGTGTCAAATATAAAAGTACGAGTTAAAATATGTTAGTCCAATCAACTATCAACATTTCTGGACTTAACGAAATAATTAATATTCTTATGTTCGCTTTTATCCACTTGTCCTGCTAAATGCACAGCTGAAATATTGCAGTCTTATGAAAATAAAAACATCGCAATATGCGCCAGTTATTTATATCATTGCGAAGAATACATGATACCATTATAAATATAAATTGAAAAATACATGTGAAATTTTAACATACCAATAATGTCATTTTACTACATTCAAAGTATCTTGTATCTCTTTCTCCTTTCTCTTTGTCTGTTGTTGTTTCTTATCATCCCTCTCTCCTATCTCTTTGTCTCTTTTCATTTATGTCTCTGTTCTCGATGTCTCTTGTCATCCCTGTTTTCGTTTGATCTGTATCGTATTATCCCTGTCTCCTTTCTCTATATATGTTGTCATCTCTGTCTCCTTTAGTACGTCTCTAGTCATCCATGTATTCCTTCTCCAAGTATCTTATCATCCCTGTCTAAAATTTATCTTGATATCCCCATCTCCTTTTCTATATGTCTTGTCATCCCTGTCTCATTTGTATATGTCACCAGGCATCCCTGTCTCCTTTTTTACGTATCTTATCATCCATGTCTCCTTTATATATGTATCTTGTCATCTATGTCTCCTTTTTTATAACTCTTGTCATCCCTGTCTTCTCTCGCAATGTATCTTGTCGTCAAGGGGATTACTTTTTAAAATCGTGTTGTCAGACATTTATTTTTGAGACCTTATCCCACCTTTCTTTATGTACTTTGTCGCTAGAGTCTTGACGCACTCAGCAATATCATAGAGTTCAAATATTTAATACTTTTCAGTCAGAAAACTGAAATATAATTCTATTATCTTGAATAAAAATTAAACAATAAAAACGATCTAACAATGTTGTGATTTAAATCCCAAATAGTCATACAATCTCTAGCACAAGTTTCAAAGTTCCAACATGTGCCTTAGTTGTACTAACATGCCTATTTTATTGATGTATCACATCAACATACTCCAAAATGTACCTGAAATAATTCACAATAATCCCATATTTATTTATTTCATTCGAAAATTTTCTTAATGATCACTTTCTAATTCCCGTAAACAATTTAAATAAATAAATCTTTTCAATAAATATTGAACTAAATAACAATACTGCTTCCACTTCAGAACGTAAGCTAGAATTAGTTCTTTAAATATAATCAACCTAAATATAAAACCTCAGACAGTATTTGAGAACCACGATAAAGGTTCTTTCAAACAGTACAGGAAATTCATTTACTGAATTTGTAAAGGAAACCTTTAGGCCGTAACTGGAATCCAAACTGCAATAAACGTGTTTATAATTAATAATTATCTTAGTATATAACTAAAACTGACAGATAACAATCTTAGCAGTTTATGTTTTTGCTGTAAAAATCAACATCACCAATCAGGATCACTTAACACCTTTACAATTTATAATCATAGACAAACAAATTAAAAACACAATACAAATTATTAATAGCTAACAATATGTCATATTGATTGAAAAGAATGAGATTTGAACGGTAGCTAGTGGTTTAATTCAATTATATATATATATTATATATATATATATATATATATATATATATATATATATATATATATATATATATATATATATATATATATATATATGTATATATATATATATATATATATATATATATATATATATATATATATATATATTGAATCAGTCAGCATATTGAAGGTCTTGCCACTTCTTCCGGCTCTCCAAGAAAACCTTTCCAGATAATTAAATGACATTTTCCATATCTAACAGTACCTGGGAATAATGTGAGCAACCCAACCTTATCATTATTTATTTCCATCTACCCGTTATTTGTTTGTCCGTCGCGCGTTATCTGTTCTTGATTTGTACAAATGAAACCTTCGTGAATGTGCATATGTACATATGATTAATGAAAAATAACATTTCAAGATAAAACTAAAATTTATCAATTAATATCTGAAAGCACAAATGACTATAGAAGAACGTCAATAGCCATACATAATGTATTGTACATGTTCTTCATAACGTCACTAGTGTTACACGTTTAGGCTGTAATAAAGGGTAACAAAGCACAGGTACGAACAACAATGTCTATACAATTTAACAAATAATTGTATCGCCTGGATAAAGGTTGTAAAAATGGAAAAAGAACGTACAGTTTTACGATTCTAATCAAAAAATAATCCGCTGATTAAATTAGAAAAGTTATAGTAATGAAAAGTTCGAGACCTGCTGGAAAAGATAAGATGGAAGACGATTACGTATGCTAAAGTCTGTATTGTTCTTTTTTACAGTTATTTTAGAAACACAATACTAAACACTCTTTGGTGATAGAAAGCCGAATTACTTTTGATAAGCTGTCTTTTGTCAAATAGTTCTTGTTGAGCATTTCAAATATTTCCAGATATACGAAATAATCCTCTAAAATCGAATAAACTGAAAAATTATTAACACGGATTAAAAATCTGGCTACAACAAAGGAAAATGACCTGCGGTCATTTGTAAAAGCCAGACCTGACTAATTTTCACTGAAACACGGATTATATCATATTCTATTACGCAGTTTTGAAAGAATCCCCAAATTGTGAAATCAAAGTGGGGTGGGGGGGGGTAGAAGTCACGTACTCCTAACATGACTCTGACGAGAGCCAATCATTCTCAATCCAAGAAAGTCAATTACTGTACCAAATATATCGTACATATTCTTCCGAACATCAATACCTATACACCGAATAACGTGCTCTACCTCACAATGTCAATACCCATACACATTTGATCGTACTTCTACTTCAGAACGTCAACAGCTATACACAGTATAACGTACGTCTTCAGAACGTCAATAGTCATACACAGAATATCGTACTTCTACATCAGAACATCAATAGTCATACATAGTATAACTTACTTTACGTCAGAACGTCAATAGCTATACACAGTATAACGTAAGTCTTCAGAACGTCAATAACCGTACACAGTATAACGTACTTCTGCTTCAGAACATCAATAGCCATACACAGTATAGCACACTTCTGCATCCGAACGTCAATAGCCATACACAGTATCACATAATTTTACTTCATAACGTCAATCGCCATACACAGTATTGCATAATTCTACTTCAGAACATCAATAGCCATACACAGTATAACGTATTCTACATCAGAACGTCAATAACTATACACATTTTTACGAACGTCTTCAGAACGTCAATAGCCGTACACAATATAACGTACTTCTGCATCAAAACGTCAATAGTCATACACAGTATAACATAATTCTACTTAATAACGTCAATAGCCACACACAGTCCAACGTACGTCTTCATAACGTCAGTAGCCGTACACAGTATAACGTACTTCTACTTCAGAATGTCACTAGTCATATAAAAGGTCTTACATATGTTTCATTACGTAGCTAGCTTTGCAAATTTAGCGTACACGAGTTGCATTACGTCACTAGCCTTAAAAAATATGTCGTGCATGTTCATCAAAATAGAGAAGTTTACACTATTTCACACAAAGTTATGATACATACTTCACGTAATTTATCGCATATCCGTCAGAACGATCTTAATTTGCAAACAAGTTGTATAATTTTAGTAGGTCTTTTTCACTTCTTTTTGACTGGATGATGAATTCCAAAGCAAACATTCGTGCTAAGTTGAGATCAAATAGTAAGAAGGTTCTGCTTTCGAACAATTTTTTTACCAGATTCTCAATAATGTCCACTTGTTTTCCCCTAATGAGCTTTACAACTCAACTATTTTTGGCCGGGCGCCAATTTTTCATCAAATTACCAGAAATCTATTACTTGCCATGCGTTTTCTGTCCTAAAAGCCTTTTTGTAGCAGGCTTTGATTGAAGACAGCGCTTCATTAAGTATGCTATGCTATTACTTGCGTCATACACAAATTCCCGGTAACACTTTCCCTGAATTTTTATGCCACGTTTTAGTGAGTAGAGACGACTTTCTCCGAGTAATCTGTAATCATAAAATATTCCATCAATCGGAACAGTGTTGTGTTTTTTATGCCATAGATTTTTATGAAATATATTCTTTCCACCTTTTTGTTTCTGTTTTCATTTCGTATTTTGCAGAGACAGACAAACATTGAGAATAAGACAGCGAGATATACAGAGAGAATTCAACGCATCACAATGCCATGTCACTTTCTCATCAATCTCTGAATGGTCAGCCAATGTATCGTTTATACATTTTAACATTTAAATCCGATGTTATGCCTAAATTTGGTATATTGAAAGAAATAACGACATTATGTAAACATGACTTATAACATGTGAAATAATTTTCTTTGTTTCCGTAAAAAGTTAAAAGACAGGCTAGACTATACATACAGTGTCAGCAGTGAACTAAAACTACGTCCTTAAATTTACCCACGTATGCCATATGGATTGACTTTTAAGTTTGCCGTTTGATTTTGCTACATAAAAAAGAGATTTATTAAGATCATTGTGGTGACGTAAAATCGAAACTGGAACATCACAATCGGTATTAGCTGTCACACTAGAGATGTTTTGTGTACTTTTTAAAATATTTTTCATCCAATACACGGATTTAATATCCAAAATTGACAGCTTCATTTCGATTCAAGAATGATTTAAAGTGCGTAAAACGAAATAAACTAAAGACGAAAGAAACCATAGTTCTTTTAGGACGTATTGAACAATAAAGTAAGGGCGTTAGACAATAACTTCATAATATTGTGAAATTGAATCACAAGAAAATTGTTAAATGACAAATTATATTATCACTATATTGTGCATTAGCGGAGAGGTGTGGAGTAAACTAAATTATTTCGTCAACAATTGATTGGCAATCGTTATAACAGTTTCTCTACAGCATTATGGTCTTAGATCGATTACTATGTAAACATTTTAATGGAGAATTTGTAAAGGTGATTACATATTGCAATAGGTTGAAAACTGGATTAAAATATTTCTACGTTGTGCATGGTAACCTATGGTCTAATCGAATAAATATTAGTAAATACAACAAAGTCCCTGAGGTGGGAGTTTGGATAAGTTAACTTCTGGGCCATAAACAGAAGAAACAACATTCAAAGGAAAGTATTTGGTTTGTATGGGGTTTAAGGATTAGCTATTAAAAAATATACGGCCAATCTTTCATATGAAAGACCAAGATGAAAATGATAAGGATGAGAGCTAAAATATCAATTGCTATTTCACAAGCAGCACTAATCAAATTATTTGTTTAAAGGTTAAAAGACCGCTAGTCCTTTAGCAAATAGTTTCTTGAACATTCACTTCCAGAAGATTTATTGTCAAAACTACATTTTGTTTGAGGGAGCCCCGGTGGCTCAGTTGTCTGACGAACGAAAGGGCGCGAATCTGAATTATACAATCGAGTCATCCTAGATACCGTTGTGTGCCACTGGGATAGGTAATTTGCACTCAGAACTAAACAAAAGCAAATGTTTGGTCTTAAATATTTATAATCAAGAAATATATCATTTTAACATGGATCGCACAGGCATCTGTCGTCTTTTAGCCATAGTTGATGTACTAATGCAAAATGCTGGACAGGAAGTGGCATATTTGTATTTATACTGTACCCATGTTTTTGCGTCATTACTACTCAGAGCGCCATAACAAACAACAGAAAACACAGCCTGATTCTTGGCATAGATTGATACAACTGGATATTTGATTATACGTATCAATCATACGTTTCCTCTGCATTCTATTCTGACAGACACAGCTCTATTTGCCTTCAAAACATCAGAATTCAACAAAATACATTATATAAGGTACACATACACACACACACACACACACACACACACTCATATATATATATATATATATATATATATATATATATATATATATATATATATATATATATATATATATATAGTGCTAATAATTTAAGTGGTGGATTTCGTGGCAATGTGGCACATGCAAATAATGCATCATGTGTAACGCATATTGCTTTAGCTCCACATTGTACAAAATAGCAGCAGCAAAGACAATTTGATTTTTGCTTGTTTAACGTTTGCGGGTTTGCAAATGAAGCAAAGATTCTTAATAATATGTAGTTCACCGCACTAAATATACGCCTGACATTAGCGGCAGTGTCTGCAGGGTGCAGTTAGGTAAGCAAACCTTTGAATTCGACTTATTAGCGGTAATGATACTGAAAATCTACAGTTGTAATGAAGCCTGAACATTCTAAAGTCTCTTCATATTATATCTTCCTGGCAAAGTGTTCTGCAAATCAAATAAGTCTCTGACTTCATTAGATTATGCAAAATACTAAACTTACAGGAATTTTCTCCTAAGCAGGAAGGCGAACTACTCTGTAACATACAGCAAAATACAAATTACACGGGCATGCGTTGAATAAGGTTTTATGCGCATTACCATCGTTCTATGCAGGCAATACTAATCGACCAAATAAAGTCTGCTTAAGGCATGTTGTATTGTCCCCGTAGAAGGATCACGCAACCATATTTTCAGTTTCTTCGTTTATTTAATGAGGATCATATGATAGTTAACCTCGTGATATTCGCATTATGCTCTCTCAAAATGCGATATAATTCGTCCTGAGTAGTAAGGGCAAGCTAATTTAAACAGCAAATAGCTCGTCCTAAGTTGTAAGATCAAGCAAATTAAACTTCCTGTATTGTTATTGTGATTTTATTTTCAAAATAGATACAAATATATATATATATATATATATATATATATATATATATATATATATATATATATATATATATATATATATATATATAAGGTATGCTATATTTGGATCAGAAATGTTTGCAAATATGAGTCTTTAAGACTAATATATCACGAAACCCAGTCAGGTGATTACTGTTCGTCCATTTTCATAACTAAAGAGACTGTGCAGAACGCGTACAGATGAATATGACTGATTAAACAACATAAACACTACTGATTTACTAAATTAAAACATTTTTATATTAAAATGACATCACTGTCATTATATCTTAAATTCCTTCTTTGCAGATTGCAATGAATATTGTAATAAGAAGTTAAACAGCAAACTTTTTGACTCAAGTACTTTACTCTACAGTGTTTCAAATTACCAAAGATTCCAATATATATATATATATATATATATATATATATATATATATATATATATATATATATATATATATATATATATTGTTAGGTGCTTTGGCTCGAATAAACAGTAACATAAGAAAAAGTGAAAATAACAAGCTTGTAAAAACTTAACAATTTTTTAAGCACAAATATTTTCCAGAAAAGAAAAAAAAAATTACGATTTTAAGAATCAATTCCAAAATGAATCCAAAAATAATTCAAAATATAATCCACTAGCGACATTGCAAAAAGTCCTGGTAATAAAATGTCTTCATAATTCCCAGTTCGAATCTTAGTGAAGAATCCAAGATGGAAGACGATGTCACGTGATGAATTCAGTTCATGGCAATGAAATTCAATGAGCACAATTATTTTCCAGATAAATAACAAAATAAATCCTCTTGATCCAAACGAATTTAAATAAATTTCCAATATAAGGTAATTTAAAATAACTCAAAACGACACAACTTAATATTCTAACAGCCCAAGTTCTACTAAATAGTTCGCTCCAAAACATAATGTATATACCTGTTAAACAAGAAAGGGGTCACGTGATCTTCTAGAATCTTTTAGAACAAATTTACGTTCAAAAACTCTCTTACACACCGTATGACCCAAATAAAAATAGAAAGATGTTTATAACAAAGCTCCATATTGTACTTGGAATCAACCAATCATTTTAAAAGTTTGTTTACAACTCTGAAGCCAGGTCAGAAATGAGGTCAACACCTGGTGTTTATTTGTAAAGTACAGGTCATCTCCCAATGAATGAATCTTAAACTTAAAATGTCAAATTTGAATCTGACAAACAAACAATAAAAATAAATGACTTAAATCAAATATACGTAACAAGATATATATATATATATATATATATATATATATATATATATATATATATATACATACACACACCTTGTATATTCGCTGATAAGACGAGTACAACTACAAACTGCACAGAACAAGATATGCTGTAGCATAATACATTAGCAAATCGGGGTCTGTGCAGTTCTGTAGGAGTCATCAGCAGAACAAATAAACTAGACCCTGAAATTTCGGTTCATTATGCTGCGGCAGGGCAGAATCTTTGTTATTTCCAGTGTTGCAGTGTAATTCGACTTAAAAGCGTGTATGGACTGTAATCAAACTAATGATTTAAGTTTGAATTGATAAATTTGATTTTCTTAAAATAGCAAAATTGGAAATATTTCAGTACTATTATGAAACACCACATATAAAATGTTCGTGAGAGCACTTGCACACTTGGCTTTTTTCACCATGCAATTCATCTGTTTAAGCCATATTAGTCACTAATTTGATGGAATCGTAACCACAACTATACTACCTCGTGTTTATGGGCTTAATTCAAAGCATAATTTAAATTTTTTGACTTGCCCATTTTGCATGTATGTTTCTAAAAATGAAACTATTTATGCACATGTGTAATTACAATAATGAAATATATATGATTAACAAAGGTTGAATTAATTCACCGAATAGTTTCTGCGGTCCTCATGTGATGTCATATTTCCAAAATATACAGGGTTATAACCAAAGACAGGTAACTAATACGTCTTAGTACGAAAGTATACGGTACATAACTACAATTTCGATATAAGTACAGATGTTTTGTTCTGGGCGGGTTGCAAGCTCACTTTACCGAGTTAAATAAATGTTTGATCAATACAAAATAGGCCGTTAAATCAGCCCTTCACCGGTGATGATATTTTCGGGTGAGTGGCTAAAATCACCTTTTCATTAAAAGCTGCAATTATCTGAATCTAAATTTGGATGTACACATCGATGTTTATTTTATACACTTACTGGTATTTCCCGCAGATGTGCAGCTACCGGCGGCTGAAGAGTTCATTTGGTGACATGTACATAGTATTTCCGGAGCAAATCATATGTTTTGGTGACATGTACATAGTATTTCCGGAGCAAATCATATGTTTGGTGACGTGTACATCCACCATGAATAACATAACAATCTGTCCTATGGACAGTTTGAATTTAGCTCTTGATATGGCTGTTACCAATTACCGGTATGATTATAGTGCAAGCAGGTTTGTACCGCCAATATTTGCATGCAGCACATTGTAGTGAACAGTCCAACATATCGTCCATCAGTATCAAGACATATTATTATTTATTTATTTTTTTTTTTTTTTATTTTTTTTTTTTTGGGGGGGGAAGGTGATTTCTCAGACTAAATTACGTAATACTAATAACATATTTAAAAGATGACATACTTATTTATCTATTCGTGTAAAATTTGTATCAAATATTGAAAATAGAGTTTTCATAGTTTATCAAACCGACTTAATATAATTTGCGTTATATGCAGTGCCTGTTGTACTTGTACTGATAGATGTGTGACAAATATGCCACGAGTCTGTATGAAATATACAACACAACATATGTATAATGTGATGAAGACTGAATCAGGTTTTTCCATAAACCAACTTTCTTATACTCTTTAATATCTAGGTCAGTTAAAAGTTCTCAAGAAATATTTTGAATCTTTCTCTAAAAGTGCTTGTTCACGATGTTACTTTACCTCTGCTTTGTACAAGTTGTGTGTATGCCTCATTACGTTTCTGGACATATTTTAACGGTTTTCGCAAGTGGCCAAATTACATATATTATCATTGTTGATGAATATTCTAATTGCATTATTTATTGAAATTTCGTCTTTGAATTACAATGCGTTCATTGACTGTTCCGAGTAAAACACTTTTTTTTTTTGGGGGGGGGATAATAGTTGATCCATTCAAAAAATTCGGGATCATATCAGTTGCATATATCAAATATGTCTGTGTACAAACTATTCAAGATTATTAGCACATCATCTCAGTAAGTATATGCATTCTTTCAACACCCTGTTTACTTTGGAATAGTGAGAGATCATTTATGATTATTACGGATTTCATTCAAATTAAAATACGTTCCTTTCTAAATTCCACTTTGTATCCTAGCGAAATAAATTGTCAGTTCAATTTTTTTAAAAATTGCTGGTGTTGTTATTTTCTGTTATTTAGTTTTAGATCATAGCGTTGTAACATTGTCATTGTCATTTACGCAAAAGAAATTATAATACAGAGCTTGATATTGAATCTTGGGATACTCCATCTATTTCGCCTAGCATTAAATATTTCATAATAACACTTTCCTAACGATCGTAAAGATAGGTCTCAGATCGGATAAGAAACTATATTATTATTTAATTTCTTTAGAAGAAATCATCGATGCCAAAATCTGTCGAATACCTTCATCAAGTCATAGAAAACCATACAACTATCTTCCTCCTTTTCTCTGGCTAGACATAGATTATAGTAAGTCACACTCAGTAGAAACACGGTTGAGAAAAACGGTAAGACGAAAAAAATATACTTACATAAAGATTTTTTGCGTGAAAGTAGTTACAAGCGTATGTATATACAATCATTTATTATAGTTTTCCATTGAAGTCTGATAAAACATTCACTAATCTCCATAAGCTCCGCGAGGCTGTCTCCTGATGAGATTTTTAAAAAAATGTAAACACAATGATTTCCGAACCGGTTTCAACATTTTATAACCATTGGCGTCGGCAACGCTCGCCTTATTGATATATAAAGTTACCATAGAATTATTCTAACTAGATCTGCTTTTGAGCATCGATTATCGAAATAGACAGACAAAGAAGTTATATAAAATAATTGTTATTCTTCTTTTTTTTCTTCTTCTTTTGAATAATTGTAAGTTTAATGTTTAATTTCTTGTATTTTTTTTCGATCTGCAAAGTTCCGGCACAAACAGTTATTTGATGCGTTCTACCCCATGGTCTACTCATAAGTTAGATATCCGAATCATATTTTGTCCTTTGGTTTTATCAAGAACCTTACATTAGCTTTACCTGCTATCAAAGTAAAGAATAGAGAGATGGAACCTTTTAAACAATCATTAGTATTCGAACAGAGAGTAACTAATTCAACTCAGTTAAAGCTCTTTTTCTGATCATTAGGTTTATTCATTTCTTCAGTCTTATAATGAGAACATTCTATTATAAAATTCTTATTTTCCGCATAATATGCAGAATGTAAATTTAGCGTTTGATCACTAATTTGTCCAGGCTTTGATAACATATGTACAATTATTAGATCTAGCAATACTGAGGAGACGTCTGTCAGTCGGGTTTACTAATAACATATCCTAAACTAAACTACTTATAATCTAAAAGAGTTTACTTTCTAAATTTGAGAAAGAATGTATTAATTAAAATCGCTCAATAATACAACAGTAAAGTGGAATTAATAACTTCATCTACCCGTAATGAAGACTTAATAACTGCATATACCCGTAATGCGGAATTAATAACTTCATCTACTCCTAATTTGGAATTAATAACTGCAACTATCCGTAATGCGGAATTAATAACTGTATCTGCCCATAATGCGGAATTTATAACTGCATCTACTCGTAATGTGGAATTAATAGCTACATATATCCGTAATGCGGAATTCATAAATGTTTCACTCCGTAATGCGGATATAATAATTATATCTCTCCGTAATGCAGAATTAATAACTGTATCTACCCGTAAGGGGTAAATTAAAACAGTATTTACCCGTAATGCGGAATTAATAACTGCTTTGCTTTTTCAGCAACTTTCCAAGTCGCGGCTTCTTGTTTGTCTGCCGGGGCACACAAAAAAGACAAGTGCCCGTATTTATATAAAGGATAATTTTTTTAATGGACAATGGAATACAGCCACTGGTAATTGATGAATGCTCCTTATCCACACATATGGCACATAAAATCGTGTAAATTTCAAACATAATACTTTCACATAACATAGTAATATTAGCATGTTTATAAATCATATCATTTATGTGAGATTATGCGACAAACTATAAAAGAAAATATAATAAAATATGTAGGGAATAGGTCATCTGTCAAACGTACTTATTACATAATTAACACTAAATCGATAGTTAGCATTAATACTAGCGTTCGCAATGATTCCTGCTTGAACAGTTTCAATTCGTTTAGGTGCTATGAATATATATAATTCGAAATTGATATATCTTTTAATTCATTTTCAAATTCAGATAGCTGCTTACTTAATGGACATTTTGAAAATTGCAAAGATGATTTCTTTTCATTGTATTTAATATCTTTTCAAGAAAGCAAGTTATTTTATATTAATAACGATATCCACATGTGAAGGCTGGACTATCATTTACACAATCTTCAAAAACTATGAATCGCATGGTTGTTTTTATTATTACTACGTTCGTCAATTCGAAAGGTAGATGCTATATCATCGTAGTCGATATACAAAGGTTTACGAGCATGCTGCATTTGAAGTGATGTTTCTCACCAGTTGAGTGAAGACATATGGTGTACATTATCAGTTACATTATTCAAAATGTCAATTATCGACGAGAAAACAAAAACTGATTTAAATTAAAGTAGCTGAAGACATATTTCTATCCTGATATTATTGACATTGTTACATACACCATGCTTTCTTTCTTCTATCAATTACTGAAAGTTTGACAGGTTCTCGTGACATCAGAGGAATCTGTTTCATATTAAGAAGTGGAAATTTTGTCAGGTCAGACTATCAAAACGTCACCTTAAATCAAACGTCCAATTACAATCACAGTATTACACGACATCTTTCTCCTAATTAGTTCCAAACCTTCAACGGTCGTGACAGAATTTTATTTTGAATCGTGAATTGTTCCCATTCCTACTTCCAATCTTATACTTCATATATTGTGATAAACTCCAGAGCTCTAACAAGGTATGTCAGTATTATTGTAAAATATTGATTTCCTATGTTAATTAACCAAACAATACCATTATTAGCGTCAAATATTGATTTTTCCGATGCCAGTTTAAGTTGATTTATTTTTAAATATTCGATATGGAATGGTAAGCGGTAACAAAACATTGCCGCAATAGATTAGTTCGATTTTTATTCTTGACTGATATGGATTTTCTCTATCTGGACATTTAAAATGAATTCAGCACATCCATATATTTTGTCTTTTGTTTTCATCTCACTTGTTGACTGATCAACTGTTATTAATTTTTAATTTTTTAAGAGTTAGTTTAAATCTTCGTACCACTTTAAGCTATACGATTATAAGAGTCAGTGATGCAGCTTCCATAATTTTCAGAGACATTAGTAACAGTTATACTTGGGCGGAATATAAGACATGAATTAAATATATTAGCTATTAAATCTGGAATATATCTGAACCTAAGATATATCGATCATAAAGTAAATGAATAATGTTATTCATGATAACGATCATTCTCGAGGGATATTATACATAATCAGACAACGTCTGGATTGTTAATCAAATATATCTGAAGAATGTAGAAGCAGACATCAGCCTGCAGTAGTAGCTTTAAAAGAAACCAAAAACCCCGTCGGTTCCATAGATATAGTAAACAAAAAGTACGTACCAACTCTAGTATAAAACACTGCTAAGAAGTAACAAAACAAACCAAATCAAAACAAAGACAAATAGAAAAAGAATATTATTTTACACCCTAAACATATCAAATGAACAAGTCAGTAAGAGTTTATTGGGTGAATACATACAAGGCAATGGCTCCATTTCAGTTATATTCTGTTCGTATCAGACAATGTTCACTGGCTGGAAAGTACTTTTAATTATTTTTCAGATTTCTCAGGAAGATATATCGAGCTTGATTTAACCTACGGAACGCCGAGAAATACATTAAAAAACTGTTAAAATAAAACATTATTGAACATATCGATCATGTCTACAAAAAAGAATTTAATAAAATAAGTCATGACGTTTGTTCAGATATTAGGTTTTGCGTGATTAATTCCCTGTAAAGAATTGTCAGCGCGAACGTAACAAGAATAATACCCCAGGATAAATATGATTCTGACTTTTGTAGAAAAATGATAATATATACTATATAGGTTAGAATAAAATCTAAATTTAAGATTCAAGTTAGAATTGTTGCTATTATAATACCCCTCATTAAATGATTAAACTTGAAGTTAGTGTGTTACTTTCCAAATATTTTGCTAATCGTACAGCCAAACTAACTGAAACAGGATCGTGCCACGCACCAGTTGGCTTTTGTCAGATAGACTTAGACGAAATGAACTAACTTCCTTACTCTTCCTCTGGCATTTACGTGTACATCTCGCGGGTAATACTGGTTGAGATGTATTTGTTTTCATAGAAGCCACATTCTTCACATTTCTTGTATATATTTGTAAGTATTACATGTTTTAAACGGATACTTAACGGAACTTTATGTATTGATACATATGGGATTTTATAGGTTACGTGTGGCAAACTGGTTCGTTTTTACATATAATTTGCATATTATAATTTAATATCAGGATATTAAAAATAGATTTAATTTGTCGTATCATATATATATATATATATATATATATATATATATATATATATATATATATATATATATATATATATGAACCACACTAAATACATTATGTGGCAAAGTAAAACGTTGAAAACTTACATAAACGTATATTTCCTCCAATAGAAACAAACAATAATAAAAAGCAACGTGTTATAAAATATTATAAGACTGATAAAGAACGAAAGAAAAAAAACTTTACGCATTCATGTAGTACTAAGCAATAAAGAAACAAATGTGTATTTAATATTACCGACTAAAACAAGAACAGTAAACAAACACATACAGCAAGCAAAATAAACCTATCTGATATAGAGCACGACTAAAACATAATCAAACAAACAATCAAACGTGTTATATTGCACTACTACAAATGACGTTGCTCCATATATACATATGTTCTATCTCGTATATCGACTGAGCCAGCGTTAGTACATATCATTCAAATTGTTATTATAATAAGTATGTATAAGCTATTAGTATACCTACAACGTGTATTGCTTGTCTATCAAATGTTATTGGTAAAACCTGCAGCACAAGATCGAAAACGGTCCCCAACAGAAATTTAAATGGGATAGACAAATGCAAACAATATTTTACAAAGCATTGTACAAAAGTACTCTCTTATAATAAACCTTTCTTTAACACATTTAGCTAAAACAATATTTTATTCTTATTATTAAAAGCTGACTACTGAATGCACGACTTCGCGGATGGCTAAGAAACGGCTCAAAGCGGGGAAAAAAATAAGACGTGCACGTGTCCCAAATACAGCACACACTAATTGAAAATCGCAAGCACTCTGTTTTAGGAAAGTTAACAAATCAGGGGCAAATTTGCATTAACTGGTGGAACTATGGTTCTGATATATTTTTTCTAAATGTCTGCCAGCAAAATCGACAATTCGAGAGCCTATTTCTATAGAAATGATGAAACCATGGTTCTGAGATGTTTACAAAATGTGATATACTAATTATCTCGCCAAAGTAAGTACACAATAACAACTAAGAGGAAGTTACTCACCTCGCTAAGTGGAGTTCTCTCCCCTTGATGTTTGTCCGTGTCTCCAGAGCTGTATCGGAATGCTCGTCTGCTTTTTATATCCTTTAGCGCTTTCAGCATAATTAGCTTATTCTTTGCCTGCAAAAGATAAAGACGCAAGCATACAAAGAGTCGTCTGCTTCATTGATGGAGATATATGCATATTGAAGAAGATTTGCATTTGTTTTGACTAAATGGCAAATATCAGCAAAACGTCGGAATCCAATAATATCTATTTTGGGGTGATCAATCACTGAAACTGTTAGTACGAACCGGCGAAATGTCACCTTTTCTGATTAATACGTAAGGAGTTGAAATTCAGTGAGGCCAGACAAAGTGAAACAAGAAGCAAACTCTCCATTCACTAACATTTACTCTAAAACACAATGAAGATTACGGCAAAGCATGTATGGTATCAGAGCAATGGAGAACATAAAATATATATTGTGAAAGCACAATTTTCCAAGGGACACTAATTTTCGTAGACTTAGTTTAGATGGAAGATACGAACTTGAAGAACTATTGAACGATGAACATCATATGTAATAAAATTAAAAAAACAACTACCCCAATTTCAGCCGAATGTAAAATCGTATTTTTTCTAAGCACCATGAACCAAGAGACCAGAACAATCAATATCCGTAAAAGTAAACGAATTCAGAGTATCATGAAATACGAATCATTTTAGAAAATCTATATTTCTGATACTATTCTATATTTGCTCAACAGACGCATTCCCATAAATTTATATAATTCACGTACAATTCAGATATATGTTGTGAATATTTCTGCTAATTTGTAGTGAATATATATTGCATTAAACATATGTTAGATATATTATTGTCATAAGTACATGTTCTCAGGTGAGAAACCTGTGCAAGCAAGTTGTTTTAAAAATACTCTTATTGATATTCATCGGCATAAGGTATTGAAATAAAAATGGTTTTCTATGATACAAAAATTCTCTGAAACCAATATTTCGGGAAGATTGTCTAAGTAGTATTGATATTCTTATTGAAAACGGTTTTGATATTGCATTTCTCTCTATCTATCTATCTCTCTCTCTCTCTCTCTCTCTCTCTCTCTCTCTCTCTCTCTCTCTCTCTCTCTCTCTCTCTCTCTCTCTCTCTCTCTCTAAAGATTTAAAATGCGAAATCTTTTTCACGGTTTTTCGTACATATTTAGTTGATTTATAATTAGTGAAAACATGAATGAAACGAAGTTAATATAACTGAAGCGTGAATATATTAGTTTGCTGCTAATTTGAATTTGAAAGTGTCCAAACCAATTAAGAGATTCTGATTTAGATTATTTGGAAGGAAGAATGATGATGGAGAATCTTAATGTTCTTAAATGCTGTCATGAATCCGATCCATCGAAAAATAAAATATGGCAATATTTGTATTCACTTATGTATGTTTTACTGTAGCCTGGCAGCTGTTTATCGCTGAATCGGTTAATGATAGATTGCTTTTGGAAATGGCAAACAATTTGAGGAGTAACCAATATCGGGACCGGGTTTTCTGTGGCTCCACCTAGAGGGAAGATAACTGACCACTCTCACAAATTATATGATCTAAACAATAATCATTCATAAACATGACTTTATATGACTTGTAATGACGAGTGATTTCTCTTAACTCTAAGTTTCTTCTTCTATTGCATTACGTATGTTTCAAGACATACTATAATATGATCATATACAAATGATAACATCTCGTATAATTTGTGCTGGAAACCAGTCATTAAATAGAAGCAATGTAGTAACTTAATAATCAAATTTATAAAGCAAAACGATAGAGAAAGATGTCAGAGGGTCAAATTAATTTTTGTTGTTCCGACGTAGTTGTTCACACAGATCCATAAATCGTGCTTAGCCTACCAATACCTATGTATGACAGCTGTGTATATTAGCTGTATCCGGACTTTCAGACATGGTAATTTCTTTAAGAGGGTTCAACGGGAAGATGGCATTTTAATGTAATTTGCAGACAGTAAATTCGCATTAGATGTGATATATCCAAATAATGTTTATTTCGAATGTGAAATTTCAGCCAGATAATAGGTTTTATAAAGCTTTGAGTAAGAATTTGATAAATGGCATGCATTAGATTGCAGCTGGATCATTGCAAACATATATCAGTATTGTCTAATACTCTTGGATACAAACAGTAACATGCGTCACGTCATCTGCCTAATGCACCGTGTCATTAGCTATATAAATCATGTCATTAGTCAGATATTTTTAAAATTGTGTATACCAAGGAGAACATCATTTGAAAGCATAATATGGTTGGTGAATGTTTTCCTTCGTAATATAGCACAAATTAAGTTTCAACTTATTTCACGGGTAGATGATGCTGTTATGGTTAACAGTTATATGTCGTTTTTTTGCTGGCCACAACTATCCATATAATTATAATATGTTTTGGTCACAAATATGTCGTATCTTTGATATAATTATTAGTCGATTTGCAAAGAGTAAGGAGAGTTGTTATATTTAGCAATGCTAGAAACGGAAACATTAGCTGCATCAGTTCGGATATATATATATATATATATATATATATATATATATATATATATATATATATATATATATATATATATATAAAATTTAATATTGTTTGACAGTTCTTTATTCTTTTCTATTTTTCAATACATGCTATTGTAATGTAAATGTATTCACTAGAGATGATGATTTCTTATAAAATCGAATTATTCTTTGCTTAACACGTAATATTGATCAAGATCCTGACCTCGATTCAAGGGTAATGAAAGCCACGTAAACAGGTTTCTTATTTTTTTTAAATTGATTGGTTGTTGTCAAGGTCAAGATGAAACTTGTGAAGAAGTAAATAATTTTTTATTCGTAAATTAATTATGATTGGTTCTAAGTCAGGGTGATGTTAGGAGTACGTGCTATAAACAATCACGTGACTCCTTCCCCATCCCCACCCCTTTGCGATTTTGCAGTTTGGGGACTTATTCAACACTCCGTATTAAAACCCGATAAAACATTTGATTTTGTAAAATATGTTTACTTCAGGGCTTTTGCAAGTGACGTTGTCATTTTCTTTTGTTGTAGCTAGTTTTGGAATGCGCGTTAACCGTTTTTTAGTTCCGTTGGATTTTAAAGAATGAATTCGTATCTCTAGACATATTTGATGCGCTCATACAACAATCTTGGGCAAAGATGGTTTATTAAACACCGGAGTGTTAAATCTAGTGATTCTACAAGGAGTTATAGATAAACACAATACAGGAAGGTATTTCTCAACTATTAAAAATATGTGATAATTGACGTGATTAAAGCAATTTTACATGCAACTACTACCAATATTACTACTACTAAATAAATAAATAGTATTATAATAATTATACTAGTTTATTTATTTAGGGTGATAACTATTCACGCTTGAAACTTGCTTGAAAAGAAAGTAAAATCTTGTTAATCAATACATGTCTAATGCTATTGTTAATGCTAATTGACAGAGAAAGGAAAATATATTTGTTGTATACTCTCTTCATTTTACTTGCATTCTATTACTCATCAATATATCAAACGTACTATGAGCTTATCTTAAAAGATTATGTTCTTGATTTCTATAAATATAGATTTCCATATGATGTTCATCTCAACTGTTACATTCATGAATCAAGCCTCCAAAAATATCAACTAACAATGTTCTCAATAGATTTTGTGTACATAAACTGACTTATGAAGATAACTCATTACAAATATTGCAAACTGTTCGTTGCCAATCAATAGCTGCATCTATTTTATTAACTTGTGGTGGCATTGTTTTGAAGTTTTATATTGAATCAAGCTGCAATTTGGAATAGTTTTCTAAAACAATTAAAGATTGTTTCAAAGCTGGATCAATATATCTGCTGTAATATAGCTTTATTAGGCAACCAATTCTTGATTTTAGAGAAACAAAGAATCAGATCAACTATCCTTTTATTGATTTGTGAAATAAAGTATTGATATATAGTACTAGCACGATAATGTCTCCACTAATGAAAAGTATGTTTGGATATCCTTTGCTTGCAAACTTGAGTTTAAAAAATGTGATAAAATACTCTCACATGGAAATCTTTATCCAACAAAAGGTTTACACAAATATAATTACGTACATTCTTGCTTTGTTGTCTCCATGACACTACTCTTATGTAACTGTTTCTGGGAACCCTTATATTACAACTTGTAATGGAATGATGTTAAAGTATAACAAAACCTGGTCAATTTCAAAATGAATGTTTTAAGTTAGGTTTGGGACTTGAAATGATACTGTATTAGAATATATAGAGTATGATATTACTCCTTTATATAAGTATAACCAAACAGGTAGGAACGCCTTGGCTGGCCCATGCAAACGGAGATGATGTTCAGACCCCACACGTATATAAATTATGTGTATTTGTATTAAAATACTTTATCCCATTATAATCGTGACAAGTTTGACCAATAAGTGGCACGAGTGGCAAACAAAGGTTTATATCGTCCGCGTTAAACTTAAAAATTGTACGTCTGTTACTGAACATTCAGGCAAAGGTTTGTACACAGGAAGCCATGTCAAATCATGTTTTAGTTTCCCATTGAGGATTTACCCGCAGAAAACTGTGGCAGTGAGTATTCTAGAAAACGTTTGTACACTGCAAACTATGTCACCGAGTATTAAGGAAAGATTTGTACACATCAAAACCGTGTTTAATCGTTATTATGATCGATCATAAACTTTCTATATTATATATATATCTTAATAATTAAACTTATTTTTAACTAAATAATATATTTGTATAAGCTATGCGTGAAACTGTTGAAATATGATGAGTACAGCTGACGTCACAGGTAATCACGTCAAACAGACGGACATTTGGCCCAATCATGCAAGAATGTACCGATACGATGCATCTGAATTTTAATGATTGGCCAATTATTTAATCAAAAAAGATTTAAATCTAACCTTAAGTGCATTTTATTATCAGTATTATGACATACTGTGATTGAAAACAACCTATAACCTAAACCTAAATTGCATGTTTTAGTAGAACGATATATTGTGTAAGATCAATACTTTTCTGTGCCGTAAAAATATTCATAACACTTTAACACTTGATTAAAAGATGTAAGAGATATATTTAACTTTGCAAACGACTGAATAACACATTTTGTTTTATAATAAAATACATTGTTTGCAATTGCAGATGCTTTATCTGCTCGGGAAATGGACGAAGCCGCCCATACACGAGTCGCATGATGCCTTGCAGGCTGGCTTTGGTGAGCCAAAGACTAAGGGAGTAAACCCTAAAAGAAAATCAGGTGTGGAGACCCTAAGGCAGTTGGACGATGAACTACATCCTCTTCTGGCAACTCCTTGGTGTGGAGAGGGATGGGCTCCACCAGACGACTTTTGCCCAAGACACACTGATAATGCTGGATAAATCTGAAATTCTCATACCGGATCGGTCGTCGCCCGTGTCAACAAGGACCGCGCCTGCCGTTGTCCACCAGGACGGAGGTGACAAGTCTGCTACAGGGTACTCTGCATAACATCAGAGCGAGATACAGCGTTGCCATCGCCATTTGGAACATTAGAAGTCTGGTGCATACTGGAAGACTACGACACGAAACTAAAGATGGGCATATATTATACTATAGTGGAGAGTTGGACAAGTCCATATATGAAGTAGGCTTCCTTGTAAACAAAGCCATCAAGGGATTTGTGCTTGAATGTCGCCCCATGTCTAGCAGAATCATCTCCATTAGTCTTAAAGCATCTGCCGTTAACATCATAATTATACAAGTCTATCCTCCAACTACCGAACATGAAGATGAAGAAAGAGAGGAGTTTTACAACAAACTCCACGGTATAATAAACATGGTAAGTAAAAACAGCATCCTCACTATCCAAGGAGACTGAAATGCCAAAGTTGGCAAAGATAATCTAAAAGACTGGGATGATCATTGTGGACCTTCTGCAATGAGCTTACCAATGAAAGACGGAGACGGCTGCTCCAGTAAGCAGGCTACAACATCTTGGTACTAGCCATCACCCTGTACCAACATGAAGCTTCACGATGCTGGACATGGCACGCACCAAACGGGACCCATCATAAGCAGATCGACTAAATACTGGTTCAAATCCGTACTGATCTGGCATCTATAGAGCAAAAACAAGAACGTTCCCAGGTTCTGATGTTGGGAGTGATTACGACCTCGTTATTATGAACTTCCAATTGAGGTTGAAGACAGTTAGCATGCCAAAGATAATCAGGATCCAATTCAACCTAGAACAACGGAAGGACCCTAACATCTGGAGGAAATTATGCTCCACTCCTTGTGATGGATGTTGATGTACAAATGATAACAGAAACTTTCAACACAGTCGTGACAACAGCTGTCAAGAATATCATGTTTGTGCAACCAGAATAAAATGTTGGCTCGTTAACTCTTCCTAAACCAATTCGAATGTATACAAATCTTGCTCAAAGCAGCAAATCGTACATCACCGTATAGCACGTAGTTTTAGATATCTCAATCAATGGTGTGACTTTGCGTATTCAAACCCATATTACAGATAGACCCTTAAGTTTACTGAGAGCCAGTGACGGATAGTGAGGAGAAAGGTGTCTGTCAAGACGATCTTCCTTTACGAACAAACACATCAAACTACCTATTAACGAATCTCGAATGGGAAGGAACTCGTCTCAAAATTAGTTGAGTCACTTTAATTCGGCCGTTAGAGATTGCGAGATTAAAATAACTTCTTTTCTGAACATGTTTCGTGTTACATCCAAGGGTTCTCAAACATTTGCGATAGAATGATTTAGAAGTCTATGTTCTCCCCTATTTCTAAGGATCTCAGTACAGCAGTTGTTGTCAATGGAAAGGTTCGTAAACGAGCAAATGTTACATTAATTTCCTGCAATCACCCAATGGCTGCATATCAAGAAACTCTAATTGAAACTTGCATGTTTTTATCTTGTTACACATTTGTTACTCACCACGATACCAAATGTCTAAGTAAAACAAATTCCAGTATAAAATTATTAAACGCGCACACCTAGAGATGGCCGTGTGTTAAACAATTAGGGAAGGTTAATTCAAGTAAATAATCCGGGCTGTCATAAGTTCTCTTGAATGCTGAATGATATGACGTGTGCTACTTGAAATAGGTAATTACGCGGGCTGAAAAGTATCTTCCAACATCGACATCCAATAATAAACAAATAAGCACTAACATATTACAAGCTATAAACGGCAACATGCGATATCACGTATCATAACTTTAATACAATATACTGGGGTATGTGTGCTAATTTATAATGACATTTTAAGACTAACATTCGAATAATATTTCAGATAATAGTATGCAGACACTTTGCTATATAACTACTCAAATTGTATAGGAGAAAGCAAAGTAAACTAAAATAAAAAGACAGATATGAATCGAAAATGGTAGGAAGAGCGCTGAAAATGTCTATCAATGTCATTTATTAACCTCCCAGTGTCATAGACTCACAGGTATATTGTAATGTTGATGTCTAACAATCTAGGTTTCCTAGCATATGTGATGTTTTGTTTATCAAGTACCTGAGTTCACTCCTTTAAAAGATAAGGCATGCGTTATGTGAAACTTTCTTCGTCTGACTCTTTCCGTCGGCTTGAATGTTCGTTGAGAACGCGACCGCATAATGCGGGATTAATTTGATACTGCTTGGGCTTTCTATTTTTTGCCTTGCTTGTTTGTGTTAAATACTGTTTGAAATAGGGATTGGTCTTATTTTACCTTCTTGTGTTTAGTACTGTTTTAAATAGGGACTGGTATTCTTTTACCTTGCTTATATTTGATACTGTTTTACATCGTGATGGATATAATGTGGGATGTCATTACAGATGACTTTATTAGATACTGTTTCAATAGGGATAGGTGTTATTGCTTCGATTGTATTTGATAAGCTTGAAATACAGGTGTGTATAATTTAGGGTGATTGTATTTGTGCACAATCAGAATGGATTCTAGGAAGAAAATATTGGAGACTACGCACAGATAGGTTGCATGCAATTAAGCCGACAGTTGAGGAGTGGGGGAGGATCGGTTGCGTGTAATTCAGAGTGCAAGGTAATGTATGCCAATTTCATAAAAGGGAGATACATCTGGACATCATAAGCTAGTGTAGAAATCCTGATGACAGATATAAACATGCACAAATGTATACTTATCTATTTATATCAGAGATATATAGCTATTAGTCCTAAGGCATGGCAAATCTGACTATGTACCTGATTTGGAGTTATCGACCCTCATTTAGCGCTGAAACTACATATAGTTTTTTCAGCTATACATTCTTGACAATATTAAATAGTAAAGTTCTTTTTTCTATATCCACGAGGTTCCTTGCCTAACATATCAGTTATAATCAGAACGACTTGTCGTCCTGTAGGAATACATGTTTCATAATCATCATCGTCATTTGGCAGACTATGGGAATACACGTTTTTGGAATAATCAGAGCGGGTTGTCAAAAGATGGGAAACACCATCTGAAATAACTGGGGTCCCATGCTGTGTTGACCATATTAATTAAGACACAGTTGCGTACTAGATGATTCATTGTTTTCACACCACTGGGAATGGGAACGCAACAATGAAACTAAATTTGTCATTTCTTATTATGATTAGGGCGTTCAGGTCGTTTCGATTGGGATATGGGCGTTCATATCGCTTTATCATGTAAACAAAAACAAAATCGCTGAATGAAAACATAAACATTTATTTCAGTAGTTCTTAAACTCATATATTATGGTCCATCTTTACCGAGACAGACTATAATTCATTAGACAATGCAGTAAAACAAATTGACTAATATAATATATGTGTCACCTACAAGACAAATGATAAATGTTTTTCACGCTTTATACAGTAACATATCCGTTACCTAAACATTTTGCTCATACGGATGCTCAAATATATGACTTTTATCTCTTTCACTGTCATATTGTATAATCAGAACACCACATGAAAAGGAAATCATACGGCATTCCTTTATTATTTTGATTCTTCCAGTCGTAAACGTTAAACACGTTCTTTGAAATGTATACCACGAAGAATAATCTATACCATAAAAAATCATTTCCAGCCAACGTTATGCATTGCAAAATCCATATATTTCATAATATTTAGAGCCAATACAATAAATATGTTTTAAACGCCACTCATTGTTTCTGACAAATGGGGAACATGATTATAACTTTAGTATACAGGTTTCTGATTAAGGGCGTGCACACAAATTTTTGGTGCCAGTAGAGACTATGCAGCACATTAATTAATTCTTCTCAGTTATAAAGCTTCTATGTTATTTTACATAATTGTGACATAAACCATCAGACGTTATATGGACTAAATGTTGTAAATGTTGCCAGCAAGACTATTTCTATTCAGAAGTGATGGAATAATGAAGAGAAACACAAAGTAGTATCTAAAACCACATTAGCATCCAAGTGGCCGATGAAACCTCAGTAGGAATTAACATTTCGGCCACCATCTCGATTAGGGCCACCATGGCCGCAATGGAAATTTAATGTTTTAAACATTAGCAGGTTTACCGTTGTGGGCCACTATGAACGTCCTGGATAATATGATGTTCAATATTTATATTGTTTGTACATGGTAGGTCACATTGCCACATATTGCATTGTAATGTGACAATATCGCTTGCTTGGTCTTGAATGACACTGTTGTTTGCGATGAAGATGACGAGGACAATGAACATGAGATGAAATGATTTTAAAAATTATAATTACAACTCTCAGTTTCTTTTGATACATTTTTAAAAACAGATAAAAAAAATTCCACATATTCGCCGTGCAAGGAACCAATGTCAATAACATTAACGTTGGAAAGGTACAGTTGATGAATACTTTGGGTAAATTGGTTGTGGCTTTGAGAAAACGGGCAAAACATCATTTGGAATAACTGCAATGGCAAACTAATATTATCCCACTGTTTCAGTATTGAAGAACATCATTCCGTCGCGCTTCCCCATTTGCTTGATATTCATTACTGCGACAGTGACTACATGAGAGCAATTTTTGTCTCCAAAAAGATATGCTGACACATTGCTGATCTGTATGGACATATTTTGGAACCTTACGACAGTTAGTGCTCGAGCATGGGATTTGGGTCAATAGAAGCTACAATCATTGATACAGCATGAGAATTTTATGACCAATAAAAGTCTTGCGATTGTACCACACCAAGCGTATAAATAATTAAGTAATTTTATTCGGCCAAAGCTATGTGCTTGTTACATTATTACTAGTATCCGAAGCACAAGTGAATACAACATGCCAGAAATAGTGGTAGAAAGGATATAATCTTATCTCGTTCATAGTAGTGATTAAGACACATAATCAATGGTGTTCAATTTCATGATTGTTTATGCCTCTACGTCTCTCCTGTTATCCTGACCGATACATATCATTCCGTATACACAGTTCAACATGGAAGATTGATACGGAAGAACAGACAAGATACCCTAGACTGTGGAAATTCAAGGATACATAACTGAAATATGAGAACACAAAATCGACCAACGTTTGAAAACAGCTCCTGACTTTGTCAAAGAGAACTGAAAATGTAATGATGTGTGTTCGATGCGTGCATGAGCGATAAATATGCGCAATTTATCATCAGCTGCCCTGGAAGTTGAATTAAATGTGCTGACGTTGAAGACATTCGCCAAAAATGGTGGTCATGTCAAATGTATGGCTGTTTCACCAACTGTCCAATACTTTTTTGACAAATCATAGCAATGGAAATCAGATATTTCTCTTATGAAATACGTATGCTGAAGCGTGAAAGTACCAGTCTTGAGGGCACGATGACCAATTACTCGCCTTGACATAGAGGTTGGTTAGTTTTGAATTGTTCATGTTCCATTTGACGTAAAACGTTTAAAAATGTTTATGAAATTTAACACTTTTATACAAAGGAATAATGACATTAATTGGATAACAATTCGCGTCAAAAGATAACGAGGTTCTCAAACTGAAATTATAATTAAGGGGTTGTGCTTTTTTATACAGCATGACAAAGACAAAGACGGATTCGAGTTATATTACCGATTCACGCACGGAATTGGAGCACTTGGAACTGAAAGAAGAAAGACGGGCCGATATATTAACGTCGCGCACATTTGATAGTAAGAAAAAGCCATTCAACGTCTAATAATAGTTGAGTACGAATACTTTGTATATCCAAGCCAGTCTTTTTAATTCATTCACGATAAAGCGAAATGCAATAAAAACATGAAGTTCCTACGTGAAAAGTTGACACTGGTAATTACGAGGACGCTAAGGAGTTTCGTCCTCACAACGAGTCTGTCCATTACTGCTAGATGACGGACAAACACGTTTCAAATTATAGTCATTATTTGCCACATTAGTAAACCAATTGTTTTTTTGAACCGATAGTTGCATGTACATCGATAGCATTGGAGATATCACACACCGATCGAAGACTAACGTTTAGCTGCTGCGTGGGCCGAGGACATCTCGAATTAATTTTTTTAACGTCTTGCAGTGAATGACCTAACAAATAAGACAATCAGTATATAGTAAACACAAGACACTATATACAAATAAAAGGATTGAAAGTTAACTATCGTCCTCAACATTTAGGTCAAGATCAAGACTCTCATGTCACACTGTACCATCTTCACATGATTATAGTGGTTTTAATCCACTAAGTGTCAGTCAACCCTTGTAGTATATGTATCTTATCTTTAAGATAAACCCGTACGACTTCACCGTCAAAACACGGTGGTGTATTGTTATTGCCCTTCTGTGTATGCAATGATAGAGTACCGAACATATAAACATTATTTTGAGACGTGATATGAACTTAGAAAGCCAAAATCAAAGTAGAAAATACATGTAATGTATCCACCTTTCCTAAGCTAAATGAAGATACGTAAAATACATGTAATGTATCCCCCTTTCCTAAATAAATGAAGATACGTAAAATACATGTAATGTATCCACCTTTCCTAAGCTAAATGAAGATACGTAAAATACCTGTAATGTATCCACCTTTCCTTAGCTAAATGAAGATGCGTAAAATACATGGAATCTATCCACCTTTCCTAAGCTAAATGAAGATGCGTAAAATACATGTAATGTACCCACCTTTCCTAAGCTAAATGAAGATACGTAAAATACATGTAATGTACCCACCTTTCCTAAGCTAAAT
Source organism: Unio delphinus (assembly GCA_029339505.1). Taxonomy (NCBI): domain Eukaryota; kingdom Metazoa; phylum Mollusca; class Bivalvia; order Unionida; family Unionidae; genus Unio; species Unio delphinus. Next base: position 12,659,934 of record JAQISU010000055.1, on the reverse strand, counting down.
GAAGATACGTAAAATACATGTAATGTATCCACCTTTCCTAAGCTAAATAAAGATACGTAAAATACATGTAATGTATCCACCTTTCCTAAGCTAAATGAAGATACGTAAAATACATGTAATGTATCCACCTTTCCTAAGCTAAATGAAGATACGTAAAATACATGTAATGTATCCACCTTTCCTAAGCTAAATGAAGATACGTAAAATACATGTAATGTATCCACCTTTCCTAAGCTAAATGAAGATACGTAAAATACACGTAATGTATCCACCTTTCCTAAGCTAAATGAAGATACGTAAAATACATGTAATGTATCCACCTTTCCTAAGCTAAATGAAGATGCGTAAAATACATGTAATGTATCCACCTTTCCTAAGCTAAATGAAGATGAGTTATACGTTGTTCTTGGTAACAAGAGAAATATAGTGTATTCTGTGAAAACAGGGAAACATTACTACATCGCTACTTTATCAAAATTGTCATCTTCTTGGTGATAGCAAACCACTAGTGACAGCGTAAGCTTATTAATAATCACTAAGAAAAGAAGAATCATTGTAATATGTGGCTTAGTTTGACTATTCTTTTTGTCAATTCAACGAATTTAAAATATAATAATGAGGATTTTGAAGAATCTATAGAAGCTCTTAGCACTTTAAAGGATCTAACATGATATGACTAGAAGAAACAAAAACAAACACCATGAAATTATAAAACATACAAAATGCTGAAAATATTTTAGGTAGGAAACAGTATTAGGTCTTTATATTTGTTATTGCAGTCGAAAAAGGTGAGTTGTAAGAGCACTCTTAAAAGAGATCACTGTGTCTTTGTATTCAAGTTCAGTGGGCAATTCATTCCACGTTGATGGGATCTGCTATGCAAAATAACGTTGTCCATAGGACTTCGTTTCATAGTGGGAATAATGAGTGCCAAGACGTTTGATGTCAGAAGTAGAGCATATAATGTTGCAGTGAGCTTAAATTCTGTGTAAGGAAGTAAATCAAAAGTTCCAAAAGTTACATGATTGGTTGCAGAGTTTTTCTAGAAGAAACATATTGCGTCAAGACGAAACTTCTTTTCGACTGAGCTGGTAGAGAATATATAATTACTTTATACAGTTTATATAGATACAGAGGAAACTCAAATTAAAATACTATCTAGACTTTTACCTAATATTTTATAATAGTATATTAAAACTTATGTTATACAAGAAATAAATATGAGAAATACATAACTCCATGTGAGTATATGGTTTAGGATTTCACGACTTTTGTACGCTGTGTTGTACACAATGCCACAATAAAAGGTAAAGGGAACGATTCAAGACATAAATCGATGTTTACATTAACTCATTAAAGAAGACAATACGTCCCAACTGAATTTATGAAATCGTGTCATGTGTGTATCAGTGACTAAATTTATTGGATCTTTTATGAGTGCATTTTCTAGACACATGTATCAGCATTCCGTGCAAAAACTTTGACAAACAGAATGTTTGCCTGTTCAGAAAACATCTGTCTGTGGAAAATCATGTGATTAGAGATAAATCTGAATCAACCCTGCGTGAAGAATATATTCCTTCACACCATATCCACAATCGGTATTTATGATGAATTGCGTGTAATTTGTGTTGTGCACCAAACACTTTCAACTGAAAGAAAGTGCGTTACAATGCGATCCATCACCAAAAGAAGAAACCAGATCGTACATGGTGATGGGTCCCACAATAGGAAAAAAAATAACTTTGTGAATTCGCGACGATGTGGTGTTTCGTGTCCTGGTCTGATTATAATAAAATATTAAGTGTGTATTTTTCTTTATATAATGTCTTTTGCCGTTTATATTAGTCTCTGAATTACCAAAATAACTCTGCAGTCATTACTACGTCTCCCGTTTTCAAACTAATTGACGCGAATTATAATAAAGTCGGAAGAAGGTTTAACTTCCGCATTGCTTATCATATTGATTTTTGCTGGACCTAACAGCTATTTTGTCAACGAAATGATCGGGCAAATTGTTTTAATTGTAGTTCGCAATGTGTGGCAAGTCAAATATTTGCACTCGGCGCACTCTTTGCGGATAAATCCAAGGAAAGTACATTTTAATTCTGAAAGTTATTGCTCACGAAAACATGAGATGGTGTCTGACTCCATTCAAAAAATGTTATTTAGATTACATGTTAGAAGCAAATAAAGAAGAAAATAAACTATAGTTATATACAAATGACACCATCGCAAAGCTACCATTATTCCTATTCTTCAAATTTTTAATCAGCAAAGTATTTTGCATCGAGCAATACGTCTAAATGATATTTTGCATCCTGCAATATGTCTAAATGATATTTTGCATCGTGCAATATGTCTAAATGATATTTTGCATCGTGGAATACGTCTAAATGATATTTTGCATCGTGGAATACGTCTAAATGATATTTTGCATAGTGCAATATGTCTAAATGATATTTTGCATCGTTCAATATGTCTAAATGATATTTTGCATCGAGCAATATGTCTAAATGATATTTTGCATCGTGCAATATGTCTAAATGATATTTTACATAGTGCAATATGTCTAAATGATATTTTGCATCGTGGAATACGTCTAAATGATATTTTGCATAGTGCAATATGTCTAAATGATATTTTGCATCGTGGAATACGTCTAAATGATATTTTGCATAGTGCAATATGTCTAAATGATATTTTGCATCGTGGAATACGTCTAAATGATATTTTGCATCGTGCAATATGTCTAAATGATTTTTTGCATCGTGGAATATGTCAAATGATATTTTGCATAGTGCAATACGTCTAAATGATATTTTGCATAGTGCAATATATCTAAATGATATTTTGCATAGTGCAATACGTTTAAATGGTATTTTGAATCGTGCAATATGTCTCAATGGTATTTTGAATCGCACAATATGTCTCAATGGTATTTTGAATCGTGCAATACGTCTAAATGGTATTTTTCATCATGCATTACGTCTCAATGCTCATTAGGTTGTGTTGTGTGAAAGTCATAGAATTAAATCTCATGTGTGAACAATGGTACAGCACAGTATCTAAATTGGGTTTATTTAATTTTATGATTCATGTCCTGGACGCAAGTAACAAATGATCAAATGGATCTCGAGTTAAGACAGCTGAATAACTAAGTGAAAACCTTTTCATGATCCCCTGTTTTCATAGGTATTATTTGAAACTGATTAGTTTTATTTAATCATGTATATAAGGATGTATTCATGTTGTCATAGTTTTGTTCTGTTATATAACATCAAGTTTTGATAGCCATCTACTTCATACAATAGACTGATATGGATAATCTTCTTTAAGACATACCCTAGTACTTATCAACGAATTTAGTTACAATACCCTAAGCATGTTTTCCGTTAGACTGTAACGTGCACAAAATATCTCCATATTAGGCTAAACTAATGAAATCCGATGTTTATTATTAATGCATTGGCCTTGTTTTTTAAGATTATGAATTTCGTACAAGCCTTCCCTTATTAAGGCATGACAAATTAACGAATTAACTCCATCGCAAGAACGATTCCATCATTAAAGAGAGAGAACTGACTTGAATTTTGTATGCTATTCATAATCATGTGCTAACATTCTAACAAAATTTGATCTTTTCCGACTTCATATAAACTCCATTGCATTCACTCATGCTTTGTAAACATTAGATTTATTAGTTTGGACAATAAAACATGAAAAGGCTAAAAACTATAGTTGAAAAAAGCATGATCACAAAACGTCTGATTAAACTAAATAATCACCTCTGAGTAAGTCCGTAGGAGTTGGATCCATTCTCAATCCGCTGCTAGTTTCATATAAAATAATACGTCCTAAGGTAGTTCCATCCTTTCCATTTGCAACAGATCAACAAAATAATAATAATAATAATAATAATATAATGACTTTGTATAGCACCTAATCTTTAGAAGCTCTAAGCGCTTTACAACATCTATACTGATATGACTACAAAGTAAACAAAAAACAAAGACAAACAAATGAAATTAGAAAACATAACAAATCCTGAAAATATTTAAGGTAGGAAATATTAGGTCTTTATTTTGTTTCTTGCAGTCGAAAAAGGTGTGATTTAAGAGCACTCTTGAAAGGGATCACTCTATCTTTGTGCCTTATTTCAATGGGCAATTCGTTCCACATTCCTGCTCCCTAGTATGCAAATCGAGTTTGTTCATATGACTTCGTTTTCGTAGTGAGAATAATGAGTATACGATTGTCAGAAAAAGAACTTAAGTATCTTGCTGGTGTGGACTTACCGGTGACGCCCGATAGGTATGCTGGACTGGAGTCCCGCAGTGAAACGTATCACAGAGAACAAATTTTGTCTTTAAATCTGGATCAAATGGATAGCCAGTGTAAGGTACAGAGCAGAGAGGGGCTGTGCTCTGATCGTGGTACTCTACGGATCCGAGCAGTTGTGTTGTGAACCTTTTCAAGTTTCTGGAGTAGATTTTCAGACAAACCAGACAGATTTGATTTACAATAGCCCAGTCTTGAAAGTACTAATGAACACACAAGTGGCATCAACGGAAAGATATTTGGGAATGGAACTGATATCTGTCAGCTCAAGATCTCAAGCCTTGCATATGATCATGACATGTTGGTCCAACGTGAGAGTAATGTCTAGACTAACGCCTAGGTTCCGTACTGACTGTGAATTTAATGTTGGTGTTGCTGATATTTATTGTGTTAGGTAAAGGATGTGAATGAGAAAGTATTTGTGCTGTGATCAGAATGTCCTCAGTTTAATCATCATTCATCTGCAGCTTGTTTCATGCCTTTCATGATTTTACATACGAACTGCACCTCTCTACTCGTTGGATGGTAACATCAACTTCAGTTGGGCGGTTAGATTTGTATATTTGGGTGTCATCATCATAAAATTGGTACGACACTGGTTGATGATCTTTGACACTTGAGAGTGGCTGAGTGTATAGAATAAGGAGAAGAGGTCCACGAAAAGACCACTGTGGAACACCACAACATAGATGAACTGAGCTAATGTGTACTCCTATACAGATACAATTTGTGTCCTGTTGACCAAGTAGGAATTTAACCACAGTAAGTCTGTATTGTGAATGCCAAATAAATGCTGGCGACAGTGCAGTAACATATCTTGGTATATTGATACAAATGCTGCAGACAAATTAAGGAGGTTGAAGACTGTAAACTCTAAGCTATCCAAAGCAGAGAAAAATGTCGTTAACTACTTTCCGAAGATGAGGTTCAGTTATGTAACAAGGCCATATTCACACTGTACATGGCTAGAAATACTGTTTGAATTCAGATGGGATACAAATTGGGTTACTAAGATTTTTTATGAACGAGAATTAAGAAACTGGGCGATAGTTCTTTAAATCGTTATGGTCGAGTGTCGGTTGCTTCAGAAGAGGCTTTCCAATAGCAGTTTTGAGAAAATGATGCAAATTCCCCGGATGAGAGAGAGATATTAATAACATCAGTTAGTGCATTTATTATCGGATCTAAGCACTCAAGCAGCCGTGATGTTGGAGCTGGATCAAGGTCACATGATATTGGTGCACTCTTCATTACGATTGTGACCCACACTTTGATTACCTGATGGTTTTACATACGACTAAAGTAAAGAAATCTGGTTTCACTTCTCTTGCAAATACAGCTTTAAAATTGTTAGTTGTGTTCAGGCATAATTTGAGAGAAATAATAATTATTCGTTGCAATTACAAAGTACTCATTGACATATTGGACTAAATCACAATTGTGGGATTAGTGTGGACTCGTTCAATTATAATCACGATTATGTTATTATGATGAATCAAGGCTATTCTAACAAAACCGCTTTCAAAAAAAGCATTAAGTCGGCATACTCTACAGTATTATAAATTTGATATAACTTTTAGGATTATCGAGGGTCTATTTCCCAATACCGTAAGTTTATTTTGATTTTTTAATTCGTATTCTAGGAAAATCACTTTTGTGTTGAATTTTGCTAAACGTGCTGTTACTTTTTTATTTAGTTTTAAATCATACAGTCTTAACACAATTTGTGTGGAAAGTCAATGGTGTTAATGGAAAACTTTACGACTCGTATGACGAAGCTTACATAAACAGACGAAGCGTCTGCAGACGAACATGGTGAACTCACTAAACGAAAGGCATTTCTCAGGGTCAGCGTGATCTACTCAATGATTTCCGAGATATATCTTAATTCATTATGTGAAGTCTATGTTTAACTTCAAAATAAAACATTACCTGTGATTTCTTATTATATGGGTGAAGTATTACGTGGAGCTGGAGCTGTTCAGTAACCCTGTCAATATACATATTTCGTGGCTAGAAATAGGGATTGTAGATCAGTAGGTATGGGTTTTGTTGAGTATATATAGACACTGATCAGTAAGAAAATGTGTTGATTATTAAACGCGTTCATTGTTTCTGTGTATTTAAATAGCTATGTGTGGTTGTCAATAAGACTTCATGCTGGTCACAATGCTTGGGTGTTGGTCGAACGTTGTGAGTATTGGATAGTCTCTAAAGGTTTGTTTAATTACCCTTAACATTGAAACAGTATTATACTTAACATTTTCATATTTCATTTTGCTTTGATTGCAGAACATTCCTTAATTCGTAACCTAACATTTAAATTTAACTCGATTGCCAGCCGTCCAATAATATTTATCTTGTGGAGTAATATAAACGTTCCATTGATATTGGGCAATCTTGCGTTAAACACTTCTACATTATCTTCAGTTGTCATTGATTTCAATAGCGTTATCATTTTACCAATGGTTGTCCCTTTACGCTAATTGCGATCTATTGTGTGCCTTTTCATCGTGTCCCGAAGTATGAGATGCTTCGTTATTGAAAGATTTCCTCTGCCGGCACAGCTTCACCAACTTCGCAATCTAATGGCATAATATGAAATATTTTGCCAGATAGTAGAAACGTTTAACTTGGCATTTTACATTTAATTTAGTACGTTAAATATGGGTAATGTTAATTCCATATAGCTTATGAAACATTGAATAAGATGGTATATATCTCTACTGGAAAAAAATAAAATGTTAATCTAAGTTGAAGTTCCACTCAGAGTTGTAAGATAAAAGGGCGTCTTCCACGTAAAGCCAAGGCAAAGGAATCTCAAGGAAAATTGATGGCTAGAAAATACGAATATACACAATGCATCTCGAAGTACTAAAGAAAGCGTGTAGTCAAACCAAACATATCTTATACAAATACAATTCAATGTTAACAAATTTTAAAACTGATATCAAAACAAAATGTTTAGATTTTCCTATCGAGTACTTGATATACTTCACATTTATTTACAACATTGATAAACAAAAATGTGTATACATAGAATTAACAAGTAATGTATTCAGTCAGTGGGACTCCATTATGAGTATTGTTTACATTTGTGTTATTTGCAATGATCGTTACAATTATTAAAGTACCCGATATCATGCTTTCGCAAAGAGATATACTTAATCTAGTACTTGACTATGTAACACGTTGATTTTCTTATTAATAGATAAAAACGATTTGAGGTATTGCTTGCAAACAATTGTTCAGTTGTTTTACATGACAGCCATGTTAATATACAGAACGATGAATGCAGCAAGCTGCAAAGGGATTGTATAAAACATTATGACGAAAGTATTGTACACAAAAGGAAAATTAGTAACACAAAAATCATTTATGTCGTCCCTGAATCATTCGACTCAGTTTCGATAAAGATTATAATATATTTTGCAACCAATCAATGAAGAAAAAAAGGCCAAGGTTGTGATAACAGTAGGGTGTGTGTGTCAAAAACAGATTTTATTTTTCAGGAAAATCAAAAGGTTTGGTCATGATTTGTACATGTTTCATATTCGCAGACAAGTTACACACGCCAAATATTTTGTACAAATAGGCTGTTACTTGGACAATTGTAAAATGTTCTTCAGCCGAATGTATGAAAGAAGCAGATAATATAATCTTGAGAACCCATTGACTATAGCATGAAGTACATCATGTTGCCAGGGAATGCTTTTGAATAGATGCCCTGTAGATGCTTGCATACATAGAGAATAACAGGATATGGGGAGACAACCGTGGCCATGATACGCGACAATAGGGGGCTAAACGATTGATTATATATTACTACAGTTGAAATAATCCCTTGTATGTGGCATTGGGAAACATACAGAATTCGGGGCCAGTGATTTTGTTCACAGTATTACTGAATCGTTGATGTTTAGGCTTTTTGGTTCCAGCTAGTCGAAATGCCGTACGTAGAAAGGTATATTGCTAACATTACAAATTTAACATAGCGAATTATCTACATTGTTTTTCAAAAACAACAGGTTTAGGTTTTAGATTCTTTGTGTGTACCGTGATTCGCACAATAGTATGTATGTATGTATGTATGTATGTATGTATGTATGTATGTATGTATGTATGTATGTATGTATGTATGTATGTATGTATGTATGTATGTATGCATGCATGCATGCATGCATGCATGCATGCATGCATGCATGCATGTATGTATGTATGTATGTATGTATGTATGTATGTATGTATGTATGTATGTATGTATGTATGTATGTATGTATGTTTAATCGTTTTAAGGCACCGCTGCATAAATGAATAAATTAATGTATCGACAATCTAATTGTACTGATCTTTAGGAAGATAAAGCGTTACGAAGATCGTGATAATAATACACATGCAAATGGAATAAATTATTACACCACACGCAAAATATATTCATTGTTGTGCGATAGTAATTTAAGGAATATTTATGGACATAAGTGTTAATTTACTAATTACATTAATTTATATTCTGCGGAACTTTCAACGACAGTCATCTAAGCTGCTTTTGTTAAATATATAATAAATAGCTTTTGATATTAAACCAAAATAACGAAACAATTTTAGCACAATATTGATAGCAAATTTAGAAGAGTTTGTCTATCATTTTGACGGTCGGGAGTGTAATTTATTTTAACTCTCCGATAAGGATTGGTGTCACGTGTGAATATTATGCATATAAATATCTTCATTTAGTTCATTCGGCACAAGCAGTGTTAACAATACATCTGAAGTGCAATACAAACATATACATGAACTATTACATGTATTTACAAAATTAAGGTGGGCCCCGAGTGGCCGAATGGTCTAAAGTGCTCTCCGTTACGGATCTCTGTCATTCTCACCACAGTCCGCGTGGGTTCGAGTCTCAGATTCGGCCATTGTGGACATGTGAGAAAGCCTGCCAGTAGTTTCCCGGGTTCTTCATCCACCATTAATACTGGCCGAAATGTATAGCCTATCGTGTGCTGGAAAATGGCGTTAAATCCCACAACAAAAACAACAACAACAACAACAACAAAAGGTATGATTCACTGGAAATAAAGAACACATATATTCGATTTTCGCTGTATTAGTAGATAAGAACTATGGTATAACTGCGTTTATTAAACGGTGACAGTATATATATATATATATATATATATATATATATATATATATATATATATATATATATATATATATATATATTAATCCCGTTCGGGTGACTTCTTGATGTTTCGTCGTTCCTATGTCCAAAATATTTCAGATGTATTTTGTGGGTAAGAGTTACCACAAATTTTGTATGCCCCGTAATAATGTGATCCAATGAATTTGATTCATTTTCGCAAAAAGGATATCTAGTCCGGATACTGATCGATGTAAGATTTATGATAACATTCAGGCTAGTGATTGAATGGTAGAAGATGATGAGTGCGCAAGTAGCTTTAAAGTGCAATCTGTGATAAAGACAACTGTAAGCATGCAAGTAACTATCGTTCAATCTATGATAAAGATTGAGTACACTAGTATCTATATTGTGCAATATGTGATAGAGACAAAGCTGAGTACACTAGTAACTACAGTGCAATATATGAAGGCGACAAAGCTGAGTACACTAGTAACGCAGCTGTGTAATACATGATATACAACGTTGAGTAAACTAGAAACATTATTGTGCAATATATGATGGAGAATAAGCTGAGCACACTAGTAAATATGTTGTGCAATATATGATGGAGACAACGTTATGATACTCGTAACTCAAGTTGTCTAACATGATGGAGACAAAATTGAGTACACTAGTAAATCAGTTGTATATTACAAGACAAAGACATAGGTAAGAACAATAGCCAATCCCTACTGCAACACTGCAACATATGAGAAATACAAGGTTGTCAGGGGTTAAAGAACACATATATTGACAGATCCAGAAAGGCAAATTATATTCAGACGAAGTATATATGTGCAACCTCTTGTATATTTTACGTTGAGGTCCATAATGACGTTTATTTGAATTTTCAATGCTCGCCAGGATGAAGAAAGCGATTTCGAAGTCACACTAACACCTGTAAGAACATTTTACTTAAGTAAAACTAATGTAAAAATGTGAATGATAATAACTGTACACTTAACCAATAGCAACTATAAAATGAAGATGCCGATGTTGCAATTCATTAAATCCGGGACCTGTTTAAGATTGATAGTTCATGACTGCCTATCATCGGGACGTGAGAGAGAGAGAGAGAGAGAGAGAGAGAGAGAGAGAGAGAGAGAGAGAGAGAGAGAGAGAGAGAGAGAGAGAGAGAGAGAGAGAGAGAGAGAGAGAGAAGTACCTTGCCTTAATTTCATACACCATTTTTATACGAGTCCTAAGATAAGGGTTTGTATTCATTTGTCTTAAATGGTATATGAGTCATGCATGCTAAGAATCGACCATGATTTTATTTGTGAGATGATTGTCTGACGAGGTTTTTTATAGAAATTTTATAGTGTAAACTGCAGTACAGTCTGTTTTTGTATTAACTAAGATTCGCGGTCTTTACCTTATGAGTTCATAGAACTGTACGGTTTACTAATCAGCTCTATGTCTATATGTGTCTGACATTTTGTTGAAGGTTGTGATTATAATTCACACTGCAGGACTTAATTGCTAGAGTATAATATGCCATTGATTAGTTGGTAATGTTAACTGTTTATATTGGCGAAATACAATTATCTTCCAAGACTATAGTAATTATCAATGAAAGGTGAATAGCTTAAGTATATATGCACAAACACGGTAGTGTTTGTATTAGATGCAAGGTGATGAACCGACGCCGCATAGGCAGTCGTGTGTACTTTGTGGAACCTGTTGTGTGTGTCATAGAGTGGAGTGTATTCTCTGTGCAGAAAGTGAGACTGACCAGGGGAGGAAAGTAAATGTGATGGTGGTCATGATTATGCAAGACGGAACCCAAGAGAGTTTTACTTTAAGCTCACCTTCATCGAGAATCTATGCCGATCCCCGGGAGGGTCTCATTGCCAGCGCTCAGTGTATGATAGACTCGCCGGACACACTATTTCGTGATAAACATTGCACTATCGATATGATGGAGATGCTAAGTGCATTTAACAACTTAAGTTAATTGAATCTTTCTTTTGTTTCTTTTGTTTGGTAGAAGTGCGTGCTTCAAACTTGTTATGTATAATTGTATTTTGCTCGATCCAGATGATTACAATTTTGCATAAAGATGCAGAGCTTTTGTTGCTGTATTTAATAATCCTGTTCAGATTTACATTTATTTCATCCTTTATTATCATTTCATATCCAGTACAAACGTAATTGATCATCCTATATCCATCGATAACAACCAAACAAAGACAATGATGCTATAAACAAAATGTGGCCTCGCAGTTAGGAACTGACAGTCATAAAAGACAAAAATTCATGTAGCTAAGGAAAAGGTTTTAACCGAGAAAACGAATATGCTTAATTAATGGAATCTCGTGTTCTACATGTTTTAAAAAGGGGTTCCAACGAGGGCTGATCATGTATTTTCCCATCTTGTTATTTGCCTGGTTTGCATAATAATCTTAGACAATCCTCATAGTACCTTTAAAAGAACGGTCAGTTAATATTTTCTTGACGGCTCTGTCAATATAAAATGGCAGATTTTAGGAATCTAAGAGCTCGATTGCATGAAGGCAGACCAAGATTTATCAGCAGGATTTGTGCCTAACGTTTATTATAGTTGATAGACAGAATTGTTCAGGCAGTTGAAAACCTCTATCCAATACTATTGTTGGGCGATTGAACTGATGTTGTTTTGGGACAAATATCGGTTGTTCTCCTCTTTTAAAGAAATCCTGCTTAGATTGTATATACCACACACTTATAAGTTAATAATATGTCTGCACTGTCGTAGGAACGCAGGACATGCATTGGTGTTGGGAATCTAATCGTATTGTGGGCTAAATTACATGCTGAAACGTATAGCATTATCTGTGTTAAAATCATGTGACTAGTTATTTTGCAAATAGAAAGTTTTCCAACGTGAACTCAACTTTAACGGAACATAAATGCCCCTGCCCTGAATCTAGAAGATTTTGTTTGTTTGTTTGATTAGGATTTTTAACTTAACTTCAACAATTGTTCAGTCATATCGCTACGATGTCTGCATTGAGGCAGTTTATAGTGATGTCTAGCAGCGGGGCATCATGCCACAGGCATGTATCATAATGTCCCACCCAGTCACATTATCCTGACACCAGGCCGATCAGTCCTAACACTAACCTCTTAATGCTGAGCGCCAAACAAGGCAGCTGTTAGTACCATATTTGTAACTCTTTGGTATGACTCGGACGGGGATCAAACCCACGACCTCCCGCTCCCGCTGTGGACACTCTAACCACTAGGTTACCGGAGCGGTTTCTACAAGAATAAGCGAATGCAAAATTAGAAAACACTGAATTTTTACTCTGATCACCGCAGACCCCGACCGAAATATGTTTTTTTCTGAAATTAAACATAGCACACAATTACACCACATCATGGAAAAGATTAAATTATATCCAATCGAAGTCTGACTACTTTCGTGTTGGTCTTGAAACACTCTCAATCACTCTTAACACGAGTACGGCAAAATATACTTACGCGACTACATGCTGTGCTAAGAGCTAAATGATCCGTTACTATCTATTATAGAAGAACAAGTATTATTTTCTTTGGAACTGATTGTCAGGATATTATTGAGAAATGCCAACGACATTAGCTTTGTGTGCAGCTTAGTTAGCTATACAGTTTTGACCTAGTTCTGCATCTAATGGCAGTAAACTTGAATTGATCAATACAGTACATTGTAATCATCGTTTAGTAATCTATGTGCTCTTTAATTTTGTTAATATGAGTGTTTTGTATTTTACATTAATATCTTAGTATACTTGAGGAAGATACGTGAATGATAATAGCCATAGTGAAATAAAAGGTTTCTGTTACTGTTGCGGACTTTGTTGGTTTACTTTAGTTTTTGTTTCTATGGTGTTTGTATTGGCGTAATAGTATACCTACCCATCTGTCACCTGTAAAGATTTAGTCTACATATTAAGCTGCTTTTGCAAAGTGTTAAAGAACAGAAACGCGCACTGAAATCAGTAGCAATGTGAATTGTCCGATTTTATCAAAATTAGCAATAGACCGGGCTCGGAATGATTGATTGCTGTAATCAATTTTGATATATTAAATTGCTTGATCAATAGAATGCAAATTCAGTTCAGAAATCAAACATAACGCTACTCGTGTTTTTCTTTACCACGTGAGACAAGTACAAAGAGTACACTTTTGATGCCATTTTTCATGATCAGTAATGATAAAAAAAAATTCAACATGGTTACATGTGTTTTACTTTAAGAATTCTCATTATGTGACAGTTGCATATTTTCTCGTGTAATTTATGTTTGAAAACTATATGTCCCTGTAACCGGTGTACCTTAAACCAACGTCATATGCAAACTAAACACAGAACTACTACCACGACCACAAAACAAAATAATGTTCCAAAATATCACTTAAAACTTGAATAAACAGCTTATCTTTCATTCAGAATTAATAATTTCAAAACCAACTATTTTATGAACAATTCTCATCTTACACTGAGTCATTATAGTTTGAAAACTCCACTTAATGGTCATTCTATGCTGTCTGTATAGATTTCGTGAAAAGATGTTTATTTTCTTTAGTTTAGTTGAAGTCTAGTTTAGCAGCCCCAATTATATACCAACCCACTATAATCAATAGGCATGATATATGCTGGCATCTTTGTTTTTAAGTAATTTATATAGTGATATAAAGATACAATAAGAAACGTAATCGACCAAATACGTGCCAGTAATCTCATTATCCTGGGGAGTTTTTTTTATCAATAGAAAGTACACGTGCAGCTCTCGTCACAAAACCAGGTACCTATTATATTTACTAATGTTTAGTTAAAATACTATTCACTATATAAACCCTTAGAAGTCGATCTAAAAGCAAACAACAAAGATCCTGATCTGCCGTAGCATAAGGTGCCGTCAGATCAAGGCCTATGGTTTTTTTTTTACTGATTAGTTCCATCAAACGACACAGACGCTGATCATCTGGCCCATAATGCGATGGTAGATCTGGTTCTGTGCAGTTTGCAGTTGGACTAATACAGATTTATAGATGGTTAGTCTGAAGTCTATTCTGGAGATATTAAGATATAATTATACCATAACATTAAATCGTCTTATTTTTAAAAACGAAAATCTCCCAAAATCTGTATATTGAAGGGACCTTCCATGACAGATAATATATGCCGTGTGATAATATTCTGAACCGAATTTCCCTAACAGGAGATACGTGCCGTGTGGTAACAACAACATGTCATTACAAGTTATAAATTTAGAGTTGACGAAAATGTTATTTTGTTTACTAAATAGTTTGATTAAACAGTTTGTCTATATCAACCATCGTCTGGTCCATTTAAAATTGTTGGGTTATTGATATTTGATTCAAATAAATTAACAACTTGTTAATTATCTATCACGGTTATGGAAGTATGTGAAATATAAAACAGTGGCTGAATTAGTCAACTCATACTTTTTTGTGAAATGATTTATATGTGTTGAACTATTTCTCTCCTCTCTTTTTTCTCTCACAGACACGCAAACGCACATACATAAGCACGCATACACACACACGCACACAAGCTCACACAACAACCCCACCCTCTCTCTCTAGGTATACTGGTCGGCCATTGGCCGATTGAACCAATTGGCCCTCACGGTCCCGAACACACATGGTCTTTGGCGTTAGTAATTTGTAAAAATGATATATATATTGAATGAAAGAAATCCATTTCAAAGCAATGGAAGAAACGTTTAAGGTCAAACCACATAAAACGTGTTTAAAAGTTTATTTCTAAATTACGTGCTCACGCGTGTCCCCGCACGTAAATTCAATGTGCCCCGCCAAAATGTTCCAAATCGGGCCACGCGTGTAATAAGGCCGGTGCTGTAATTCTATATGTAAAATGGTAAAATATGGTTATTAAAATTACTTAATGAACGATCACATGAATATAAAGGCTGTCATCACAAAAATACATGTAATTGATCGGATGGAATCAAGAAATGTATTATCGTTTTGGAACGTGTATTTTAGTCGATAAAACCACTAGAATGCATCTGTCACAATCTCAGGAGGCTATTATACCCAACATAATAGACTATGAATTGAAAGGTACTTCACGTATTCACCATTGGGCTTATAAAACATGGATAAGAACGTTTATCGACATTGTTAATTATGGAGAGCATTCAGGTCTAACCAACAAACTAATAATTATATGTAATTGTTAGACTTGATGCTGTCCTTGGAGCAATTTGTCAATTAAAGTATCTCGCTTTTTTCTCTACCAAGAAAGGTTTTTCCCCTAATATCCATTTTATCTAATCAACTAACATTACTTCACTTACCTATACATTACCCGACATAGCAGGTCCGATAGATAAGAAGTCAAACGTTCTATCGACCGGTTTAGGTTAATGCATGTGTACTGTTGAAGGGTGATTTTGTTATGCGAGCAACAACGCCTAACAGCGAGACACCCCCACCCCCCGCCCCCCGCCGTACAAATGACGTTTTATACTTAAAATAACCTATTTTTAATATGCTCTATATTAGACCAATCTGGTAGCCTGAGAGGCTGGAGCGTTCGTCTGATATGGAGTTAGTCGACTCGAACCCTGGCCGAGTCATACCTATGATTTAGTAAAACAAATACTATCAGCAGCTGCCTCGCTTGGAGATCTGCATTAAGAGGTTAGTGTTAGAACTGGTCGCCCTGGTGTTAGGGTAATGTGACTGGGTGGGTGTGACATCATGATACATGTCTGTGGCATGATGCCCAGTGCCAGACATTACTATAAAGTGCCACACTGTTTACATCGTGTTAAAAATAAGTTACAGATCACCCACACAGCCATACCCACATGCAAATTCTAACTTATAATTCGCCCCAGCTATCTGTCCAGTACAAATATTTCAATACATGTCATTCATAAATGAAGCTTTTCCGGAGTAAGAGTAAATTTAACATACTAGCATAACACATAATATACTATATACAGAGTTAGTTAAGTTGACACTTGCCAGAAGTAAATAGTAGTAACCTGTTGAGTGCATGCTGCAAACAAAGTTAGATTTCCAATGTCCTACGTGATGATCTGACAGCGCTTACTTAAGAGTCACTTTTTGATGATCTTCTATTAACATGATCTATACGTGAATCAGCCAGTGAGACAATGTATTTTATCTTCACGTTTCGGAGACTGCGAAGTGTATCTGATTAGCATTAATATATATCGAACGATTATGATTCACTTTCAGATCTTTAAAAAATGCATTCCAACGGGTAATTCAAAGGTCACCAGAACATGACCGTCATGCTGACCGATATTGGATCGAAATATCCGACAAACTACCAGTACACCTATACAATCTATTCATGCTTACACTTTGCTAGAGATGGTAAATTATTAAACAGTTTTCTATGAGTGCTAAATTCGGGCAATTAACATAGCATTAAACAAATTCAGTCATACCGCTACGATGCCTGCAATGTACGTCTCTTTTGCACAAAAAGTATAGTTGTATACAATTTAAATGACATTGGGTTTTTTGTATAGTTTTAGAAATCTGATGAAAGTAAGCGACTCCAAAATTAATCTGCGTTCTTTCTTTAGCGTATTAACCAAGCTGGTTAGACCATAATAACCTGGCAAGAATAATGAAGGACATACATTTTCTAATTTACTAGAACATGATGATAATCACAACCGTGACCTTAGACGGTGGTTATCTCTGATTCATCTTGTTTTAATTGCGTCATTTTGTTACAAATACCATCATTTCCTTGTTATCATTGACTAAACGACATTCCACCCTTATTACCAAATTTTCTTCGTTCACCGTTGATTGAGCATCACATCATGTATGCGCGTGCGTCCATTTCATCATCAATATTTTTTTCCTCTTTCTAGTGATAACGACAAAAACAAAGGAAAAACAGAGAGGAGAAAAAGGAAATGCATTAATCATATGCAATTGGCATAGACGAACAAGATATATGTCTCTTAGAAGTTCATATTCCTTCTAAGGATTCCTTTACAAGAGCACTCTATCTATTAAAAAGTAAGATTTACTCCTGTGAAACATAATACGTAATTAGCGTACATATATATCGTCATCCTCAGTTTTGTGTAATCAGTAGCATTTTATATAAACTGTCACAAACAGCATACACGAAGACACGAATATGATGTTTTCTACTATCACACATCTTCCAAATTGTGATAATTTAAAAATCAGTCTTATTATTAAGAAAAGGATCCATGCGTTTGAGACGTAGAGCAGACTGACGCAGTCATTACAAAATTGCTTACGATCGCATATCTTCCAAATCTTGATAATTTGAAAGTCGATCTTATTACTAAGGAAAAAATACATGCATTACATATGTACAACATAAACATTTTCCGGCTTTCGGGCTCGTCTACGACGATACCGTTGGGAAATTCTCTATTCACTAGATGTTGAATAAATACCTTATCGGATATATTATGAAGGAACGCACAAAGACGAATGTCAAACTTATTGTCAATATGTGTCTAAAATATTTCTCTTTTATCGCACAGTGTTTTTACATCTATTACGATTATAGTCTAAAGTAATAGAAAATAGCGAGAATCAACAAGTTTTGTAAAATCCAACAAATACTTAATTTCTATTGTATACAATGTGAAACATGTTAAATGAACTTACGGAATTGCGAGAAAAAATCCTAAATAACCCTTCAAAAAGATGTCTTAGAGATAAAAGTTCCGAATAAACTTTAGTGATATAATGTAATAAATCAAACACAGGAAATATTGATGTGCCTGTGGAGGCCTAAGTTGTAGTGATGTGTAGACAGTATTTTGTAGAGTCACAATAATACAATCCAAACATATATCCTTATTTACAATTTAAATATAAATCCATGTCTCTATGTCCAAGTACGCTATTTATGAACAATCTGTATTTCCTATGAAGACTATGTTGAATTAAATAATTTGAATAAATAAATTCCAGCCAAATGTACCAAGGGGCAACAATACTACAAAGGAATATGTTCAGATCTAACAGTACGAATACAATATTGTTCCAATAATCAAGATAACATAATATTCTAACAGATTTCAGCTCACAGTTACTAAAGAAGAACTAATACCTAACGGAAAATGTTATTCAGGAAGGTTCCAAATATTTACCAGGTAAAATCGTAAGTATAATCAGAAGGCATGTTACTTTCAATCTAATATGGAACATTGAAACACATTGTAATTGAAACAGACCAGGATACTATGTTTACTTTTAATAATAATAATAATAATAATAATAATAATAATAATAATAATAATAATAATAATATTATTATTATTATTATTATTATTAGTAGTAGTAGTAGTAGTATTAGTATTATTATTATTAAATACTAACTCAGAGAGAAGAGTTTAGCTTTTTATTAGCAGATTAAGTAGAAATGAACTTACCTTTTTGCACAAGATCAAATCCAAAGTATATTTAATTATAGGATATAATGAAACAAAACAAATAATAACTAGCAAATAATGCACATTAAATATAGATAACACAGCAAATAAATGCATGGATTATTTCATTTGTGTCTGAATAACTGCAGTACTTATAAATATATGTGATATTAATTGATGAGTGGTCACAACGTTTGTAAGGGTGTAATTAACGATGATTGTCTTGTTGTTGCGATTTATTTGACTTGTAAGGGGTGTACTTATCGATAACTATCTTATTGTTGTGATGAGTTTGACTTGTTAGGGTTGTAATTAACGGTAATTATCTTTTAATTGCAATGAGTTTGACTTGTAAGGGTTGTAATTAACGGTAAGTATCTTGTTTTTGCCATGAGTTTGTCTTGTAAGGGTTGTATATAACGATAATTATCTTGTTGCTGCCATGAGTTTGACTTGTAAGGGTTGTAATTAACGGTAATTATCTTGTTGTTGCGATCGATTTGACATGTAAGGGTTGTATATAACGGTAATTATCTTGTTGTTGTGATGAGTTTGACTCGTAAGGGTTGTAATTAACGGTAAATATCTTGTTGTTGCCATGAGTTTGACTTGTAAGGGTTGTAATTAACGGTAATTGTCTTGTTGTCGCAATGGGTTTGACTTGTAAGGGTTGTAATTAACGGTAATTATCTTGCTGCGATGGGTTTGACATATAAGGGTTGTAATTAACGGTAATTATCGTCTTGTTGCCATGAGTTTGAATTGTAAGGATTGTAATTAACGGTAATTGTCTTGTTGTCGCAATGGGTTTGACTTGTAAGGGTTGTAATTAACGGTACTTATCTTGTTGATTCGATGTGTTTGACTTGTAAGGGTTTTAATTAACGGTAATTATCTGGTTATTGCGATGCGTTTGACAATGAAAATTTTTGCAGATGAATTGGTAGTTTTAACTTTTTGTTGAATATGTCAGCGTGGCACAATTTTGAAAAGAGCTCAGTGTCATATTTATGAGAAGAACGTTTGAAAATTTGCTTTTAATGTTTTTGTTGTAATATTTGGTCTCTAAAAACATTTTAAATATTTCAGATGTTTTGTATTTGTAAATATGTTACATATATCGGGAATAGAACCGTTCTTTTCCAAATAAGTAAATGTGGAATAAAACGTTTTTCTTTTAGATATTACATTTCTTAAAGGTTTCACACATATCCGAAATAGGTTAGTTTCCTAATATTAGTTCCCGATATAACTATCTTTATCGTCATTAATTATTCGCTTATTCCTGACGGTGTGTTTGGGGAAATCCTTGTTGAACGTTGATGTAATTGTACTGAAATACAATGAACTTTCTTATACCTTAGTTTCTGATATTCGACCAAACCTGACAACCATAAAGGGTTAATGGCATCACAGATGTTTAATCTGTCTACTTTTTTCCACCATTTCATGTTGGAGCTAACATGGATTCCAACACGTTAGGTTTCATTTAATATTGGTATAGTATGGATGCCTAACTTTATTCCCCCATGGTGTTTATCTATTCTGGGTACAAACTAGTTTACAGCTTTTATTAACGTTGAAGGGGAAGCTCCATTTAAGGGCGTATATGCTACTTAAATCACGCATATGCTGCAAATGGATTGAGGTATTTGAAGCAGACTTATATCCTTGACAAGGGCTGGATTTTCAGATGGAGTGGACCCGACATGAAAGCTTACTCTTCACTTCTGTAATTCTTTTGGAAGACTATTCGTGTAAACAAGGCATAATAAGAATGCCTCTAAAACAGCTTCCCGTTGCATTCCCTGTTCTATTTGAAAAGGTTCAAAATGAATCAGCATAATGCTTTGCACACTTCCGTATATTCCGTTATTAAATGTAAACTATTGCATTGTAATCACATTTGTCAGTGTTTCAAGATTTAACGATTTCCCTCCACCGTTAAATATGGATACAATTAAACATATTTTCCTATTGCAAGGAATATAACACTGGTCTATTACTAAGTCATAAAGTATTCTGGTTAATTCTGAAAGATTCATTCCCGTCGTAAATATTATTTCACTTCGCTGGGACTTTCCTACGTTGTAGCTGATTTATAGCCGAGGCAATGTCTAGAAAACAAATTATTTTCTAAAGATCATCAGTACGAAACCAGTACGTGTGTTCTTGATTTATCAAGGAGCATGTAGGCTGAGTGTACAATTTAGACAACTACTTTTCAAACTGTCAAGTTCTCTCATCCAGAGAAGACCAAAATTCACCGTCATATTTTAATTCAAAGTAAAAGTTGAAATATTTGTACTTGTTACGTTGACTCTTATACAGCTTCCAAAAATGTCTGATGTCTAACTCGGCCTCTTCAATTAGGTCCGAGAAAATTGCTTTTTGTGAACCTTTTTGCATATTCGTGAATGTTTCTAAATTTACATCTTGCAGTTTTATATTGTGTATATGATTAAAGGTCAAGTCGTCGTCGCATTCTTTTTTCTATCCCTTTTGCCAAAAGTATTGAGTGTTATTCTGTTTTTTTTTAACTTCAAGTAACAGATTGGGTTTTGTGTGAGGATTTAAATTGTCTAATGGTACGATCTAACATGTTTCGTCCCTCCTTACATAAATAAATATATTATTACTGTTTTCAGATTGTTGGGGCATTGTCTGTCTTTAACAGTTGATATACTTCAATTTTATAGGCTATTAATTACGCAGCTCCACATTTAGACCGGAATGAAGATGAAAAGCCGTCGAGGAACAATTTAGTTTTGTGCGGTTAGTTCCCATATTAAAAAAAAATACATCAGTAACATATAGCCAATAATAGAGCGAAAATCAACTATTTTTAGAAGATCTATTCTATGTCATGTTGCAAGAAAGAAAGAAAGAAAGAAGAAAGAACGAAAGAAAGAATGAAAGGATGGAAGGAATAAAAACGAAATGAAGAAACAAAGGAACAAAGAGAGAAAGAAAGACAAATAAAATGGCCTACCTACAACGGCCTTGCATGAATGATGAGCTTTTTGACAGTAGTATAACCTTTCTTTGTACCGAACTGCAAGGTGAAAAACAGCTTTTGAATCTACGTTTGGATACAATACATGGGTACATTTCTATCGTAGGTGAAAAACTATACAAAGTTTGATATTAGTTTTTAAGGTAGTTCTTCATTTATCTTGGAACTTTAATAATCTTGACAGGTAACATTTTTAAACCAAGATTAACAGGTATTAATGCATGTCATCTGCAAAGTTTAGTTACAGCACGTTGTACACATATCAAGTAGTTTTGTGGAGCTATTGTGTCCTTTAAATCCCTGTGGGATTTAGTCTTTCCCCCCAAAAAAGCAATGTCTTCCAAATTTTACTTACATATTACCCATTCATAGTCTTTAAAATGCAGAATTTAATATTGTTTTTATAAAAGCCATATTTAATATCCAAATCGCTGTCAGCTTGGTCTTTGTCCTTTTGTACTTAAAATCAACAGGATTTTTTTAGAAATGCAAGATCTTTGCAACGGCTTTGCAAAGTATCTGGATAATATCCAAGACACGTTATGGAACATATTTTTTAAATTATTGTGTTTATCTTGCCAAAAAAAATAGTTTTCTCTCTTAATCTTAAATGAAAGCAATCGTCACAGTTTATGTTATATACTGTAGATAGCGCGCGAATACTATTTTCTTCCTAGAGTCACAGCAAGTTCAACCATCGACATACAAATCAATATACATCCGTATTAATTCGTACGTAAGCAGCTTCTGATTATGGCCAAGTTATCTTTCATTTGAGGGCTTTGACATCAGTTTTGCAGACTCTAAAACTTTATCATTTGACTTTTGTTCTCCAAATCGATATGTTGTTTCTCTGTGTACATGCAATCTCTCTACATGCGATCTATCTACATATTGTGGTGATTAAAGATCGTAAAGCTTTTGTGCGAGAACGAAATAAGGAAGAAAAGATTATATGTCATTCCACACAGAAAAGGTGAATGCAAGTTCACATAACGCACCAATTTTCAACCTGGTAGAATTTCAAGAAAGAAATGAGACTATAAGGCTTGAAGTTTCTTAGTAGATCCCATGGCGATACAATTTTCTTACATCTGTAGATTCAATATAATAGTGAAAATACTGTTGAGGATGAATACACTTGGACACAAGAAGATTACTTTCAGAATGTCCAGAATAATTTTAGTTAATACTATATATTCATATATATATATATATATATATATATATATATATATATATATATATATATATATATATATATATATATATACATATACATTGGTATACGAAAACGGTAGAAAAACAATTTGTAACTAGGAGCTAAGCAGAAAGTTACATTTAAGTAATACGTTTATTTTCCTGTCATTTTGTAAATAAAAACCAACAGAAAAATAAAATGCCCCACTCACCAACGTTAATACTCCCATTTAAATAAGACCCCACTGAGAATGTAAATCATGCATCAAAGATACCTTAGATGTATTTGAAGTGAGAAAGAAACAATATCTGTAATGTAATTGTGTGGTTTCTTCCTGCCCACCGAGATGACGCTCGGAATAGTGAATTTTTATTCGGAATACTTTGGGCCCTGTGCTTAAATATTTAAGATTCCAGTTAACTTGAGAAAAAACCTTACGTTAAATCACATGTTAAAATTCTACCGCATATACAGGCTTGTTAATAAATTATTTATACGTATTGGTTATATGTTCAGTAAACTAAAAGCTCCAAATTCAGACTTGAAAAACATCCGTGAATGTAAGCAGTAGAATTGTTATGAAATAGTCTGGCTTCGAGCCCTGAAAAATGGAGACAGTTACTTAATCTCAGATTATGAAAATCTAAACTGAATGGCATAATAACTGTTTTGTATGCATATGCATCATAGGACTAGACTAAAATCACATTATGTGTTTCTCATACAGACACTATAGTACTACGATTTAGATTGAATGTATAATAAGAGTTATGCAGACAGGCAATATGAAAACTATAGATGTCTAATGGCGTCATATATATATATATATATATATATATATATATATATATATATATATATATATATATATATATATATATGATTTTTTCTCTACATTGGTATTTCACTGATCAGGTTAATTGGAGACTAAATCATCCTTTTTATCCCTTTTCCGATATATAGAAGATCTCAAATGAGTAATATTTTAATATTGGATTTATGATACTCATTGACTAAGGTCCATACTTAGTGATCTCTTGCGCGATTGACGTGTGTCCTGCAAGAGGTATACGCGAGTAAAATACGTATGTCTAATACGCTATTCAAAAGATAACCATAGGTCATTTATGTGTGTCCAATATGAGATTGACCATTGTCATACAGGAGTTATACATAAGGTAGGTATGCCCAATACGCTATTCAAAAGATGACCATAGGTCAGTTATGTGTGTCCAATATGAGATTGACCATTGTCATACAGGAGTTATACATAAGGTAGGTATGCCCAATACGCTATTCAAAAGATAACAATAGGTCGGTTATGTGTGTCCAATATGGGATTGACCATTGTCATACAGGAGTTATACATAATTAAGATAGGTATTCCCAATAACCTATTGAAAATATAAACAGGTGTCAGGTATCTGTGTCCAATACGGGATTGACGTGTGTTATACAGGATCTATACACGAGTAAGATAGGTATGCCCAATACGCTAATCCGAAGGTAACAATGTATCAGGTATGTGTGTCCTATACAGGATTGACGTTTGTCCTATATGAGTTATATACATGAGGTAGGTATGTCCAATACACTGTTCATGGAGTAACCACGTGTCAGGTATTTTTGTGCGATACGTGATTGACGTTTATCCTACAGGAATTATACACGAGTAAGGTAGGTATGGCAAATACTCTAAGAGGTCACCACTTGTCAGGTATGTGTCCGATACGTGATTGACGTTAGTTCTACATGAGGTATAAAAAGGTTTGTATTCCCAAAACTCTATTCAAGAGGTCGCCACGAGTCAGGTATGTGTGTTTGATACGCCACTGATATAAGACCACTTCTTCTCAATCATGCGAAAGAAAAATCTAGTTTTTTTTTACGAACACTACTTCTTTTATCTCGTCATTTTCTTTCAGGTGATCTCACTTATGATAACCACGCGTAAATACAATTTTTTTTAACAAGAAGAAACCCTTGTTGTTCTATGCTGTGCCTGATGGAGTTGTTCCAACATCAAATAGCACACCATATAAAATATGTAAGAGACAGACAGACACCCACACACTCAAACGACGTCCATGTATTTGGTATTATTTTGAAACTACAGTTTGTTCCACACAGAATGTTAAATTTCATCCTATCTCAAACCTAACTCTGTACATTTTCAGGTCAGCGCCATTCAATGTAGAAAAAAGAACCTAACTCGGTACATTTTCAAGTCAGCGCCATTCAATGTAGAAAAAAGAACCTAACTAATTGTAAATACTTCATGTCAAACGAATTAGATGCTGTTAACTACATTTAATAACTCTGATTGGAGAATTAACAGCGCTACAGATACGATATAATTTGTGATCCTGTATAGAACAAAATACGGCAGAAAATACTTTTCCAGGTTTGATTACATACATCACTGACAAGAACATTGAAAACTCCAAACTCTTCAAAAGAGTTACAGCAACGAAAGCAACAAATAGAATTGTGTTTTATTAAACCTACCCTTTATCGAACTTTGTCATGCACACCTAAACAGCGACAGTTTAATAATTGTTTTGTATAAATAAATGAAAATACCTGCACTTACCAGTCACGATGGCTCATTTATGAGTCAACACGCTATTTCACAAGATTTCCATGTGGTGTATCAATCATTACCCTAATAATATATACGCTTGTCATATTTCCGCGACGGGAAATATTAATTTCTTAGAATATCATAAATTAGGAATATGCTCCGTCATTACATATATAGTTAGAACTATATGGTAGTCTATATGAACTCAGTATTGTATTGTATTGTATTGTATTGTATTGTATTGTATTGTATTGTATTGTATTGTATTGTATTGAATCGCATCGCATCGTATCGTATCGTATCGTATTGTATCGTATCCTATCGTATCATATTGTATCGTATCTTATCGTATTGTATTGTATTACTGCCTACCATAACATATTTCCCAAATTAGTACTGATGGAAGTTAAAATGTATTCCTATAACAGACATTAATTACTTTGTTTTCATTTTCATATGACACCCATCGATTAAATGTGATAATCTAATACTAATATCGTCTGAGTTATGCTTATATTTTCTTATGAATAGAACATGATGTTTTAGGGTCGACATGTCGCTCCATTGCCCTCATTAAGGATTTCGTATAAATGAGCGGTATTGTATTTTGATTAACAGTTGGTTCGAGACCCTTGTTGAGCGAAACTTCCAGCCCGTAACAAATATAACTTCTCTTCTTTATTTTTTTCCCTTTCTAAAAATGGCATATGTATATATATATATATATATATATATATATATATATATATATATATATATATATATATATATATATATATATATATGTGTGTGTGTGTGTGTGTGTGTGTGTGTGTGTGTGTGTAGTAAGAAGCAATAACAATAAATGATCATGACACGGTATCATGAATATGTTAATTAAATTGCAAAGGCACATTGTTATCTTAATTTACTTGGAAAACATTAGGTGAAAAAATAAATTATTTCGGTAATTGTACCAAAAGAAGAAAATGTTTGTCTCTGTCATCGGCAAAGCCTCGTGCGGAACAAAACAAATGTAACTCCCTGACTACGAGTTCCTCGTCTCAATGTAAACCCCGAAATATGTTATTTTAATTTCAATGATTTGTTGTGTTAAAGTTAAGAGAGTTTCAATTCCATATATTTTGCCAAATATGAGGAACGTACTGATTTAGATAGTGTTTGCATCAGTATCTGTAATCGTCCTCCAGGAAACAGATTACAGCTGTGCAAATCTGGTTACTGTAATGTGTTGTTTTTTTTTATATCTTTAATGTCATTGACACTACGCAACCAACCATACAGACACATATTTCCCGACTGTATGTGCAACAGTAGGATTCCGTAAGTTTTGGCTTTCTCTGTAGCAAAAAAATCAGTAAATGTGTTTCTTTAGAGGTTTAACTGTAATATTAAGATATGAGTATGTCCATGGAAAGGAAATGAGAGACGATCGCATTTAAATATTATGTCTTGAAAGGAAATGCGAGACGATCGCATTTAAATATGTATATCTTGAAAGGAAATGAGAGACGATCGCATTTAAATATGTATGTCTTTAAAGGAAATGAGAGACGATCGCATTTAAATATGTATGTCTTTAAAGGAAATGAGAGAATATCGCATTTAAATATGTATGTCTTTAAAGGAAATGAGAGAAGATCGCATTTAAATATGTATGTCTTGAAAGGAAATGAGAGAAGATCGCATTTAAATATGTATGTCTTTAAAGGAAATGAGAGAAGATCGCATTTAAATATGTATGTCTTTAAAGGAAATGAGAGACGATCGCATTTAAATATGTATGTCTTTAAAGGAAATGAGAGAAGATCGCATTTAAATATGTATGTCTTTAAAGGAAATGAGAGAAGATCGCATTTAAATATGTATGTCTTGAAAGGAAATGAGAGACGATCGCATTTAAATATGTATGTCTTTAAAGGAAATGAGAGAAGATCGCATTTAAATATGTATGTCTTTAAAGGAAATGAGAGAAGATCGCATTTAAATATGTATGTCTTTAAAGGAAATGAGAGAAGATCGCATTTAAATATGTATGTCTTGAAAGGAAATGAGAGACGATCGCATTTAAATATGCATGTCTTGAAAGGAAATGAGAGAATATCGCATTTAAAAATGTATTTCTTGAAAGGAAATTAGACATTTCAATTGAAAGATGTATGTTTGTGGAACGGATTTTAAAACAGATCGCAAATTTGACGCTTCAGCTGATTACCGAAATGGGATTTATGTCACGAGAGAAGGCAGACACAGCAGTTCCTCCATCTATCTATTTATGTATTTGCAAGGAAGTAAATCCTTGATAACCAACTGACACCGTTAAATTTAGTTTAAAAAGCTACGAAATGATATTTGAGGTCATTTTGAATACGCAAATATAAAATATCATTTTGGCGGTTTTAAAAAGCACGGTGGTGATTTGAAGAAAAGAAGACGAGTTCAATATTTTAAAGACTGATTTTAACTGGGTCCGAGTGAGAGCAATCCCCTATAGCAAAAGGTGAAATGAAAATTAGTTTTGAACATACAAATCATGGCACCTACTAAACACTATACAATATGAGAGATTCGAGGGATTAGAAGACAGACAGTTTGTTAAATTCACTCTTTTGTTTGTCTAAGATAAAATAATTATTCATTTGTCTCGACGTGGATGCTTTTTATAGTAGAACTTAAAAATATCATAAACCAAGCCCAAGGAGCTGAGGTCATATCTAATTAAGCATATACAAATACGATTTATATACGGATCCGTACACATTCGAGCCATAGTAAAAATTAGGTTTTACTAATAACCTGGAAAACCTAATGAAGACCTTCTGTACTGTTGTCACATATGTTTCCACGATTCTTATTAAATTCAAGTCCTTTCTACATTTGTGCATTTATCACTGAGATATATAATATCGAGAAGGAAACAAGCTTTAAAAGTTGCTTTAATTTATTATTCGTCCCTGTTCTTGCAAGTAGAGCCTGGTAATGATATGGGATGGTACTTGGTTATTTTCGATAGTTTCGTTTTTGTGTACGTATTTGTCTCACGAGGACAGCGAATGTTTTAAAAATACATAATTTGTATGGGCTTATTAAAGAATATTTTTCTGTCTCTCAGATTCCGGCATTGTCGTGACCATTCCATCAGATTTGTTTGCTTGTCTAGTCTATCTGATTTCAAATTTGCCAATGAATTTTCATGTAAAATTTCAAATAGATTTAACTGTGCCGCAATACTTTAAACTAGATATGATGTTTTGCACTCTAACGGTACCTTTAGCTCCTTTAATACAGTATTTATTCATTTTGTTTGGATTGGAATCAAAATGTTCAAAGACTAATAATTTTTTTCTCGATGACGCCTTTGGGTGCGTTATCATATCATGGTTTGTTAACAGACAAAAGTGTTGGTATTGTCTCACAAGACAATTCCTGTAATAGCTATTTTAATATGTTTATTAGGTGAACTACATTCTCAAAACTTTCGAATTGTAATTGCAGAAAGACTAAAATGCTTCCCGTTCTGCCTTGTTTAATTTCTATCTACGTTCTGGCCGATGCCTTTTGGATATTATGTTTCTTACATTTAATGGAAAATAGTCACTACCACATAGATGGTCACACACTTCTCAGGATAAGTCAAATAAATATGATGAACTGTAGATGGTCAGATCTAATGACCTGAACAATCAAGTGGCAATTTGCAGTTAGGAATAAGATTGTCTTGAAACAATGTATCAATTTTTTTGCTATTTTCGTTGATACCTTTATAACCATAGGTGTATTGCTGCCAATAACATCAACAAATTACACAAAATGTGTTGGTAACTATTTGAAAGAATGGTGAATATAACATTAGCTAATTGGGAGATACATTAACCAACGAGAAAGAGATTAATGTAGAGATACCCCAAATAGGATGTTTGACAATGATAAAAGAACACAGTGTGACATAATATGTCTGGATTTTGCCCGTCTTGCAAAAGCAATTGAGAGTTTGGATTTGTTTGATCAGTGATATGTATTGTATCTGTGTCTGGAGCTATATCAAGTAGGTCCACTTGTATGTGTGTGTGTGTCCATCAAAACGCTTTATATGTTGATATAAAAGTAGGAGACACCCTTTATTGATTGATGAGTATATTTCATTTGTTTATATATATATATATATATATATATATATATATATATATATATATATATATATATATATATATATATATATATATATATGATGGATGGAGAGAGTGATAGATAGATAGATAGATAGATAGATAGATAGATAGATAGATAGATAGATAGATAGATAGATAGATAGATAGATAGGCAGGCAGGCAGGCAGGCAGGCAGGCAGGCAGGCAGGCAGGCAGACAGACAGACAGACAGACAGACAGACAGATAGATAGATAGATAGATAGATAGATAGATAGATAGATAGATAGATAGATAGATAGATAGATAGATATTAGTTGTGCTTTTGGATTGTACAAAAGGGTTTCTTCTTTTTAAGGTCATTCCTAGTGCTTGTACTTAATGATGGACACGAAATCAAACTGATATAGAAAAAGTAAGTATAGCAAAATAAGTATAAGTGTATCACGTGGGTGAGAAACATATCAACTCGTGGCCTTCAAGGAAGACAAAAACATCAATATTTGCCTTCAATTCTGGGACATTTCATTATAGTATGAAGCATTCAATTTAGACCCTTGCATAATTATTGTACAATGTTGTATTTACTCTATTTTGGGGCTTCAGAATGTATATAAACTAGAGCTAGAGTTATATTGGGCTTCAGATTGTATATAAACTAGTGCTAGCGTTACATTGGGCTTCAGAATGTATATAAACTAGAGCTAGCGTTATATTGGGCTTCAGATTGTATATAAACTAGTGCTAGCGTTACATTGGGCTTCAGAATGTATATAAACTAGTGCTAGCGTTATATTGGGCTTCAGATTGTATATAAACTAGTGCTAGCGTTATATTGATCTATTGGTGGGCCCAACCTATTGGTGGACCCGATATTGTTGTCGGCCTGATCTATGTGGCTGCTTAGTAAGATGAACATATGGTATCTAAGTAACATCCACTTAGTCATGCTGTGTCTAAGTAACACCTAATTAGTCATACTGTCTTACTGACATCTGATAAGTCTTACTGTCTTAGTGACATCTAATTAGTCATACTATGTCTAAGTAACATCTTATTAGTATTACTGTGTCTAAGTAATATCTAATTAGTCATACTGTGTCTAAGTAACATCTTATTAGTATTACTGTGTCTAAGTAACATTTAATTAGTATTACTGTGTCTAAGTAACGTATAATTAGTCATGCTGTGTCTAAGTAACATCTAATTAGTCACACTGTGTCTAAGTAACATCTTATTAGTATTACTGTGTCTAAGTAACATCTTATTAGTATTACTGTGTCTAAGTAACATCTAATTGGCATTACTGTGTCTAAGTAACATCTTATTAGTATTTCTGTGTCTAAGTAACATCTTATTAGTATTACTGTGTCTAAGTAACAATTAATTAGTCATAATGTGTCTAAGTAACATCTAATTAGTATTACTGTGTCTAAGTAACATCTTATTAGTATTACTGTGTCTAAGTAGCATCTTATTAGTATTACTGTGTCTAAGTAACATCTAATTAGTCATAATGTGTCTAAGTAACATCTAATTAGTCATAATGTGTCTAAGTAACGTCTAATTAGTCATACTTTGGCTAAGACACCATGAATAGCAGATTCCTTTAAGGAAAGGACTTTTGATTTATTAATAAGGGTCGTTATTGTAGTCATATTCACTTTATTTGGGCACACCAGAACACGTCTAACCAGAAGAAAGCCAAATGTTTGAGAACTAAGGGCGGCACTCCGTCCAAATGTATATCGACTATTTGAACAACCGACATCATGATCTGGTGTCTGAGTTTGTATGTTTGGTTGAAATTCACACAGAGCATGCCTAACACTCTGAAAGCCGAATGCAAACAACTGACAGTGGCACTTACTACAAATGTATATCGATTATCAGAACAATCCACGTCGTGATATCTTGTCTAAATTTGTATATTCATTTAATTTTTTCATTTTATTTCCGATGTGGCAGCACTTCATTCACAAAAAAGAGAAAGGTTCATTGCGACCAGATACAAAGGAAATAACAACCATTACACAAAATATATTTTCGCAACATTGTGAAATTACTAACGAAGCAGCAATGGTCTTCTATAGTCGACGATGGGTTAAAATTACACATTAGTTATCTATAGCAATATTGCTTTATTATTCATGATACTTTCATAGTTATAATTTCTCTGATGAGAAATTATCTGAGATACTCAATTCAATTTATGTGTGAATAGGGACGTTAAATTGCATACTATATAAAATGTAAATGGTGCCAGAATCGAAATGCTTTGCATTTACGTAGAGAAACGCGCACGTTGAACACTTAACGTTGCAATTCTAAATGTAAAATTAGGAAATGATAAAGTAATTTAATTCAATTTTAGTTAGGTTCAGAATCATTTTTTATAAAGGTCCTCAATACCGTATGAGGCTAGATTTTGTTTATAGCTGTTTTACAACTTATATTTGTTCGGTACGTAGCTGATAGGGACACCAATTTCGCATTCAATTTAATCATTCTTATATCACATGACATTAAATATATAGTTCAAACGTGTATTACAATCTTTTTTAAAATACAGAATGTCAGTTATGTAAAGATGCCCTCCCACACCCACCCACCCACCCACCCATATATATATATATATATATATATATATATATATATATATATATATATATATATATATATATACATACATACATACATACATACATACATACATACATACATACATACATACATACATACATGATGCTAGATGATTGTTTTTTAATAAAATGGAACCCTATCATGTTTAGCATAGCATGATTGACGTTGCATCACCTATTTAACGTATCGTTACCACTGACAAAGACTCACTCATGCGCTGAGTCGGTTGTAAATAAAGATCTACAAAACATTCGAAAGTGGAAAATAAAGGTCTAATAAATTATAACTTACTATAAAATTGTTTTCTTAATAATAAAAGTAAATTCGTAAACATACGAAATGATGCATACCACTTGTAAAATAAAAAACAGGTTTAATAATGTTAGAAATATGTAATTCAAAATATGTGTTCGTACACAACCCTGCAAAGGTCTAGTCCACGGAAATCGATAAACGAAAATCAAGTCATTAAGCAATAACATGAAATTTCTGGACGTCTGGTTAATATAAAATATGGGAATTAACCTTGAGGTTAGGGTTTTTGTTTTTGGTCTCTGTAACTTCTGACATGGCATTTATCGTTAACAAATAACCACTGTCTTAACGTAAATTGTTTATCTGCACTTTAACACGAAAGGTAAACGTTTTCTAAAGTTTACAATTATAGATCTATATGCCCTCTAGCGGTAAATATAATCTTAAATAATACTACTGACCAATAGAACGTTTGGACTGACAACCCTGAGTATTGCATTATCCAACACCTCGACCAGGTAGCAGCCTGAATATAGGATCATCAATATAACCATCATCCAATTATCCATTATCCTTTTATCTAATTATCTATTATCCATCATCTTTTTATCTACTACCTAATATATCATTTGGAGTGAACAATACTAAGTTATCTACAATGCATCGTTCAGTGTTATACTAATAAACACACACAACCACGTTGCCACCGTCATGTTTTATAACCAATTATTTCCTAGCCAACGCTATAATACGTCTATTAGAGACCCACCATGTTAAACATATGAAACGTTTTGACATACAATTTCTCCTCGTCAATAGAAATCCTCCGTATATGTTAGCATATGTTAGTTTTGAGAGACGATGGAACTGCTCCCACGAGAAATATCACGGTTGGTGGTTGTGCAGCGTCTGTATTGGCTATGTACCCGAACACAGGAGTGGCAGTCCTTGCTGCCTTTGAAAGTTGTTTTATGTGTGTTGGAGTTGCCACTTCTTCCTTTGAGATCGCTTTTTATCAGCTAGCAAGCGAAGCGTGTCATCGCCGGTTTTCAAACAACAATTGATCAAAACATGTTGCCAGCTGGGCCTGTCCAGAGTAAGCTCTTCACAGGTGTTTGATATTTATGTCAAGGGCTTTCATGTCGCGTGCAGACGTCCCTGAAGCAGAGATGTGACCGTTCGATCGACCTTTTGCCAGACGCATGTTCCGAATAAATGTCTTTGGCGATCCATTAGTCATCCATCCGACGTACATAGCACAGCCAATTAATGCGACATTGGCGGCAGAGTGTGACCATGCTGCGAATTCAAGCACCTCGTTGTTTGTTACTCGATCATTCCAAGTGATTCGAAGCAAGCGTCGGAGACATCGCATGTGAAAGTCTCTCAGTTATTTCTCTTAGCGTACATACTCAAAGTTTCACTCACATACAGGACAGCACTTAGTCCGCAGGCACGGTGCACGGAGATATTAGTGTTCCGGGTCAGCATTATGATGTTTCACATTGAGCTGTTGATCTCTTTCTAATCCGCTTGTTTTTTTTAGCTTAGCATCAAGCGTTAGGTTGTGGTGGCTTAATAGAGATATACAGCCTAAATAATATTCTGTAAGAAAATGTAAATGTGTATTTGAAATTTGAAGAAAAAACAACATTATTGCCCCCCATTCCTTTCTCTTTCTCTCTGTCTGTCTGTCTCTCTGTCTCCCTGTCTGTATGTCTGTCTGTCTGTCTGTCTGTCTCTCTCTCTCTCTCTCTCTCTCTCTCTCTCTCTCTCTCTCTCTCTCTCTCTCTCTCTCTCTCTCTCTCCATACCTATCTGTGAGTATGTCATCACGATATGCTGTACTTTAAATGTGTACAAATGAGTCCGTAAGATAGAAGTCTATATTACATTAGTTCTTTTGTTTTGAAAACCACAAATGTTGCAATCAGTCTTCGACTTTTCGAACCCTTTTGTTTCCAAAGTGTTGCAAACATTAACTAAAATCATGTTGCCATTTACAAAAATACATACTGACAACATAACAAGAAATCAAAGATTGAATCATGCAGATTTCAATACTTTGAAAAATGAAGTGTAATAAATTTGGGGTATGCATTTGACAGCGCCCCGTGTTTAGCAATTCTTAGATTTATTTGTGTGATTATTTGGTATTCGGCGCCATGGAAATATTCCTAGCCCGAAATAATTAGCCAATTATTAGGAGCAAACGTCACAGAGCCGAGTGTTAGTGAATTTGAACCATGCTAGGGTTCGTTCGTAGTGAATTTAGGTCCAAGCCGAATGACTGTCCCTTTAGTAACATAGCTATTAAAATCTAGTGGTGTATAATAGTGTTATGGTTGAGATGGCAGTATTTATGGTAGGAAATCAGTAACTTACATAATGGAATCAATAAGTTGGGACTTGGTAGATACCGTTTATGTGTCCATAGTGGAAATTTGGCGTATTTATATACGCGTGATACGCCGGAAAATGTGTGAATTAACTGGCCTAGGGTCGCGCAGTTAAATAGTTCCCAGTTAGAAAGGGAATACTAGTGTATTTTATAAGGCATAACGGGCTGGCGGTACGGAAATCTAATGATAATGAAGAAAAACCATGCAAAGGTGCGGTTAATGGACTTTTGGGCATGTTGTTTCATCTGTGGTCGCCAACTGATTAGAGCAAAATTTATTAAATAAAGCAGACACGTCTGACCGTCTTTGGAAATTTGGGGAAAACATATGACTTCCATCGTGTGCTGAAATATGTCGTTAAACAACAACAATCTGAATAAGGTGTACCCCGACAGTGGAGCTTGAATGATAGTTTCCCAAATTATGTTGACATTCCTCACTAAAGTCGCGTTGGTCAACACCGTCGTGACAACTCCAACAAACATCAACACCATCAGCCGCTACTGTTCTCAATATTTGCATTCGACACCAAATTTTGGCCCACTTAAACAATACCAATATATGTATCAAGCATTAGGGCATTCATTTGTCCTTTAAATACTCAATATTAAAATCTTGACATATATATATATATATATATATATATATATATATATATATATATATATATATATATATATATATATATATATATATATAATTATGACATCTCAAAACCTTCATATGGCTATTAATGGAACACCAACATGCAAATACATTTTACAAGGAATGGCTCCTTGGATAATATACCGTTCCAGCAAAACACGACGAGGAAATGTTCTGGCGAATAGAAAATTATCTTAATTCTTAATTATCTTACCTTAACTATATATATATATATATATATATATATATATATATATATATATATATATATATATATATATATATATATATATATATATAATGAAATCATACCAATGTAATTAGGAACCGTGTCTCTAGAATACTGCTTAGGTTGTTATGATGAACATTTCCCCATTGTATTGAATATGCTTTTTTTATTACACTGGTTCATCAACTTCATTTTGCAAAAGACTTTGTTCATATACAGGGTAGATGTTCTCCACGTATAACTATTAGATTTCGAAAATATAAAATATGTGATAATTTACGACTATTTATTTACCAATATCCTGTTGAGTTGAATAGTTGTCAAAGAACATGACGTGTATTATCTTCAACGGAAGATTATGGTTGAATCCATACACCACTGGACACGAAAGAGATCTCGCTCTTACACATAGAAATGACGGGTACAAAAGATGAGAAAAACACAATACTAAACCTTCAACAAGAGGTGTAGATTTTACCGGCTAAAAGACAAAATAACATTTCTTCATTTAAAGGAAAATAAATTGTGCTGTTTGTTAGATAGTTCATGCGTCAGTTTAAGAGGACTCTTACTAAGAATTTGGAAGGTCTGAAGCTATACATTTCAATGTATGTATTTGCACGAGAATGTTTTATAAAAGAATATATAGACATCCATTTCTATGTCATTCAAGGATTGGCTGTTGAAAGCGAAATGTGCATAACAAAAGCGTGTTTCGGTCGTTTCATACCTATCTATTTACATATACAGACAAGCAAACACATTAAAACACTTTTGCCGATATATATGCCGATATATATATATATATATATATATATATATATATATATATATATATATATATATATATATATATATATGTGTGTGTGTGTGTGTGTGTGTGTGTGTGTGTGTGTGTGTGTGTGTGTATTTATACAGAAAATCTTCAAATGCGTGCGAACTGCTCCGTAAAATACCGTAAGGTTGCCGGAATGGTAATATCAAGCATGGAAGCCAGCAAACATTTAGTTTTAAAAATTTCAAAACAAATAGTATATATTGAATTATCAATGTATTGCAATGGGCTATTGTATACGCAGCCTGAGTGAGCATTGTTTTGGTTGTGAAATTAAGACCTTCACTTCTTTGTAAGCATAGTCGTGCCTGTTCGATTCAAGCATTGTATAATATGAAAGCTTTATATGTAAGACTGTTTGATGATTGCATTAAAATTGTGTTATAGTATTTAAACGTTCTAGTTTCCGATATGATGAATGCTAGGCATGTTGTAATTTATCAAATATATTATATTAAAGCAATTTTCAAATGAAATCAAGAAAGCTCATACAATAGGGATAGGGGTAATGGTATACTGGCACGCGTATGACTCATTGCCTGTTGAATCAACAACAAAGTCCTTTTTAATTGAGTAAGTTCATAATGAAAACCGTAACATGAGTTTGCTATACGAATTAGGCATGTAAACTAAGAAAAACATCATTCTATAATAGTAATCACGATATACGTTAGATCGAAGGCATATTATATGATAATCCCTTAAGCAGGGTACAATTGAAACGCATGCATATTATTCCGACCAATATATTTCCATTAATAAAAAAGGATTGTCACTGTTTTGAGTTTATTCATTTATGACCACCTTACATCGCGATGCCATAACTGGTAAAATGTTTAGTTATTTTGGTGTAGTTGTTGTTATTCAAGGCAAACTGTTATGATGATTGATGATAATAATTTCTTCTTTTTGTTGTTGACGTTTATTAAGTATAGACAAAATCCTATATTACGGAAAAAAGTACATCTTTTCAATTAGGTTAATGAGTTCTGAAAGAAATGTATTAATTAGAGAATAACTGTTTCAAATTGTAATGAATGTAATTCGGTAGAAATATTCTCCATTAGTTATGTTTGCTTTGTTTTCCCGAACAAACATGCTATCTCTTTAAATTAATGTTGATTAGATATTTAAGATATTTAAATAAACAAATGTCTTGGTATAACCAAGACATGTTTGCAAGAGCAAAATAGCTGTTTTAATTAGTATAGAAGTATATATATATATATATATATATATATATATATATATATATATATATA
The DNA here is from genome assembly GCA_029339505.1 of Unio delphinus. Taxonomy (NCBI): domain Eukaryota; kingdom Metazoa; phylum Mollusca; class Bivalvia; order Unionida; family Unionidae; genus Unio; species Unio delphinus. The sequence continues at coordinate 12,621,763 of JAQISU010000055.1, read as the reverse complement.
TATATATATATATATATATATATATATATATAGAGAGAGAGAGAGAGAGAGAGAGAGAGAGAGAGAGAGAGAGAGAGAGAGAGATTTCACTTACCTTCCCTTTAATACACAATCCTCATATTCTGAATCTAAATGTTTGCGAACTTTGGTATTAAAATTCTTGATAGAAACGGGTTCATGGGTGAATTCGTTCTCGCTGAGAAAACCGATATGCCATCCAAAATGTCAAATGACTGAACACACTTCTGGATTACTTTTGGTGATCAATCTTTAGTATATGAAACTGATCGATCAATGTTAAGCCAATAGCGCCAAGACGCCTACCGCACAAGCTCTCATCTTTGTCACAGTGTGATTTAAAGTAAAAGCAAACATCCTCAGAAGACTTTGCTGTTCACAATGAGGATGATTTTCTTTCTCAAACATTCGGTCACCTTTTTGACTACTTAAATAGTATGTACCATACGTCTGATACGATTGGTTCGGTCGCATGTAGAAGATGGTTCATGACTGTGAAGCAATATGTAAAATTAAATATTCTTAATTGTAAATTAACTGTAAGTACTAGCACAACTAAAACTACTGATGGATCATCAGCTAGTAAAAGACGTTGTTAAGCCAGATATCATGAAAACTGCGAGAAGACAGCATCTGAGTGTCGATTCCAAATATAAAATTATATAACGGAAGAACAAAGTTTTTCAGTCATCCAGTGGTTGGCAGAAGAAAAAAGAATCACGACTTTGTTTCTATTCTTTTAAATATCGTCAGCCTTATTATTACGTCTATAGTTAATTAAACTAAGGTAGTACAAATGTTTTTGTTTCTTTTGTTTCTGTATAATGTGTAACGTATTCTTAACATATTAACATGAACTAATCGAGAGTATATGAGTTACAATAATCAATCATACACGACTGAGTTCCATTTTCATTTAATTCACAATCTGTACACGTTAGCGTTTTCGACGAATGCCCAATTAATCGCAGTCTCAGAGAAGCAACAGTGACTTCGATCAATAAAAATGCTTGTATACCCCTTGCAGAAATTAAGTGGGTTTTGTGTTTACTTTGATTGTCTCATTCGAAGCTGGCTCCAGGGATTCTGGGGTCATCTCTTGTAGCGATTGTAATGACACGCGTACAGTAACATCATTACATAACATCACTATTAATTGCAGACCTAAGAGACTTGATCCTGAGAAAGGAATCCTGGGGCATGGAGTTACTCGGCTGGATGATATTCCTGAAATGAGCAGATTTGTTTCGGCACTTGTGAATGGTATTGATTGAATGTAATCAGCAAATACATCACACTGAGACGCAGTTTTTTAAAAGCAGAAAATTCGATCGACAGGGTCAATTACTACTCTTTAACCGCACCATTGTATTTACGACTATATTATTTTTGTCATTGTGCGTCAGTTTAAATAAAGATGAAAACATTGATTGTTAATTCAACTTTAAAGTATTTTTTCTTCATATTTAATACATTGAGGGAAGTGTTATACACAACATTCATAAAACATTTTAAAGTATTTGTGGCTATAAAAAATTAGGATACATGAATCATGAGCTATCAGTCATTGTAGCACATTTTGTACCAAAATAAATACCTATTTGCAAATGAACATTTGATAAATTTCTTGTTTTAGGTGTTACTTACTTTTTATATGTGTATTTTTTTATGATATTAGAAAGATACTTACTTAACATTTGGATACAGATTCATATTTTCACAATCATACAAACAAAATGAATTTATTGCAATGTTGTAGAGGCTATTTCGAATAAAATTTAGAAGTATGACAGAAATAAGAACTTGTTTTGTAAATGATTCTCGTTTATGTTGTCAAGTTATTAATATACGAATTAATACTCGGCCAAGCAATTAGAGGCTATCACTTACGATAGCAAAGTATCATATATCCCTCTATCAATCTATCTATTGTAACACTAATAAAAATCTCGCACGTTCTTATTTTATAGAATTGTTTATATGCATTTCATTGTAGCTGAATCGGCCGCTTTGTTAAGAAGCAATCCAACAGCTTTATAGATTGGAACGTATTCAATAGAAAATTGTCATAATCTCTACTGTTATGAAAAAAGGGTTACAATATAGCATTCACATTCATCATTGGCGCCTTAGTCTCGGGAGACTATGCGGATAGCGCCCTTGGGGTGTCGTCTTTCTCTGGGTTGTTGGCATCGTCTGTTGTGGCTGTGGAGACCTATGCGCGAGTGGCAGTCCCTCTTGCGATTTGTGCAGACATGTTGGGAAGCCCGAGTTGCTGTGGTTGCTGTCACGTGGCCCTTTCTGACACGTTTCTCTGCTGCCAACTGGCCTCTCCTCGTATCAGCGACTGATATGCCTTTACTTACTATCAGTCTCCAGGTGCCTCGGTCCTCGGCCAGCACTTCCCAGCCATCAGGTGCGATGTCACATGCCTTCAGGTCCCTCTTGCATGCATCCTTGAAACGGAGTGAGGGGCGGCCGACTCTTCTTGTGCCAGTGGCCAGCTGTCCATATAGGATGTCCTATGGCAGCATCCCATCCTCCATGCGTCGGACGTGTCCCAGCCATCGAAGGCGACGTTTGCTCAGCAAGGAGAACATGCTGTGGGTGTGTGCACGCTGCAGGATTTCACTGTTTGGGACACGGTCTTGCCAGCTGATTTTCAAGATGCGTTTAAGGCACCGTATATGGAAGGAGTTGAGCCGGCGCTCTTGCCTCAAGTAGGTACTCCAGGTCTTACTTCCATATAGAAGGGTACTGAGAATGAAGGCTTGGTAAACTTTGACTTTGGTTTGCACTGTCAGCGCGTTGTTTTCCCACACCCTCTTGGTCAGTTGTGACATGATGGTGTGTGCCTTTCCATGCCTTCTGTCCAGCTCCTTATCGAGCGAGAGAGTGTTGCTGATGGTTGACCCAAGGTAGGTAAAGTTGTTGACTGCTTCCAGGGTGACACCGTTGATTTTGATTGTAGGGGCAATGATGGTATCATGCACGCTGACCTTTGGTTTTTCCAGGCTGATGGTGAGTCCAAACTGCATGCAGGCATCAGCAAAACGGTCTCCCAGTCTCTGAAGGGCTTCCTCAGTGTGAGCTACAAGAGCCGCGTCATCTGCAAAAACATCTCTCTGATGAGCACAGTCCTCACTTTCATCTTTGAGCGCAGTCGTGCCAGGTTGAACAGCCTCCCATCGGACCTGGTGTGTATAGATATGCCATCAGTGAACGAGTCAAAGGCGTAGGACAGAAGCAAGGAGAAAAAGATCCCGAATAGGGTTGGTGCCAGAACGCAGCCCTGCTTCACACTACTGTTTACTGGGAAGGAGGTTGAGGAAGTTTCATCATACAGACTGTTCCCTTCATATCTGCATGGAAAGAGATTATCATGTTGCGGAGTTTTGAAGGGCAAACGATCTTACTGAGAACTTCAAAAAGGCCCTTCCTGCTGACGAAGTCAAAGGCCTTGGTGAGGTCGATGAACATCATGTAGAGTGGTTGACCTTGCTCTCTGCTCTTCTCTTGGAGTTGTCGTAAAGAGAAGATCATGTCTGTTGTCGACCTGCCTGTTCTGAAGCCGCACTGGGATTCTGGGTACACACGGTCTGCCAGCAACTGCAGCCTGTTTAGTATGATGCGGGCATACACTTTACCAACGATGCTCAAAAGCGAGATACCTCTGTAACTATTGCAGTCACTGCGGTCGTCCTTGTTTTTGTAAAGGGTCACAATTGTGGCATCACGCATGTCTTGGGGGACTGCTCCTTCCTTCCAACAGAGGCAAAGTAGTAAGTGCAGTGGTTGGAGCAGTGTTGGTTTCCCACATTTGATAGCTTCGGGCGGGATGCTGTCACTACCTGGTGCTTTGTCGTTTGGGAGGGAGTCAGTTGCTTTGCTGAGCTCTTCTAAGGTTGGCACTTCGTCAAGCTCCTCCATGATGGGAAGATTCTTTATGCTGCTGAGGGCTGCTTCAGTGACTAATATTTTACGGGAGTATAGCTCTGAGTAGTGCTCCACCCATCTGGACATCTGTTGCCCACAATCTGTGATCTTCTCTCCCATCATAGATTTCAGGGGAGCGACCCTTTTCACTGTAGGGCCTAGAGCCTTCTTGATGCCATTGTACATAACTTTTATGTTTCCGGTCTCGGCACTGCGCTGGATTCCTTCACACAGCTGTTGCCAGTACTCGTTCGCGCACTGTCTAGTGATGCGTTGGGTGTTGCTTCGAGCACTTTTAAGAGCAGCATGCGTCTGTTCATTGGGGCATTTTTTGTACGCTATGAAGGCTTTTCGTTTTTCCTCGATTAGTGGTTCCATCCTTGTTAGGTGTGCGTTGAACCAGTCCTGACTGGGTCGTTCCATTTTGCCAAACGTGGATATGGGGTTTTGTAAATGGCACCCTTCATGGCGTTCCACTTGACTGTGGCGTCGTGCTCTGGCAGGTCCTGGAGAGCCTTGTCCAGGGCGGACACATACTCCTGTACATTGGAAGGGACCGACATCTGTGCGGTGTTTATGCGTGGGTGTCCTTTTGGTTTTGAACGGTGTAGTGTCTTTGGCTGTAGTCTCACCCTGCTCCTCACGAGGGCATGGTCGGAGTTGCAGTCTGCACTGTGGTAGGTTCTGATGGAGAGGACGCTGTTAAGGGCAGAGCGCCTGGTGATAACCAAGTCAAGTTGGTGCCCATGATGGGTCCTGGGGTGTTTCCATGACACTTTATGTTGTGGCTTAAACTTGAAAAAAAGTGTTTGTTATGCACAGGCCATGGTAGGTACACAGCTCCAGCAATCTCTGACCGTTTTCGTTGGTCTTTCCAGTACCATGATAACCGAGGCAGGTAGGCCATGATTCGTGATCCTCACCTACTCTGGCATTGACGTCGCCGAGGAGAAAAAGTGATTCGTGTTTGGGGCATCCTTTAATCTGTTCATCCAGATGCCAGTAGAACTAATCCTTGGTGTCTTCTGAAGACGATAGGGTTGGGGCGTAGACACTAAAGATGTTGACTGGACCTGCAGCAGTGGTGAGGCGAATGGACAGGAGACACTCAGTGCCCCCTGTGACAGGTTCAACCAAGCCCAGAAGAGTGTTAGCATTCACATTATGAATGGTTATTTTCACGATTTTTATGTATTTATTGTTTTAGTTTTTATTTAATTGTTGTATGTTTATTTGCGAAAAAAAAGTATTTTCATAGCTGACAGTAGTAGAACAGGAAGAATAATTCAAGTTATCTCCCTTTTGCCCTTTATAGCTCAACAATTGAAAAATTCGGCCGTTACTTTAGATAGCCTAATGGAATTCCTTATTAAATCGTCAACCTTTGTGTACACTATCCCAGAGATGCAACTGCGTTTTGCATTATTCAATACCAAAGCAGTAGGAACATAGAAAGCGCACATAAATAAATAATTGTATCAACAATCAGAATATCGACGTCTTTTGCCTGACAGAAACATGGCTAAAAACGACAGGCCATGAGTCCAAGTTCGCGGATATAACACCCACCGGTTACTCCATCAAGTCGTTCCACCGCCACTCTCGAGGAGGCGGAATTTATGTCATCGCAAAGAATTCCATGGTAAAATGTCTTAACCAAACCACAACTTTTATGTTTTGCCACAAATCATTGGAACTAGTCCAAACAACACTGACACTGTAACAAAGGTCAGTCTACGTTTTCTGCTTTTACAGACCTCCTCTTAGTAGAATAAAACAAGCTGACTGAATCTCTTTTTGAAGCAGTTTCCGAAGCTCCTGGAGTATGGAAATTCGATAGATGGCAACCTGATTATTCTTGGAGGATTCAATTTTCACTTGGTCTGTCCTGGAAACCCATACACATAACAACTCCTAGATTCCACTCATGTTTTCACTCTTAAACAATTCGTTAACCAACCCACCCATAAACATAGTCACGTTTCAGAGTGGATTCTTCATAGACCTGATAATAATATTATACGGTCCACCTTTGTACCCCACGAAATAGCATCAGGTCACCTCTGCATGTATTATGTTTTCTACTTTCATGGTGTTTTATTTCTTTGTTGCTTGTTTGTGGTCATATCATTACATATGTTGTAATGCGCTTAGAGCTTCTAAAGGGTGTGCGCAATACAAAGTATCAGCAGAGAGGGTGAACCCACCAAGTTTTCCCACCAAAAAAATACCTTCCACGGGAACAGTTTATCTTGCAGGGATTTTCCCGGTAATTTAAAAACTGTAGTAAAATCCAGTGTTTGAGACTCTACCGCTCTGGGGTGTATTTCAAACAAAGGTTGCGATGAATTAACCGTACAATTTATCTAATCCTTTTCGATATCTTGTTCGAAGATCTGATAAATGTATCGTTGCAAATCCATGTGGGGTTGATAGAGCAGCACTGAAGAAATTTTTAAAATTGTTATAGTCAAAATCACCGAATCACCAAGTTTCCCAAATATTTCGTAGCGTATGAGTATCAACCCCGTTAAACACCGCAAGAATATTACAACTGTCTCGGATTACCTTTGGAATTTGAGTGTATCGTTGAGTGACATATATCACATCTGTGTTCTTGTGTCGCCCTCTGGAAAATATCCAAGCAGGATTTTTCTGTAGTTCCAGCATGGTATCATCGTACACAACTAGATTGTTAATGTTTCTATCGATGTCTTCCACGGATGGAGTTTCATCAATATCTGTGATAAACTCAATAATATCATCTCCGGTGATCTCTGAGGCGCTCTCATTATAATCGTTTAGCACCTGATAACAATATTGATCGTCTACGTTCGGTGCAAATAAATATAATTTGTCCCACTTCATCCACTTCATTATCAAATTGAGTAACAGTTGTGTTTTACCGCTAGCCGATGGTCTCATAATTATCATTCTGATGAAATTTGGCAACATCGGATGATGTTTTACAGGTGTTTTTTTCTTTAGCGCGGAAAAGTCAGTAGTTTCCATTTTATATAATCGGGAAATAAATTCGATTAAATTCATTGTGAAAATAGGAGGCGTACACCGACAATTTATCTAACAATTTATAAACCATCCTGCGATCAAAACGCAGCTATCTTGTGATAGCTTTGTCATACATTATCGGGATAACATCATTGAGGTCAGTCCGGCTCACATTCTCTGCTACTCGCTCCCTATAATTTCATCGTCGTTTTATCAAAATAAACCTTCTATAAATAATATTTAAAGAACAAGGATTTTCAAGGATTAAAAAAACGATTTCTTCGAAATCTATTCAGTAGTTTCCATTTGATATAATCAACATTTAAGAAATTCTTCAATGGTGGGAACGGTTTTTCTTCGCCGCGTATGATACTCCAACATGGATCGATACCATGTTCCACCACATTCTAGGCAGATTTGATATTTTCCTCAGACACCTTTATCACAGCTGATACAAGGACGAGGTTCTTTTTTACTCCCTTGTTTGGCCATTACAGTGTGAGGTCCACAGAATTCCCGTAGGAGTTTCTCCCACAGCGAGTTTTAGATCATTGGGGTAGCCAGGAACACTTATTAACAGCGAGCGCAGGGTTTGGCATCGTTATATAATATGATATATTTTTAATGTTTAATATGTTTGAGGATTAATTATTATTCAATTAAATAATAATTTTATAATATATATTGAACAATATTGAGTCGACGTTAGATCAAACTGCACCTTCGATAATTTCAGAAATATTTGATAAAACTCCAGATGATAACGCGGCCGATCTTGCCAAACAAGGATTGTTTTATTTACAGGAATATTATCGTAGATATAACACCCCAATATATTTCAACGACAAGAAGTCCGCAATTGATGTTCTTACGGTAAATAATTACCTCGATGAGAAACTTCTTGGTCAAGGAATAATTATACAACATCGAGAAAAATTTTATCTTTTTGTCAACGATGAAGATGTAATAAATTTTTCATTTGAATCTTCGGTTAATGAGATCATACCACGATGTAGACCTTGATATCCAATATACGATATTGATTCGAAGAAGATGACTATCGATGAAATTATCTCGTATTTCACCAGTGAAATTTATATATCAGAAACGACGAGTGGTTATCACGTCCTCGTGAAATTTTCTCCGGTTGATTTTGAAACCCATAAAAATATGATTAGAAAAGCCGCCGATGACAATCCTTTATGGAATATTGATTTGCAAGCAGGTCCCCATAGCATCAAACATAATAATATGAGATCTCCAAATTATATTCACGTGATTTATCCGCGGGAGTCTATAATAACCACAATTGATTTATTGTGCTGTCCTCGTTGTATTCAGCCTAAATATGTTATCATTGAGGATAAAGATAATAGTCATGGAGGAGAATTTATCTCCGATGATATTCCCACGGAAGATATTACTAAAATTTCTGTCGCGGTTACAGGAGAACTCGATCAAATAACGAGAATATCTGGAGGCAGCGGAAATATGATCTCGTTGTCGAGGAAACCCGGATGTTATTGCAACATTTTTCAACGACGTCACGGTCATAATGAGATCTACAATAACGTGGAACCGACCTGCTTGGACTGTTAAGTTGTAGTGTATTCGGATTGTTATCACGTAGGATGTTTTCGCGCTCCTGGTAACAAAATAACGATTCAACGTGAAATAAGAACTGTTCCCGAGTATGATAAATGTTGAAGATCATCATCGTCACGAAAATACGATTATCCGGGAGAGTTTTAGGATAGAACAACAGCAGACAAATATGTTGAACCACCCAAACATGTAACAGGACAAGGATGTAAAATTATAAAACATGACGATTACATCGTAAGATCCTTATGCGGTATGGGAAAATCAGAATCGGCTTGGAAGTCAATAAAATCAGAACAGTCTGTATTGTATATATCCTACAGAAAGACGTTCACGGAAAAAAACATCGCGGACTATCAACTCGAATCGTATCTCAGGAAGTATTATCTTTAGACCAGGTTATCGACGACGAGTAATCGTGCAAGTCGAATCGTTGCATCGTATTCGCGGTATTCTCGACGAAGTCATCGTTGACTAGTGGCACGGGATTCAATGACAAATGTTTTCATCGTTGTAGCAGAGTAAAAAATATTGGGAAAAATTCGCTGGGTTAATAATAGGAGCAGATCATGTAATAGTACTCGACGCGGACGCCAACAACGATGATTTAAAATTATTCAGAGATATATTAGGTCGATCTGACATGGAACTTGTCATTAGCGAGTATCCTCTCGATCACGATAAGAAATTCATCGTGGAATTCTCTCATCGAGATAATTTATTAAGTTGTTTAATCATCTCGGAACAGGGAATCGTTCTGTTATTTTCACCCACAATAAAAGTCGGGGACTCTGTTGAGAATTTGGCCAGACAACTCCAACATAGAAACTATCGAGTGAAGTATTATCATGCAGATACTGACCCAGCGATAAAACAAAAATATTTTTCCGATGTCAAAACCACATTTAACGATGTTGACGTTGTTATATACAATTTGACCGTGGATGCTGGTATTTCTATCTCGGAAGAACTAGGGTCAGTTGAGGCCACAAAACAAGCGTTGCATCGTTTCAGAAATATTTCTGAAATTCATTATTCGACAATGAACCGCGACGATAACCTCCAACGAAAAAGATTTATCCCACAATGAGATATTATTCAGAACTCCTAATATGGGTGAATTGAGATCTGACTACGGCTACACTTTCATAAATAATATCATCGATGAGAATAATTCCAGGTGATATTTCACGTCACGATTAATTACCACCATGATAAATTCCGGTTATGAAATCATACAAGCGATCCCGGACAAATATGAAGTATGGTGTGAGAAAAAAAAAGAAAAATATTATCTGCGGAGATTAATGATAGTCCCATCGTGGATGACTTCTTGAAAAATTCCTTCAGGGAAATGATAGCTCAGTCTGGTGAATCTCCCACGGAGATAAAATCTCTGGAGGAGAATTCTCCGCGGTATTATACATATGATCCCGAATCACAGTTGGATCACTATAAGCAAATATTATCCTATCTCAATATTGTGTTTCAGATAAATGTGAGTAAACTCGACACTGATACAATAGAACATCTTAACAAGAATGTAGCGCGGCTACAACGTGCTCAATGAGTTATCGTCGATAAATTCAACTCTGGTAGATCTGTTATCGAGCATTATACCAGATCCGACAAATTACCTCAGAGACAACAGATCAAGATCGTCCGAAATATCCGAGATGTGTTATTATCGTTGCCGGATATTGTCCCAGCGGATTTGAGTAAAACAACTACTTAAGTGAATAGAGATGAATTGTTGAGAAACATCGATGTCATGATACAACATAAAGATCGTATTCAGCAATATAAATTATTCGTCAATAACATCAATGTGATATTTCCAGATTTTCGGGGCAAAAAAGGTGAATTAACCACGAAAAATATCATCAAGAAGATCAAATTGATCTATAAAGGATTTGGCGCAGAATTACAATCGGATAATATCAAACATGTAGAAAGATCCGATTATATTTTACATTATCCTTGTTGTCCCAGATCAGAATTTCTACATAACTCAACATGGAAGAACACTACAATATCTGATGATGGTTTCTACGGTGGAAATGATATCATCATCACAGTTTCAAATACCATCCTGGAAACATCAGACAACGTAACATCGAGGTTATATTTATTCAACTCAGGGTTTGATTTTATCTTGTCAAGGATTTACTAAAACTCTTTTTCATCGTCCGTCGGAGGATGATTAAACGATTGGACAAGATCTTCTTGTGGCGACGATAACAACTCAGCACGACAACACATTTCCTTGAAAAGCCTTCTGCAACTTTTATTAACGAGAATGGGGTCAAGTTAGGTGATCTTCCCTCGTGGACTATCGGAATTATCTCACCGAGATCAACTATAAAAGAGGTATTTTTCCCCGCGGCGGTAAAAGATATCGTTGATGATTTCCATCGATGATCATCTTGTGACGAAAATATCCATCGTGGAGTATATTCATCGCGGCAAGATCTTCACATGTAAACATTATACTATTAACATTTTAAATTTAAAATCTTTTAGATTTTTAAATACATACAATTATATCTCATGGCAGATAGAAAATCCCTCCATGTTCGAGGATTCGTCGAAGATAAACATACCACCCACGACGACATCGCGTGACAACGTCTCCTCGCTAAGTATTACCAGCGGTTGTTAAATTCACCTTCGTTTGAGAGAAAATCTGTACTTGTAATCACACAATGACCATCGGATATTAAATTGTTAACCCCACCAAGAAGTATTTTTACCCTTGAAATGTTCCGGAATAATATCCGGTTTTATTGGTATCCAGTTTGGAGGACCATCGCGTTGAATGTTTTTCGGAGTTCAGCATACTCGCTATCTTTTTCATGTTGTATTCGTTGCTCTTCTTCTACTTTTAGTCTCGCTTGCTCCATCTCTTGAAGAAATAATTCATCGGAGGTTGGTTCAACATATTTAAATTTATCTTTGTTCGCTTTGTTCAGATCATGATGAAATACAAAGTGACCATCGTGTATTGAAATCCAGATATGATAAAATAAAATCTGAACACGACAAATTGAAATTCAACGATGATAAACTTGCCAACAAGCATAAAGAAGTTCTCGCTGAAATAAATCAATACACGATGATCTACCACTGCAATCGTAGACTTATTAGAAGAAATCAAAGAAAAAGAAAAAAGCACGTTTTAGTGCTGCTTTTGTTCCCCTTCGCCTTTATATTTGTTAAAACTTGGCAACATTGCTTGTAGCGTGTGCTGAGAAACACGGGACATCCCTTAAATTTGTCGTATGTTAAGAAGTCAGTCGAAAATATATATCATACTACCTTTTTATTAAATTGAAGAATGAATGAAAACAATGAACATATTTCACCTATAATGTATGGTGTTCTTAATTATCTTTGTTTTGTTTTCCTTTCCTTCTGTGTGGATAGGAGATTGTGTGATTTTATTTTCCTTCCTTTCTGTTTTGATAGGAGATTGTGTGGCTTGTTTTCAGCGCCACTCGTATACCTTGAAAAGATATTTGCTTTCTTTGCCTATATTTCCCTTGTGGCTAGATAGTCCCAAATAATATTCCCCATGTTAAATTCACTTGTCGCTCGATAGGCCCACCATATTAAATGTCCCTTGTCGCTTGATAGGCCTGCCATGTTCAAATTCCCCTTGTCGCTACATAGGCAAATATGGTGTCGCTAGATAGGCCCCTATGGCTGTCGCTAGAGTAGACCAAGCCCTTTTTGACTGGATTTTCCATTGTCGCTAGAGTGACCTATAGTACTATTCGCGTTGCCTTGGAAATTGTATTCTAAATTTCCTTCGTTTAGACAGATCATCGTATGGAAAAAAATAATACAATGATCATATTGGTCATGACAAACTACAATGTAAGTAAATCAAACAGCATTGCACAATGTTAGGTAGGAATACATGTGGATTTTGCAAGCCTTACATGATGAAAAATATGTTATTGGATCAATCAAAAAATTCCTACATACAAAACTCTACTTAAAAGGTTTTAAACACAAATAATTTGAAGAAAGACATCATATAAATTCTAAAGCTCAGTTCTGTGTTGACCCTTACGTTAATGCTGATCTCACTTTCGTTCAGACGAACGATTGTTTGTCTGAAATGTTCTACCTATAGCCTAAAGATTAAAAGTGGAACGATTAATTGAATAACAGTTAACAAATATAGGAATAGGATACAATGTCTTAATTGAATAACAGTTAACGAATATAGGATACAATGTCTTAATTGAATAAAAGTTAACGAATATAGGATACAATGTCATAATTGAATAACAGTTAACGAATATAGGATACAATGTCTTAATTGAATAACAATTAACGAATATAGGATACAATGTTCGTCCATTATTCTACAAAAAGAAATATTTGAATTCGTTCTGCAAATGAAACCGTCATTATTATTAAAATCTTTTTTTTATAATTTCTTTAATGTGCCTTTCAAAAAACATACGCGCATTATCTATATCATAAAATACAACTTGAACGCTAATTTTAAGATATTACACTATTACTTATATATATATATTCTCTGCCTCCACCCTCTCTATCGGTATATAAATATTTCAAGTTAACATAATGTAATTGTGCACTCAATGCAAGTACTGTTTGCTGAGGCGCTTTTTATATGTTATAATTTAGAATATGATATGTGAAATTTATTTATTTGAAACCCTTGAAGTAGAAACCGTTTAATACTAAAAAAAGCGTTATCATTTATATTTCCATTTACAATACAAAGAAAGGAAAAACATTTTACCGCCAATAAAGTAAGGTGCATATGAACGACCGAATGCAACAAGAGTTAATAACATAAATAGCAACGTATAAAATACAGAATGTAAAGATAAATTCTCTTTCGTCCGCAACACTAATTTGTCTATGACAGCTGATAACTGTTTGTTACAATCACTGAAAACTGCAGACGCATGAGGTCGTTTTGACTATAAATCTCTAAATATGGTAATCGATCCATCATCCCTTGCTTTTTATCTCTTACTTTTGACACATCGTATGTATTCATGTATAAGGTGAGTCCAACTGCAAACTGCACAAAACCAGATATGCCATCACAACATATGCATTGGCAGAGCTGGGTCTGTGCAAAGTGTGAAGATTAATCAGTGGAAGAAAACAAAATAGAAAATGAACTGAAGGCACATTAAGATCAGGAACGTTAAGGTTGTCAATTTGACCCGACGCGAATATATAGTCTACATGTTTATTGAACATAAATAGACCTTCAGTTGTAAAAGTGGTCGTTAATATATTGCCAATAATGTCCAAAGTATCGAAAACAGCTTACAATCAGAGAAACTGTTCATGGTAAGTCTGAGAATACGCGGTAACATACACAGATGATTCTTGTTTTGGAGTATCAAAGCTCATATAATGATGCCCAAAGGCCTTGTATCGCGAACGCATACTACAGCCAAGAGTCGGGCACAATATCATTAGAAACCCTGTTGATGCGACTTTAATTAATTTCCTCTTACGACATGCCCGAAGGTGCATAGTGTCTGACCTACATTCTCAAAGCTTAGGGTTTTCACACGGTAGGAATGTAAGACACTGACTATTTCTATATCTATATTTAGCTTCTCTATTGTTTATGTATCTTTAATTGTGTCAGTCACATCTTTCACCGTCGTAAGCTGTTCTTCAGGTAAGGAAAACAGGATATTCACACACTTAACATTTACCTATAATTGTAAGTTGTCAACAACTTGTTTACCCAGCAAATGTTAAAGATCAGTCTTTAATACAGTGAGATTAAAATATTCCATTATAAATCTTCACATTATATTGTGTTACTGGTTAAGATCAATATGAATAGGTAGGGTTTACATAACTAATTAATTAGTAATTAACTATCGACGTTATTAATTAAAATTACTAAATGCTTAATTGCTTTAAATATGTACTACTTCGGAATTATTCTGTGCTTCTTGAAAGGAATTATAGAATGAACAAGCGTGTTATATCAATTTAAAACATTCTATATTTTTGGGCTTGTGGTAGTACTAATTATATGTAATTTAATTCATAATACTGTAGGTGTCTTTTGAATGTTCGATTCTATTTTATACATAAATTGCTTCTTGTATTTAAATAAATTCTTAGTTTTTTTTACTTCGTCAAGTAACATATTGTAAAACCTGGAATCGTTTCATTATACATTTGTCTTGTGCATACTGTTTGCACCATCATGGCCATCGTTCCCACTAATATTTTTTACTGTGTGCGCAGAATTTCGAAACTGCTGCGCAGCATATGTAGTTGCTACCAAAACATGTGCTTTGAAGTTTGAAACTGCTGCGCGACTTTTACTAATGAGCTGCGCGGCCGCACAGATGAGCACCTTAGCGGGAATATTGATTATGCTATTGACCTCAACTGGCTTAACTAATATTCTATCTGGGATATATCAATATAATTACATAATTGCTTTCAGGAGTAGGAAACATATACAGAATATTCATCACAAGTGAACCTTTATTTCGAACATACAATCTTTGTTTTATCACCAGTGTAATAATTACATTAACAAAAACATTAGATGTTTGCGTTAGATCCAAATTAATCACACTAGTTTGTCATTTTTAGCATTGGTGACAGAGAAGAAAGTTGAAACCTTTAGGATGCTATGTAATGCGTAGTTTTTGGACCAAATACACAGCTTAATAAAGTAGGGTTTTTAAAGAAAATATGGCATTTGGTCCTTGAATGCTTGAGTATAATGCTATGGAAATGGTAAATATAAATCAGGTTAAATTATTGACTTCAATTATTTGTTATTCATTCAACAATTAGCAGACGTGTGCTTTTGAAGCACACGTCAAGAAACATTCTTCATAACGTTTGTTAGACATAAATCAAACAAAAACATATGACGATTCTTAGAGAAGAGAGTAAAATCTCCCCTTTTGAAGACGTTGATCAATGAGGAAGGAAATATGTTCCTACAACATCCCATTTATTTAGAATAGTATGGAGTCATATGCCGTGAAAAAATGCAAGACAAGTTACACCAAAGACTGTTTCCAGAATCAATCCAGCCTACAATGGTCAGAATGATTTGTAGCACTGAAATGGAGAATTTGTGCAATGATGTGTTCTATATATTCAAAAAAAAAGATATATTAGGCTTGGGATGTTTGCTTGTGGTTACCATACAGAGGTTTACATTTAGAAGATAAATCACCTAAATGCTTTATTGCTTTGGCAACTATTTCTGAAGAACCTACAGATGAACACATAACACGTTGATATAGCTGATAATACCATAATAATATTGAAGACTTCGTATAACGCATAATCATTACAAGCACTAAGCGCTTTACCAGATCTATGTTGCTGTTCTAGGGTTTAACGCCATTTTTCAGCACACGATAGGCTATACAAGGCGGCGAGTATTATTGGTGGATGAAGAACCCGGGAAACACCTCGGAAAGAACCACCGACCCACGATAAGCCACTGGCAAGCTTTCTCACACAACTACATTAGACGAATCTTAGACTCAAACCCACGCAGACAGAGGTGAGATGGCAGTGATCCGTAACGGAGAGCGCTTTAGACCTCTCGGCCACTCGGGGCCCCTACCAGATCTATAATGATACAACTACAAAATAACAAAAGACACAAGAAACGCCCTGAAATTAAAAAAACCCCAAAAATGCTGAACATATTTTAGGCAGGGAACATTATTAGGTATTTAAGTTTGTTCTTGCAGTCGAATAAGGTTAGTTTTAAGAGCACTCTTCAAATGGATCACTGTGTCGTTGTGCCTAATTAAAATGGGCAGTGCGTTCCACTTTGCTGGGCCTTGGTATGCAAAGTAACTTTGTCCATATGACTTCGTTTGTATAGTGGGAATAATGAGTATACCAGTAGAATGATACCTGCGATATTACATCTAATCAGTCAGATGTCAGAAACAATTTCACGCCAAAGAAATTATTTGTATTGGTCGTTATCATATGTTCGATTTTTATTCCGCATTTGGTAAATTCATGTATTTCATGCAGAAGGAATTGATTGAAGTACAATTCACAGAATGACACACAACTCTAAATTATCCACATTTTCCTCATACGCCTTTTATAACGCTGGATAATATTGATTAGCTTCAAATACTCCATTAGGATTTCAGTCTCTTAAAAGCTTCGTCTTGTAAAAGATGGATGTTATATACAGGTCATATTCTCCTGATCTGTTTCCACGGGTTATCGACACGCTTCTATGAAACGATATAGCCACGGGTTATCGACACGCTTCTATGAAACGATATAGCCAATAAAAGATATAGACAAAAACAATTAAAATGGGATGTTTTATATCCAAGAAAATGGAGATAAAGAAACTTAAAATCGAGAAACCAAAATTAAATAGAAACACAAACATGACACAAATATATGCTTATGTTCCAGCTGGACATTAAAATAGGCACAACAACAAAGGCAAAAAATTATGGAAAATCACTTAAACCAGCTGAAAATATTGATTAAAAGTCCAAATATGATTTCCAAAAAATAGTATTTATTTAATAGCAAAATATGGTATGTATGTATGTATGTATGTATGTATTTATGTATGTATGTATGTATGTATGTATGTATGTATGTATGTATGTATGTATGTATGTATGTATGTATGTATGCATGCATATATATATATATATATATATATATATATATATATATATATATATATATATATATATATATATATATATATATATATATATATATATTCACGATGAGTGGAATTGTACTACAGTCTACCTTTAGTATTAATTGATAAAGAACTAGAGCTTTTTTAGTTATTGGTTAAGGCCGTTGAAACGAACGAAAAATATAAAACATTAATCATCCTAAATAAAACTGAGTTATAGAGTTCAAAGAGAAATCAAAAATGGAAGGCGATGACGTAAATAATGGTTAGTGAAGTGCTGCAGTGTCAACAGTCTCTTGCTGAATCATATAAAATAGTATTCCCGTATTTTAATTCTGTATAGAAATCGATAAAAGTTTTTGTCTACAAATTAACTTAGAACGCAAGTATTTTAAGGGAAAAAAATCACTTGAAATCCAATATTTGGAAGAAAAAAGATAAGTATTAAGGCATGATAGACTATTCGTACTCAATACAACAGCAATACGTCTGATTAAAATGCAAAAAAGATTTCCGGATGTGGGCCAACCTTCTATTAACTTTTGAACTTTGTAATAATAAAGACATGTTTCATATCACGTACCCCAGGTATGGCCTTGATTTAACTCAATAATTCTTACTCTGTGAAAGAATATTTGTTTTATAAAAGTTGATTACTTCAACTGTCCTGGTTCGGAATACTACTAATTCTACTACTACTACTACTACTACTACTACTGCTACTACTACTACTACTACTACTACTACTACTACTACTACTACTACTACTACTGCTACTACTACTACTACTGATCACTGTCTTTGTGTATAATTTAAATGAGCAATGCGTTCCATGTTGCTTGTCCCTGGTATGCAAAAACACGTTGTCCAAATGACTTCGTTTTATTGTGATAATAATGAGTATATGATTGGCAGAAGAGGTGCGCAAGTTTCTTGCTTGTGTGTACACCATTTGTGAGGCCAGTTAAGTATGTTGGACTGGAGTCAATCAGTGAAACGTAACTCAGAGAACTAATTTTATGTTTGCTTCTGGATCGAATGGATATCCAGTGTAGAGTGCATAGCAGTAGCGAGAAGTCCTGTCATCGTGGTATCCTAAGGATGATCCGATCAGCTGCATTTTGAACATTTTGAAGTTTCTGCAGTAGATATTGAGACGCACCAGACAGAACTGATATACAAAAGTCAAGTCTTAAAAATAATAATGACCACATAGGTGTTTTAGTCGCATCAAATGAAGATATTTGGGACATGTTGATGCAATGTGAGAGAACTGTCCAGAGTAACATCTAGGTGTCGTACTGACTGTCATTTTAATGTTCGCGTTGCAGATATGTATTGTTTGGGGTAAAGGATGTGAATGAGAACGTCTTTGTATTGTAATCAGATTGGTTTTAGTTTTATCATCGTTTTTCTTCAGTTTGTTAATGTCATATGTTACTTCACATCAGAAATGCGCCTCTCTGCTCCTTGGATTGTAACATCAACTTCAGTTCAGTGGTTAGATTTGTGTTGTTGAGTGTCATCATCCTACAATTGGTGAGACACTGGATGTTGATTTATAACACATGAGAGCGTCTGAGTGTATATAATTAAGCGAGTATGTCCAAGACGAGACCCTGTGGAACACCACAACTTAGATCAACTGGGCTGGAGTGCATTCGATTTGCAGATACAATGTGTGTGCTGTTCACTAAGTATGACTTGAATCACAGTACGGCTGTATTATGAATGCCAAATATATGCTGGAGACGGTGAAGTAATATATCATGGTCTATTGTGTCAAGTGCTGCAGACAAATCAAGCAGGGTTAGGACTGTAATTTATAAGCTATTTAAAGCTGAAAGAAAGTCATTAAATACTATCAGAGCAGTTTCAGTACTGTGGCAATGGCGATATGCTAACTGTACATTAGTAACAACACTTTGAATTCAGATGAGATACAACTTGGCTTAGAACAAATTATTCTAAGATTTTTATGAACAGGAGATTAGAAACTGGGCGGTAGTTCTTTAAATCGTTTTGGTCGTTTGTTGGTTTCTTTAGCACTGTCAAAACTAGATACAATATTTATGTCATTAGGTTTTTACCAATGAAAAATAAAAATGTCAGGTCAAGCAGAACTGGTATTATATCTACTAAAAAATCAGGTGCAATAAACAATATACCATTACAGTAGCATGCAATGAAATAAAACAATAAAATATCAGACACATAATTCAATTAAATTAGATACATATAACAATAGACATCCTGCTGATCAAACTCATGTTAATATTACTTGAACAATGTTTGATATGGGTATTACGGCTGTCTTCCTGCATTAAGAAATATCTACAGTTTACGACATAAGTAAACCTCCACGTATATAGTTATACTTGGAAATTTCTTTTTTCGTAGCTGTCTTCTGTGG
The DNA here is from genome assembly GCA_029339505.1 of Unio delphinus. Taxonomy (NCBI): domain Eukaryota; kingdom Metazoa; phylum Mollusca; class Bivalvia; order Unionida; family Unionidae; genus Unio; species Unio delphinus. The sequence continues at coordinate 12,602,087 of JAQISU010000055.1, read as the reverse complement.
CAATATAACAATATGCACAATTGCAATGAATTCTGATCACATTGATACCATTTCAGACATATCTTTCAAATGAATTGTCTTCCATCATGTATTTCAGATTTTGTCAATGTTACACCTACTAATTCTGTGTTCATAAATCGGTGAAGAATTGATATGAAAACAAGTTAGGGCTTGCGATGTCACTAGTGGTCAATGAGATATAGTTCTCAAACTTGTTTATTTAAATCTCCATATGTTTTCTATTATAGCTCCATGTTTTATATTCTTAAGTATGTTTTGGTTTAGATAAAGGCTTATTTTAAATGCACGTTGTCTAAAACTTAACTAATGTCTGCGTTTTCAAAACAAAAACGCGAGTTGTAGTTTTGCTCACGCTGCAAATCACCTCCCTTTTAAAAATGATCATTGTCGTAATAATTGTCATCTACCTTTAGAGCTATGCTTAAATGTTTACGTTATGACATTTTTTATATTGTCTCTGTTAAGATAGTTTCAATGAATCATGTGTGACATCCTACAAAAACAATGGATGTACTGACTATACACTGTGCATCATTGGGTTATAAGTGACTGTTAAAACCAAAATCTTTTTTGCTGTATATTTAAAGCATACTTTGTAATGCCTCTGGTGTTCATTTTATCCGATTCAGCTCTTTTCGACGATGATTTAATATTTCTTTAATTTTCAATTTAAGCGACAGTTCAGCGATAATAATTATATCCGACATTATTACTGAAAGAAGCAAACGCGAGTAATTCAATTCTGATAAAATAATCAATTTTACGATGCTTATAAAAAATCCGTGAAAATTAATTTGACATAGTTATTATACTTTATGGAATCATCTCGAAACAATAAAAGTGTGGCTGTTTTGCCAAGAAAAACGTTGGGCTATTGTCTTTCCTGTTGCTTCTGTTACTTAACAGCTGATAGATATACTTGACAAGAGTTGAAATTATTTGAGTAATATATATATAAGCAGCAGAAGAGGTGAACAGACCAAGTTTTCAAGCAAAAATAAGGCTTCTACGGAAACCGAAAATATCTAACAAAATGCAGAGGGGGGTGAACAGACCAATTTTTACAGGCGTCGATTTAGCAAACTGAGGTTTTCTCGAAAATGCTTAATATAAGCCTCCATTCATCAAAATAAAATTAAAAAAAAAAGACGCCATTTAGTTGACGTTCACCTCCTCGGCTGCTATGAAAATCTTCGATTGGAAATCCGAAGGATTTTACTAACTAAATATTTGATCAAGTCCGATACGATATCTTGTCCGAGGGTCTGATAAATTTATCGTCACAAATCCGTGTGGGATTGTCTGAGCGTGACTAAAGAAATTTCTAAATCGATTATGATCCATATCACCACCGCACCAAGTTTGCCAAATATTTCTAAGAGTATGAGTATCAACTCCGTTAAATACACACAGCATATTGCAGTTATCTCTGATCACTTTTGGTATTTGAGTGTAACGTTGAGTGATATATATCACATCGGTGTTTTTGTGACGCCCCCGGGAAAATATTCTAGCAGGATTCTTTTGATTATCTAACATGATATCATCATATACGACTAAATTGTTAATACTTCCATCAATATCATCAATGTTCGGTGCTTCTTCGATATCGGTTATAAACTCAATAACACCATCGCCGTTAATTTCTTGCGCGGCATCATTAAAATCCTTTAATACTTCATAACATCGTTGATCGTCTACACTCGGAGCAATCATGTACAATTTATCCCACTTCATCCATCTCGTTATCAAATTAAGTAGCAATTGTGTTTTACCACTTCCAGATGGTCCGATGATAATCGCGCGAATAGAATTTGGTAACATTGCATGGTGTCTAATAGGTTCCCGTCGTCGAGTAGCTGAATAATCAATTACATTCATAACTGTTATATATAAATTATGGATCTATATTGTGTGAAGTGTAGGACGCGTACTGGCACAAATGACTTGACGACTATTACAACGAAAAATAATCGATCAGCGCTTTCTGGTAAATGCGTACAGTGTAGTACAAAGAAATTTAGATTTACTTCCCTTGGTAAAAATTCTTCGAATTTTCCAACCAAGGCTTTAAAAAAAAACGAGGAGGTGATATTGCAGCCAAATTGACAAAACTCCCAGGAACACCGTGGGCAAAGTATCCAGGAGAAAAGCACCTTCCAGGATATAGCTACTGTGGACCGGGAACACGATTAGATATCAGACTTGATGATCAAAATCAGCCCCGACCCGGCGAATATCCAATAAACGCTATTGATAAGGCGTGTCATGCTCATGATGTCGCTTATAAAAGCAGCAATCTTCAACACAGACATCTCGCAGATGTAAAATTAATTCATGCGTTAAATGCTATTCCTGATAAATCCTTCAAAGAAAAATTGGCTTCTTGGTTGGTAAAATCTGCTATGAAGGGTAAATTGATGTTAGGTGCTGGTAATTGAAAATGCTAGCATTTTAATATGGAATCTATTTATTATTCTCCGAGAGGATACTGGAGAGGTTACGCAGCAATCAATAAACTCGCTAGCGCATCAAAGGTGAAAAAAACTACAGCGGCAAACTGGTTATCTAAACAAGCAATATGGCAAATTTATCTACCAGCGCCTAAACAAATTAACTATTCGCATTTTGATGTTACAACACCTAATGTAGTTCATCAAGCTGATATACTATTTTTGCCGCATGACAACGGTTACAAATACGCGTTAACGTTAGTTGATATTGCAAGTCGATACAAAGAAGCAGAACCGTTAAAAACAAAATCATCTACTGAAGTAGCTTCTGCATTTGAAAAAATTTATCGACGAGGTCCTCTGCGCTGGCCAAATCTGTTACAAGTTGATCCTGGCAAGGAATTTCAAGGTGTTGTTACATCTACGATGAAACATCATAATGTCGCCATCAGACGAGGACACACTGCGCTACATCGCGATCAGGCAATTGTTGAACGGTTTAATAAAACCCTTGCTGAGCGGTTATTCGGATATCAATACGCAAAAGAATTCATACAGGATAAACGATCCCGTGAATGGGTCAAGAGATTACCAGCTGTGATTACCGCAATCAATAATGAGATTACTAGAACAATTAATATGAAACCTGTCAACGCTATTAAGAAGGCGTCTATCAAAATGGAAATCCAAGGAATTTCACAAAAAGATTTCAAAGAACCAATTCTTGGTAGTAATGTCATTGTAAGGTACTTATACGAACCAGGAGAGCTTGAGGGTGGTAAAAAAAGAGCTACTGATCCTATTTGGAGTGTCACTACGCATAATATATCCGGTATAACACGATCAACTGGTAGACCTCCAATCTATAGACTGGATTCAACTGCTCCTCAGCGAGGATTTACACGCGAACAATTACAAGTGATTCCCGAGGATACTCAATTGCCACCGCGTGGTCTTAACTAGCACCTGATGCCAGAGGCATTGTGCTGGCACCTCTGCGTCTGTTGCACTCAAGACAAGTCAACCTCACATTGTTTCTGACATGACCGAGATTGTTATCTTTTCTATCTACGGTGAATTGGCGAGGATCTTTATCCGACCAATTCCAACTCATTATACAATTACAACTTGCGCAGTGATTGTTCTGTTGTTGCTTTAGTGTCTTAATTAATTCAGCATCAATGTCAAATTCTCTTTTATTTTTTTTATCCTGTTGTTTATAGCCAGAGAGTTTTTTTCTGATTATATCACTGATTTTATCACCAGTGATAATATCGTTACCAATGATTTCATCATTAACCACAATTCTTCGAAGTTGGTTTATTCGCCGTACTCTGGATACTGCGAGATAAACTAAATTTGACCACTCAATATGATTATCTACTATCCAAAGAGTTGTATCGGATATAGTCAATCCCTGTGAAGAGTGTATTGTTGCTGCATAACCTAACGTCCATGGGGATTTATCAGCACCTAATGCATCTTTAACGACGCTGATATCAACCAGCACAATATCATTTAATACTAAATTCTGCTTTTGTTGTTGTCCAGGAATGTCAACGTCGATATTCTGCTTTCGTGTATCCTTAGGTCTATAACAGAGTGGTACTGGAAGCGTTGCAAATTTTTCTTTATGTAGCGCAAACAACTTCATCTGAAGTGCGTCTCTGACTATTTTTCTACTCGCGATTATTAAATCATTTGGCCTCCACATTTCCCAAAAATCATTCATGGGAGTTTCTGAAATTATTTCACGCGCTATTTCACATTGGATTTTATCCGGTTGTAATCTAATTAGCGCTTTGAACTCGCGTAATTGTTCATCAAGTGATCTATGGTCGGTATTAATCTCTTCATAATAATCTACAAATCCTTTTAACCATTCATGTGGAGATCCACCAACAAATGGCTGCGGTTGGCCGTGATCCCCGCACATGACGACTTTTGTATTTTTCAATAACAACCATTCAAGAAATATCTGTAATACTGTCAATGATACCGTGCATATTTCATCCCAGATTATTACATCAGGAATGAATTTATCTCCCATTCGATCAGGAGTCCATGTATCGCCTTTCCATCGAAAGAAGCTGTGATAAGTACAGGCTTTTACCCCCCGCGCTATCATCTCTCTGGCGAGTCTGTGAGTTGGTGTTAACACAATCATGTTAGAAACACTTGTGTTTCTATTACGAAATAATTCGATTGCACGAGTTGTCTTTCCTGATCCACCACAGCCGTTTAAATAAACTGTCTTGTATCTACAAATCGGATCGGATACAGGCGGTGCAGTAGAAAATTCTGATTGAATCTCTGAGATATTATGGTTACTTTTCAAGTATTTATCATCCATAGCAACGTCTGCGGATTTACAATATTCATGTAGTGTTTCTTTTTTAAACCTCCAATTTCCCCACGCTTCCTTAGGATCTGTGAATTTAGCTACATCTGATTTATATTTCTCATGGATATACATCGAATCAGTAGCTACTCTAACCGCGGTATTAGGAAATCTATTTATCATCGAGAATAGATTAATACAAGAATAGGCTAGCATAGAACTTCTCAATTGTGTGTATTGACAACTTTTTCCATCACAGTAGGTAACAACCGTACCTAGTTTCTTACCATTTCGAAGGACATCATCTACCCAAACATTATTAGTTCCGCTCGCAGATTTGTAAGCTTCCTCATCTAATTCCCCTGATAGAAAAGCGTTCTTACGGGTTACAAATTTCCCTTTTTTTATTAAATCAGATATTATGAAATTGTATTCTTCATCGTCTATGATTAATCTAGAAGAGTATTTTGCATTATCAAATCTTCCACCTTGAGTGAATTTACCGATTATTTTTCGTCCGAGATCTTTAGCCTCTCTATTACTACCTTCGAATAATTTCTTAGACCAATCCATAAGTGTTTCACAATCTCCCAATTGTTTTCGTTGTTCGTTAATTATTTTTTCTAGATCAGGTTTTGGTAACCAAACATCTTTCTGAGCGTTATAACAAATAATCGCTTCACTGACAATTAATGATGTTAGCATACCACAATCGATCATATATCGCAATAGCACTATTGGCATCCACGCTTTTTCATACATATGTCTACCAAGCCAAAGATAACTACACGGATGTAACCCTGTAGCTAATTCGAATGATATCACACGAGCGAACCCGGTTAAATCAAAATTAGAACTGCTAGCAGTTCCAGGCAATGGACCATTAATCGCAACACGAGTCATTTCATGTGTTGGATGTCCAAATCGTTTGAAGTACTCAGAGCATTCTCCATATCCGAGAAAACTTCCAGGATAACACGCGGATATATCAATTGAAATCATACCATCACGTGAGTATTTCGTATTCCACAATCCTCCATGACCAAATTCGACGCAACTCAACTTCACGTCCTCCAGAAAATCACTTCGTGTTGGACGCCATGAATTCTTTTCTCTTGCGAAGTGAGCTACCACTGATGGAATAGTAAAACTATCCGTAAGTAGTTTTTCTACAGTAGAAACACTAGTGTTTCCTTCTAAATACTCATTAGCGATTTTTCTCATTCTAGTATCTAATTCTTCAGTTCGATATAATTCACCATTTGGTTTTACAAACTGATCAAATCCTATTTCCGGATCCTCATTACTCCTGAGTAACCATACTGACACAGGGTCGTCTTTGGTTAACGCGTGAATAGCATCAAATAATTTCTCTTCATTAAAATGATACTCATTTTTTAAACCATCCCTAGAAAATTCTTTAGGGATATATCGAACAGTTCTTTCTCGTGGAAATATATTTACCGCGGGTGTCCACGCGTGTTTGTTATGATCGATAATTTCAATTGGAGCTCCTCGCGATTGATATTTCGGTTCGTATAATACTTCTCCGGTTATTGTCGCTACCGATATTGGAAATTTTAATAATGCTTCTAATTTAGCTATATCGGAAATCGTTGCTCCATGTTGATTCACTGTTAGTTCCCATTCGGTTATTTTTTTTCTTCGTAGATCAGTTAATTTGTTTCCCCGGGATGCATTTGTAAAGTGTTCTATTAACCGTGTTGCTACACAATTAAGTGGCAAAGCCACTGATGATGAAAACATCGGAGCTAGTTTTGCAATACTTGGATTATTATTTATTGGATATAACCCATACACAACTGCTGTTACAGGGTAAGATTTCTCATAGTATGGTTTGTCAATTCCAGTTAGAATTCCTGGTTTGGAATCTCTACTCACAATAACAGTTTTTTTATCCTTAAGGATTGGGTCAAATTTATCTCTGATAATCCATTCACCTTCCTCTTCGATAATGAATTTTATTCTAAAAAAATACTTCAGTAGAGATTTCCCGCCAAGGTGTGAAAGTAATACAGCTGCTCTTATATCATTCATAGTAGCATCAATTACAGGTACATTGACATCTTCATCAATAATTCGAAATGTCGACCACGTATGAGATGCTCCATCACGCTTAAACTCATTAAAACAGTCGCTGATTTTACTCAATAGTGGTTTATCATCTACTAGACTTTTAGGTATATCAGAGATTCTATCGAGATTAAATCTAGCATTTTTCCAAGGCTTAATTTTCGATAATCTCTTGAACTCCTTCATATTATAATTAAAACAAGTATTTAAATAAGAAAATTTTATATAATGAATCATTGCAAATGGCTTATGATTGGATCAAAGACTCCGTGTAACAAATCATGTAGAAATGAATTCTGTGGGTATCATATGCAGAGTGTGAGAAATGGTTCGGAGGGACCTCTACCATGTTTGCATTGTGGGGTAGGTGTAAGAGGCAAGTCGCAGTTATGCATTAATTGCGGGGGTAAGCGTTATAGAGAGTTAAAACGTTATTATGACAAGCGAAGAATCAAAAATCCTGACGACGTCAATAGCAAAATCATAAAAACTGCTCAAGATTACTTAGGCAGATTTTCCAATGTTATAATTCAGCCAATTAACGAATTAGACAAATAGATATATTATATATACAAATGAGCCAAGAATTTCAAAGACATCCTGTTATTAAAAATTACGAAGCTTCTAGTGATGGTGTTGTTAGACACAGTAAAAATAAGAAATCTGTTGGGTGTGATAATGGTATGGGTTATTTGAAGTTTAATGCTGGAGGGAAAATGTATCTCAATCACCGTTTCGTTTATGAAGTGTATAATGGATTAATCAAGGATGGTTTTGTTATTGATCATATTGATTCTAATCCCAAGAATAACAAATTGAACAACCTTCAAGCTATTTCTCAATGTGAAAACACAAAACGAGGAAGAACTGGGAAATACCCGAAAATTGCTAGACCTGTAAGATCGTTTAATACTGACACGGAGATGGTATTTCAATCAATAACAGAAGCTGGTAGGTATTTCGATATTTATCCGTATTCTATTCAATGCGTTGCTGAGAATAAAACCAAGACCGCTTTTTCAAAGCGTTTTAAAAACAAAATTCGGTTTATTTATGTATAATACGGGAGATAACTCCGTTAGGTATAACGCGTGTGAAATCCATAGGATTTCCACCAATGACAGAGTTACGGATCTTAAACACGGAAACGCTAGTGTTGGAAAATCTTCGATTTTTCATTGGTTGTTATAATTACATAAATCTGAACAAAACACAATCAATTTTGTCTTTTTTCAAGTATTAACAGAACTGTTTTATAAACACGTCGTATTTAAACATTTTTTTTAATGTCTGTTTCAAGTATTATATGTGTTTTCAACGTTGTCAGTGATCGCTAATAAACAAACAAATAATTACAATCACTACACCTATTTTATATCACCTCGTCGTAATGAGTGTATATATACAAATTCGTCTTTATTATAATTGGGCATTAGCCGAAATTCAAGTGTAAACAAAACCACACCGTCACACGTGGTATGAACGTTATTATTGACATTCAAAACCAAAGTTTCGATTTTGCGGTTTTGTTTACACTTGAATGTAGAATAGCCCGCGTCATCCATTGTCATTGAAATCAATTCATTCATTGTTCACCTATAATCTATTGTTGTACCGTCGTCAGTCATTGAAATCAATTCATTCATTGTTCACCTATAATCTATTGTTGTACCGTCGTCAGTCATTGAAATCAATTCATTCATTGTTCACCTATAATCTATTGTTATATGTTTGTCGGTTAACCGTTGAGCGCGCTGCTTGATGTATAAAACACCAAGGGGGTTTAAAACGGTAAATGTGCCGTCGTCATTCATTATATATAATCATAATCACCTATAATCGCATTAAGCTTCTGGGTATACTAAGATGATCAACACCTTAGTGTATCCAGAATTCATTTTGAAAATACTTTGTATTTTTAATACTTTGCATTTTTAATACTTTTAAAGAATTTTCATACTTTGTATTTGAAATACTTTGCATTTAAACAAATATATTTTTATATATATATGAATATTGAAAATCTCAAATTGATTATTATTGAAATCAACAAGTTGAAGGATGAAAATGTAAAATTATGTTCAGGTTTGGATTGTGATCAAATTATGACTGATTTCGAGGATATACAATTTGCAGAACAGACAGGAAAATATGTTCTATCTAAGAAATATTTTTTAATCAAAAATATACAAAAGCTTATACGTGAGAGCTTAGTAAATACTGAAGATGTTAATGTCTTCGTACCATTATGTAGCATCGTTGAACGTGTACGTAAGCAATTAGGATTAGAATATGAACAAAAGAGACTTATTAATTGTAAAGTGAGACAATTAAAAATGTTAATGGAAAACTCTGAAGGTGATGAGCCCCACGCGTAGAGAGCCTCCTTTATTTGTATAACCAGTACGGTATGAGGAAGTAAAATTATGTGTGTGACTCAGTACAATAACAAGGAAGTATTAAAATGATTTACATTTTTTAGTTAGTGATTTCTTTCGAAATGCTTTGCAAAGAAATACTTTGCATTTGACAATTAGTGATACTCTTTTAATAATGATAGGACAATCATTAACTACACGGAACACTAAAGAAAGACTTGAAGCTCTTAAAAAAATATTACCCCTTCGGGATAGAATCCGCGAAAAACTTCAACAACGGCAATTATTTCAGACTGACTTCACAGAGGATACAGAACAACTCTTCAAACCTATTGTTAGTGCAACTGAGGGTGTGAAAACAGCAATCTCTAAACAAGAAAGCACGCAAAAAGAGTCCTTTCTCCCTGTGTTAGAGAAAATAGCAAAACGAACTAAGCAATCAAAAAAATCATTAAAAACACTTCCTGCTGGTTTTGTAGATGCTATAGAACAACGAGAACAAGAACGAAAACAACAACGAGAACTTCAGGAAGAAATTGAACGATTAGGTGATGTTGATATTTCCTCACTAGAAACGCAAGCATTTCCACCTGAAGAATTTCAAGAACAACAACAAGAAGAAGAAGAGGGAGCTGTTCCAAGGAGGGACTATAATCCTGAAAATATATTTACAGTTGATGCGTTAAATACAATCAGAAGTATCCAAACACTCAATGGTTTAGCTAAATTTACCAACGACAACATTAAAAAAGATAAGAGAAATGAGTATTTAATAGACGACACGTCTAAAAAATTTATAAACAGTAAAGACCTTTGGGCAAATAAGGTGTTTTTAGCAAACAAGAAGGAAAACAAAATCAACAAAAAAATAAAATCTGATTATGACCAATTTCTAGCTATGGTAAAGGGGGTCACAGTAGCACCACCAGCATACACAGCAGACCCAATCCCTGATGAAATACAAATAATGGCAGAGGCTGATTCTAAGAAGGGTGCAACTGGTACAACTAAAAAAAAGGGTAGTGGTTTAGTTAGTAAAAATCCTATAGATTTTCACGCTAACGTAACATGTCCCGGCAATATTCTCGGTGATATAGCACGATTAGAAGTACTTGTAGGAGGAAAACGAGCCGGGAATAACTCAGCAGAAATAATCAATGAAGCTGCTGATATCTGTAGGCGATTATTTCAAGGTGGTATCATGGATATTGCAACATATAGAGATTTCATTGAGGAGTTAGCCGAAAATTCTCATGGTTATCATAGCGATTAGATAATTGGAAATGCTAAAGCATTTCTATATAGAGAATGATCATACACTACAACCATGATAAACCAACTAACGTCTACGTGGTAAACTCACGATTACCAAAATACCGAGTATACTATGGAGATGGTCTCGGTAATACTATAATGGGATTATTTTCAAGAATGGCTCCAAAAGTGGCTCCATTTGCAAAACAGGCAGCAATGAAAGCAATTGATGTTATCCGAGATAAGGGTATTAACACTGTTGGTGATCTTGCTAGTAAGGCATTTTCAGCCGCTCGGGATAAACTAACAGCGCTAGTTCGACGTGGAAATGCTAGCATTAGAAACACTAGTGTTTCTAGAATGACTTCACTACCATCTACTGCAGTAATGCCTACACAGGTTAGTAAAATAATAAATAACGCCGTGGATAAAAAACTACAGTCGTTAATGACTAACGCCCAGGATAATATAACAGCAAATATGATAGCAGGAAGTGGGCTTCCGGGAAGTGGGCTTCCGGGAAGTGGTTTTAAGAAGATTCGCCGGAAACGTTAGAAATACAAGTATTTCCAGAAATATTTATTTGAACAGGATTTCCAATTATGATAGTTATTGTAGAAACACTAGTGTTTCTAATATTTGTGTCAGAATCACTTGTGATTCTATTTATTTGAATAGGATGCTCAGTTGTTATGGTTATTGTAGAAATATTTGTGTCAGAATCACTTGTATCAGAAACATTAATGTCAGAATCACTTGTGATTCTACTAACGCTATCTTCATTATCAGATATTTTCATCATCATTATTAAAATACACCCAACTAAATAATTAGTTTAAAAATTCTTTAGAATTTGAAAATTATTTTTATATTATAAAATATTTATAATTTGCTAATTTTGTTAGATTTTTTACTTTTTTTACTCATTTTTCTAGTGTTTTTACTCATTTTTCTAGTGTTTTTATGCAATTCATCGACAAAATTTCATGAAAATCGAGGATGAAAACCCCAGGAATTCATTTAGAGAAAATCGATTTTGATCAGATTTTTTTATCCTGTGAGGCTAAAATTATGTTGTTTCATCGAATTTTCGATGTTTTTTTTATTGATTTTGTGTTGTTTTTTGGCTAATCCGTCGACATAATTTCATGAAAATCGATTTTCTCTAAATGAATTCCTGGGGTTTTCATATGAAACTATTTTAAAATAATTTCAAAATTCTTCAGAATTTTTGATTTAGACCATCGGATATATAATAAAAATGTTCAAACAAAACCCTGATGTTGCATTTGACATGGAAGCCCCAGTACTTAAAGATACTTCTGTACGTGATTATCAATTTTTTGCTTATCACGCAGTACAACCTAATCTTCGAGGAAGAATTGAACTTCAAGTTCATGATACTAGTAAATACTTTTTACCCGCTGAAGCCTTTATTGAAGTCGAAGGTGAACTTGTAACAGATGTTGTAGCTAATACACCATATGCAGCTAATATCCAAGTTGGTTTTGTCAATAATGGTATCATGGCATTATTTGAAAGTGCTAGATATCTCATTGATGGAAAAGAAATCGAATCTATTGAACGTGAAGTTGATGTAGCAACAACAATACTAGGGCTAGCAAGATACTCTGACGATTATACAAGATCGGCCGGTCCATCTATGATGTTTGCAAAGGATGTTAAAAATACAGCGGGTAAAAATCCATTTGTTATAAGACAACCAAATGATCGTGGTGTTGGTGCTGCTGCTGCTGCTTTTGCTGGTCCTGGTGCTGGTGCTGCTGGTGGTATCGAGGATATGATTATAAATAATGATGAGAATTTCAATCTAGGAGCTGCAACAAGAATAGCAACATTACAAGGAGATCGTCGACGATTTTCATGTGCGATTCCGCTCCATCATATATTTGGATTTTGTAGAAACGTCAGAAAAGTTATTTATGGAGTAAAGCATACTGTAGCACTAGTGAGAAAGGGTGATGATAATAATGCAATCTGGCGTATTGGCGGTGCTGATGGTAAAGTAATTTTATCAAAACTATCACTGTGGATGCCAGTGTTGACTCCATCATTGTCAGTAGAACCGCGGTTGCTATCATTTATGGATCAAGGGGGAAAGAGATTATTAAGCTGGTTGACAACGTCCACAGATACCATGGATTCTAATATTGATGGTACATTTACATGGCATTTGGCAGCACGACAGGGTGTTTCAGCTCCACGGCATATATTTGTTGCTCTACAGGATATTACGAGATTAAACAATCAAGAAAGAAGTCATATGATATTTGATCAACTTGGGTGTAGTGAAGTCTCGCTGAAAATAAACGGACAACAAGAACCAGCAGAGGATATACAACTTAACTATGAAACCAATCATATTGCACGAGTTTATCATCGATTGCTATCATTTATGGGACGTGATCAAAATGTAGATACTGGTCTACAAATATCACAATTGGATTTTAAAGGTCTGTATCCGATTTATTACTTTTCCCTAGAACATCTTGACTTGATGAAACAGTCCGTAGTTGATATACACTTCCGAGCTCGTGTAACCCGTCCTGCTGGTATTGTTAATTATAGAGCGGTTGCTGTTATTCTTAGTGATAAATCAATGATACTCGAAGGTGTTGGTGGACGAATGAGACTGGTAGATGCACCAGTGGAAAATCTGTAATTGAATTTAGAATCAACCTGTTTTGTATAATGTCGTATAGTAATATCAATGTTACGTTGACACCTGGTCAAATAAAAAAATTACAATCCAAATCAGCTAAGCAATGTGGAACCACAATAACGCTGAAACCTAATCAAATGAATGGCGGAGGGAATAAACTATCGCTGACGAAAACTCAGGTTAATCATTTTAATAAAGCGCTGAAAGAAAAAAAGGGAGTTCAGGTTACTCTTTCTACAAGCGCGATCCGTAACATGGAAAAGACTGGTGGTATATTCCCGTTGTTAGGGTTGATTCCAGGGTTGATTGCCGCAGCAGCCCCAGCGGTAGCGAAGGCAGCAGCATTAGGAGCTATTGGTACCGCAGCAGGAATGGCATTGAAAAAGGCAACTGGAAAGGGGTATAAAAAAAAAGGAAAGGGTCTAAGACTACCAGGAACCCCGAGTTCATGGTACAGCGGAAAGGGTCTTCGAATTCCAGGAACGATATAGTTCGGGAATCTGCGATTCCTATGTCCAATTTTGATTTAATTGATGCCGCTAAAAAATTAAAAATAAAAAATTTCAGAGGGGTTTTTATGAGAGATCAGTTACCGGCACAACCAAATGATGTTGAAACCGGTATTATTAATTTAGATAACAGCTCCGGACCTGGAACTCACTGGGTTTGTTACGCAATTGATCCACGTGGGATTATTTATTTTGACTCATATGGATTAGCGCCGCCAAAAGAATTTATGCGTTATATTAAAACCCTTCCAATGAAGACTTGGTATTCTACGTTACCAACACAAACAATGCTTGATCCACCAATATGTGGTAATGAAGTATTAAACGTACTTGATGCTATATCCAAAAGATTTTCGAAACCACCTCATATAGTAGTAAATGAGTATACTAGCGGTAGAAAATCCATAGGATTTGAATAATAAAAAGATTTCTATAATAATGATTGATATTTGGGGACGACCTTTATCATCGCTGAAGAAACCTGATAGTGGAGTTGAAACCGTTGATAACAAGGATATTAAAAAACTAATCGAAGATGAAATATCCGAAATATTAAACCTAGCAAATATTGATCCTGGTGAAATAGTTGTATTTCAAGATCGTCAGGGTAAATTGAAAAGTAGTAATATCTCTCTTAATGATATTTTGGTTAAACAACGAGACGCAGCAGAGGATACTATCGCGTTATTTTCTGATGGGGGTAAACTCAAACCAGGTGTACTTGTTTCAACAATTACGGATAAATTAGCAACATACGATAACACGGTGAATTCATTAAAATCACTCAATGATAAATATGACGATCATATAGTTGTATTTGATCAGTTTAGTGAAACACAAAGAAATATAGTTGGCAAAATTGATAAGCCCATACTAGAATTTTTTGGAAATCCACCAGTAACCACACCAAAACTCACCACAATAAAAGATTCTATATTGGAACTAGCAACTCTTCAATCCGAATATGAAAAACACACGAAACTATTTATGACGTTTCGTAAAAACCTCATAGACAAGTTTATTGGGAGCCCATTTGATAAAATTGAAATAACACTTCCCGATATTAAAAAATCCCTCGATGAACTTAAAACATTCAACAATGGAATAAAGGATGATGCAATAAGAATGATAAACGTTGTTGAAAAAGTAAAAATTCCTCATGATAAATCTATCATCAACGTAGTATACACGATTCAACACGGATCATATACGTGGACACCTACAGATAACATTTTAAACATAACCGCAGCAGTCAAGGGTATTTATCGATTAACAATAGTATCACCGACTCAGTTTGAAATATCATCAAGTAGTTCATCTGGAGTCAATAATACGATATCAACGATCATCGACAAGAATACAATTGAACAATTCAAGATAACGACTACAGATAAAAATCTAGTCAAGGTTTCAGTAACGTGGTACGTAGAATTCGTAGCGGATTTAAGTAAACAATTAAATTGATTTAAAAATTCTTTCACGATTCAAAATTACAAAGTAATTTGTAATTGAAAATGCTAACGCTTTTAAAATAAAATGACTCCATCATCGAATCAGTATCGCTATGATCAAGTCAGAGAATTTCAAACTAAACTCAGTTCTCTCTGTGAAGAATATCAAATAAAAATCAAAAAATACAAACGAAGAATAACCACAGTTGATATCACCGTGTACTCGGTATCAGGAGTAATCACTGCTGCTGGAATAATACTATCTTCGGTTACAATGATTGCTCCGGTCGTAGTTCCAATCGCTATTTCCGCAGTGGCTACAATTGCTGGTATATTAACTAGGATCACAAAAAAACTATCATCGTGTAGCCAGAGTAAACTACATGATTATTTAATTAAATATCATATTGCATCTGCCGGTTACTCGCAATTATCCTCGTTGATATCATCGTCGTTGGATGACACAACAATATCAGATAGCGAATTTTCAACTATGGCTCAATTGTATAATTCAACAATGCTGAAATTAGAGCAGAATAATAATAATAATGTCGTCGCAAGAACTACTTCAACAAATAGTAACAAATACAACACCAGTGAAAACAAGCACGATATCAATAACCTCAACACATCCCGAATTTAGTGTGAATTTTCCAATTCCTGTTCCCGTGAGCGAGATCGCACTAGCAAAACTACGAGTGTATCATAGCTGGCCTAATATTAGATCGGTAGCATTTGGTGGTCAACAACCGAATAATTCCTTGGTATTCGCGTGGAAAAATCGTGAAGACGGAACTCCAGATTGGCAGGTTGTCTCGTTACCAACTGGGTCATACCAAATAGAACAGATCAATGCCGAATTTCAACGCAGAATAAAATCTCTCACCGGAAAAGAATCGAAAATCGCTATAACGGTTCACGAGCCGACGTTATCATCTGCGATCGAGATTAATTCCCCTGGGTATATTGTAGATATTTATCAGAGTTCTATAAGATCAGTGTTAGGATGGCCTGAACTACCACCACCGGATGACTCAGAAAATATTATTATACCACCTGAACCTAAAAAATCCGATTATATCACCGACAAAATAAAACCCATCAATGAAGTCAAGAGTTATCAAGATTTTTCTTCCAAATTTATAGGACAAGACGATAAAGGTAATATGAGATTTTACACCTCCCTAATCAAAGAAAACTTAACAGCGATGAATAATGATTTTTCATTATTGTTAATATCCATCAAATCCGGCTCTCTCATCAAAAACGAGTTTATTAGTGTAGTACAAACAGGTAACAAAATCATCAACGATATGGAAACATTTCATACGCAAATTATTCAACAAGTATTAATAAGTGAAATTTATAAAGAAGTGTTTGCGGATGAATTCAATATCCCAAAAGAGGATATTCAAACATCTAAAATCCCTGGGTATAACCCGGATAAACTAAAGAAAGAACTTAACGATGCTATTGATATTGGGTTCAAAAGAATCCACGATAATTGGAAAAAATTGAAGAATCCTACAGCAAATATTCTGAAATATAATAATGATCCAGAAGGCGGCGGTAGACATATTGCTCCGAACAATGTGAATATTTCAACGGTGATTGCACTCAATTTAGTATGTGACGTTATCGAAGGAAATTATCAAATAAATCTAGAACAATCAAATCAAGCTCAGCAAGGATATATTTTATATTCATTTGCACCAACGGCTCCTCCAGGATTTCTAATTATTGAAGACCCAACTAATCTAGTCTATATGCGATGTCATAATAATTTGTTAACGAGAATTAATTTCAAACTCACTGACCAATCTAATAATCTGATTGATTTACGAGGTGAGGTTTTACAAATTAGTTTGTTTGTGAAATCTTAAGGACTTGATCAAATATTTAGTTAGTAAAATCCTTCGGATTTCCAATCGAAGATTTTCATAGCAGCCGAGGAGGTGAACGTCAACTAAATGGCGTCTTTTTTTTTTTAATTTTATTTTGATGAATGGAGGCTTATATTAAGCATTTTCGAGAAAGCCTCAGTTTGCTAAATCGACGCCTGTAAAAGTTGGTCTGTTCACCCCCCTCTGCATTTTGTTAGATATTTTCGGTTTCCGTAGAAGCCTTATTTTTGCTTGAAAACTTGGTCTGTTCACCTCTTCTGCTGCTATATATATATATATATATATATATATATATATATATATATATATATATATATATATCTATATATATATATATATATATATATATATATATTCGCTATGTCGTATGTCCTCCTAAAAGAATTCACATATAATCTTATTAGAAGTTGTGCAACTATTGCAATATGGACATAAAATTGTGAATATTGCTGTAAATATTAGAGTACCTTATTATTCTATTTAATGCGCATCAGGAATCAAATTTTCATTTTAGAAAAAAAATATTTAATTTAATTTGTTAATGACAACGTTTGATATTTAGTTTTTCTATATATAAAAAAAACCATCGTTACCGCTTGACAATTAAATTAAGTCTTTACTTTCTTTGACCTCAGACAATGTCCTCCCAACTAATTGACGAACACCAATGTCGTTAATTTTTTTAAACTGCAATCCAATAATAATAATAATAATAATAATAATAATAATAATAATAATAATAATACTGCTACGGGCACCTCAGTTGGAACACAACATGGCCCCTAACTAAAATTGGAGGGGATCCGGACCGTCGGATTTGTTAAGCGCTCACCAACGCTTTAAAAGCCATGGTACTATTAATGTATGTTATATATATATATATATATATATATATATATATATATATATATATATATATATACACACACACACACACATTGGCCAGAAATATATGTGTGTTTGTGTCATTGTGTGTGTTTGTGTATATTTTTACGGGTACATTAATGTATGACAGATGTCTTTCTCTGATTGCGAAAATAAAACAGACGGACTAACATAGCTGTATTGTCTATGTCACTATATTCTACAAGTCCCATTTAGAAAGATAGTTTCGATATCAATTGAAAAATAAACATTATGAAATCGGTTTGAGGATAAGAAATACAATAGTAGTTACATTTACACTCTTGACCTCATCGTCCATGCCGACAACTTGAATGAGAATTAAAAATCCAGCGTCGCAATAAAAATCCAGCGTCGCAGACCAGTTTGCAATTTGATTGGCACACAATATTCTATACTCACCATAAATTGACAAGGAAAAAGAGGTAACTGTTAAAGAAATATAAATTGTGTTTGCTGGGAGAAACTTATAACGTTTTGTATAAACGTTTTAAAAGAAGATTGCATATGAACAACTGTGAAATACAGAAGGGATATAAAGACAATATTTCAGTGGAAATTATGACTAAAAGAGCAAGGGGAATAAAGAGCGAGCATTGTCTTTGTGATTCTCTATATGGAATCGGATGTGGCCGCACTCTCTCCATCATAGTCTTTGACTGTTTTACAACGTAATCATATGGTTACAAAAAGGAAGTTAAATATAGGGTTTTATAATACAGACAGTGTATTCCTAACTAAAATGGAAGCTGACAAGGATAAATAAATACATTTTTAAAAATAAATAAATATTTTTAAGAAAATCATTTTGTGTTATTTACTTTTCAAGATGTGATCTCAGCATGTACGGCTTTGTTCTGATATTTGCTGTCAGGCAATATCTTGGTTCATTTAGCATCGATCTCGATACCCTATCAGCAATGATGCTTTGATTTCAGGTTGTTTAATGGAACTTGTATGTGTCTTCTGGCTGCGGATTGTCTTAACTAAAGACAGTAAGTGAGTTACCCAAGCACATAAGCCAACGTGATTATGATAATACCTTGCCGTGATTCAGATCATTAGTGATAGGCCAGAAACGTATATAATCAAATTAATCATTCTTGATAGGTCAACGACTCCTCTGGCTTTAATCAGCAATCAATGAAATTATTAGAAACATGTACATCATGCCATACTCAGACAGTTGGGCACTGTAAATTGAATTAATGCTGTGATATATATTCTAAACGAGAGAAGTTACATAAACGGTCGATCATGGCTCCATCCTGATGGTAATGGCGCCATTAATGATAACTAAAATAATACGCAGACGAATGGATCACATCGTTCATTCATTTAAACGGTGTTTTTACAGAAAGGCAACATTGGTTTCCTTGAAATAAATATCTCAAGGCAGAAATAGATGTTATGATGAAAATATGTGAGTAAAATGTACCAGGAAGAAAAGGTGTAGTTTGATAGATGTAGCCCACCTAATTATGAATGTATGTGCTGAAAACGTAACTCAAAAATGAATATAGTCCAGAATGGAATACTGTTGTCTAATACCTAAAAGGTTAAAGTCAAACTTTAATGGTCACTTGCAGCGATGTTCATGCGATAAGGTAATACTCGTCAAACATCACAACATACCGTAAACGATAACGCAATGGCTTGTGTAAGTCGAGATATATATTCTGCATTGATTGATTCATTTGGACTGAATTTCAATACGTGATAGAGACGTTATGTAGGATGGACAAAGGGTTAGGTGAACTGGGTTCAATACAGGATGCCACATTTGTTGCTCTGAAATATTATCAAATGTGTGATGTCTACCACGACACCAATGTAGTTGTGTCACATGATGCTGCTTGATGTATTAAAAGTTAAGTGCTAAAAGTTGATTAATAAGATCTGAAAGATTTTAAATGATAGAAAATATTGATGCAAATTGTCGTACTTCTCTCAAAGAACCTCGGAAAAAAGAAGGAAAATAGTTTTTCTTCTTCTCCTGGATATTTTATGTCTGACAATCAATAATAGCGCCATATGTTTCAAGCAGCCGAGATGTACGGCTAGCTATAAAAGTTTGTTTGAAGTTTTAGGAAACTCACAGGGGCTAATGTGGTATCCTATTGAAAATGGTCAGCGATATTTCCAGAATTTTGATAACTGCATTGGATCTATTTGACGTGCTCAGTATGACAACTAATATGAACGATTATATCAGCGTTTCCTGCATTTAAATCGGTCGCGTCATTATGGAGTCGGAAGATAAACATGCTAGCATATACAAACCACTGTTATCAAAGATTTGGCAAAAATATCATCTCAAATGTAGATCTGAACACATATTAATTGACAAAAAAAAAACGTTTTTCTTTAAAATATCATTGACGTTTTAGGACGTGTACACCTATTACCGCCCACCAATGGCGCTCAAACGTGCAAAAAGACAGGCACGTGATATCACTTGCATCGTTTGGCTCAGTTCGAATGTGGTCATTGAATTTGTTAGTGAATTCTCTGTGTTTGTATAGCACTTGAAACTGAAGTGGTGGGGATTAGAAATCATTAGTCTTGATGACTTTAAATACATGTGCAATAAAGTTTCAGATTATGCGGAGTATTTTGCCATCTGAAAGAGTTATGAGACGAATATCGCTTGTTAACAATGGCATTAAATAATATAACAACATTGATTTTGTCACAAATTTACGCTTTTATATAATTCGCATGTTGTGCATTTAAGAATTTATTAATGAGAATGGGAAAAAAAACAAAAACACTAATCGATTTAAATGTATAGAAAATCAGATGAACATAGGAATCATACTTTTGTTCATTTTAACCTTCGTACTTCGCATTGTTCTGCTGAAAGATACATTTTACATTTGAAATGTTTACGACTAAGATGAATTAGGGCAAAATGTATGCAAGAAGCCTGAGATCACCCTTCTTCGACATTAAGGAATGTCGATTTTAAGTTGATTTAAATTGTCCATTTAATATAGTATGTAGTTTATAAATGCGAAATAAAATTTAGTGAAAATGGGCAAAAATAATATTTTTTTCTCGTTATTCGTTTACGTTGTTTTAGTAGTTGATATTTACAAAACGAAAGATTGTGAGAGCTAACAGATGTTAATTATATCGATTAGCAAAAATGCTTGTCAGTATCACACTGTGAAAAAGTACCCCAAACCTTTATTAGGTCAGTCCATGACCTGCATAACATAAATTATTCATAATTTTATTGCGCGGCAAACAAAGAGATTTCCAATAGCGTGATAAACCCGAATAAAAATGTATCGAATAGATGAAAAAAATTAATGAAGCGTCTCACCAACACCAAGCACATTTATAATACGTGTATTCAGTAGTGGTATTAGGACGATGGGACAGCACATATAATGTAATTTTTGTATGGCATTCGATAGGACAGCACATATAATGTAATTTTTGTATGGCATTCGATGGGACAGCACATATAATGTAATTTTTGTATGGCATTCGATGGGACAGCACATATAATGTAATTTTTGTATGGCATTCGATGGGACAGCACATATAATGTAATTTTTGTATGGCATTCGATGGGACAGCACATATAATGTAATTTTTGTATGGCATTCGATGGGACAGCACATATAATGTAATTTTTGTATGGCATTCGATGGGACAGCACATATAATGTAATTTTTGTATGGCATTCGATCTTCGATTTACATTTGCTCTCTTTCGGACCAATGCTTTTTATTGGATGGTAGAGACTGCATTTGTTAAATATATTTTCTACTTTCCAAGAGATAAAGTACAAGCGAGTATTTACTGATTGTTCATAAATAAATATATCATAATGTCTGCATGACTGCATCCAAAATGTCCTAATTATTTGTTATTTTAGGTCGCGTGTTTATGTATTAGATACGTTCTGTAGTGGGTGAAATCAAGTGTACACTCTTTTTAATGAAAATACATTACTTTAAATGTCGAACCAGATCTATATGTTGCTTTATTTGGGGTAGACGAATAACTTAACGGAGCTTTTAAAGACCCTGTTCTTAAAGACGATGCTTAGCAATGCACAAACCATCTTATCAGCTATCACGTTATGTAGATTGTTTATTATTTTAACATATATATGTATGTCTTTCTTGTTATTATAATGTATTACATATGGTACACCTAGATATTACATGTTATTATATATGGTATGCCTTGATATTACCTTTTATTATATATAGTATGCCTTGATATTACATTTTATTAAATATGGTATGTCTTGTTTGTTATTATTTTTATATTTATGGTATATCTTGTTTATTATATTTTACTATATATAGTATACCTTGCTATTACATTTTATGACAGATGGTATATATTGTTTGTTTTTATATTTTATGACAGATGGTATATCTTGTGTTTTTCTATTTTATGATATATGGTATACCTTGTTTGTTATTATTATTTATTATCTATGGTATATCTTGTTTGTTATTATATTTTATTATAGATTGTATACCTTGTTTTTATTATATTTCTTTTTGTGAATTCATTATATTTTGAGGCATTATTACTTAAATTGTGGAGTTTATGTTTTGTAACCTTTTGCTCATTTGAAGTATTATTTGTTAAATTATCGAGTGTGGAGAATCTATTTTTCAGAGCGAGTACTTTTCCAGTTAATAAATACAATTGTCATGCTAAACCGTATTCACGGGATTTTACTGGAACATTGTTTTTTTTTTTTTAATTTGGCCTTTGACAAAAAACACTCCTTCAATTAAGATTTATTAGACTATTCTCCTTTACAACTGTTTATTATTTCCATACAGAAAAGCCGTGCGGACTATTTTTTTCTTGTATTTGCTACGTTATACGTCGCATTAAATACCAATTTTCGGTTTTGAATTGCGCGATGAAATTAGAGTTAATATGGTCCTCTGATGAGTTGGGAAACATTCTAAATTACATAAGCGCCTTTCAGAACAATTCAGAACCACGCAGTAGGTTTGAAGTTATGAATTTTTTGTTGGGATCCCACGAACTAGACTAGTGTACAAAATGCAGGATTGCTAATGTAATTAAAGACTATTATGTTGAGGTGGTGGTGTGGAAGGGGTAACATAATAACAGCGATGTTGATAGGGATACTCTATTGTTTCGTCCCAGCAACTAATGGCATTGACTGAGACGGATTCAAACCTCTTTTCGACTGAAATAACTGTGGCACTGTGGCTGCATTCGTTGAAAGTGATTTAATTTGATGCAACACATCTAACAAAGTACACAAACATTCCGCCATAACTAACACGTGCTGACCATATAGTCAAGTGTAATACTCGATTTTCTAGCAAAGGATAATAAACGGTACTGATTTCTCATGATTGTATCAAATTGTTGCCCCATGTTTCAAAGCTATTTACATCCAGATATTATTCCTGCTATGGAACGTCTATAAAATGATTATATATCAAAATGTTTGGCTACTTATCTCCTTTTTCTGCTACGAAATCAGTTTACAATTGCAAGACTAAATAATGCGTGGTTAAAAAGAAATATGTATGTATGTATGTATGTATGTATGTATGTATGTATGTATGTATGTATGTATGTATGTATGTATGTATGTATGTATGTATGTATGTATGTGTGTGTGTGTGTGTGTGTGTGTGTGTGTGTGTGTGTGTGTGTGTGTGCGTGCGTGCGTGCGTGTTAAAGAGGGTATATTGGTCCAATGTTTGAACCGGTGATTCAGGCTGGAATTGGAGTAAAGTCCATTTGTGTTTATCAATTAGTTCTTTAATTAGGAGAGGAGTGTTATCGCCTATTCCAAAAAGACTAGTTGTAAATGGGTAGTGCTGGTATATCAACCTTGGATGGTTCGTTATTCCGTGTGAGACATGCACTAACAGTCATTTCATGCCAGACATAATATGACCGTAAGCACATGTAGGGTTACAAAATGGTACAAATATATATTGAAGAAGTCATTATTCGACATGGTATCAATAGTGCATAATCACCATTTAGGTTGAGAATAATTTTAACACTTTATGTTTTAAATGGATCAGTTGTCACATTAAATCACCTCATTTTCAGATAATTGAGTGAAATCATCGTTCATTTCAATGGCTGTTAAGTTTGATGACTTTTTTATTCACCAGAATAAATGAGAAAATGAAACAGAAAGGAGCCAATTCGTCTTTCTTGATTTTTGTTTGTATTTTGCTTGGAGATTTCAATTTATTAGTTCTGTAATAAATTACATATTCGATGCTCTCGTGTTTACATTATCAACTTCAGATTTAACTCCTGGAAGGAATAGTGTTGAATGAATCTTTAGCACGAGTCTTGTTCCATACATTTTATGCCCTGGTCGTTAACAATATAAATGATTTTGTTAATGTAAGGAATGATGATGTTTGGTCCCTTTTCGAAACAGATCTGACAGACGCCTTGACATCACTTTTCCCGAAGGACTAATATATATTAATGAGTAAAAGCCATTAGTGAATAAAACCGAGTTCCTACTGAAAGTTCTCTATATCCGGTTTCTTTACTAACCAATTTGTAACTTTTCGTATTAATCGAATGATTGACGACCTCCATAATCGTATAAGATGTGAAGCCCTCAGTATGTCTGGGTCACTGAAAAGGAGAGAGGGAGACCATCCGATATTTTGATAATTAAAACAACGGTATGTTTTTACAACTGCATTGTTGGTGGTTTCAAACAAAATGGAATGAAATAGATTCCAACATGCGTATGTGCCTCCAAACAACAATTTCGACAGGCTATTACACGTTTGTGTAATTTGTATTGCAAACACTGTAGATAAATCTAATTGAACGTGTACATGTACCGAAGAAGAAGGTTCGTTTAGGTTAATTGATATCATTTCCGTCTCAAGGGGATCAACAAGCCCAAATTGTTTTTTTTTCTCACTCCACAGATTTGGATGCAATTTGTTAGCAGTGTAAAAAGAAAACGAACGAAGAGATTACGATACAATTGTGTATTAATTTTATTTAATTTTATTTAATTTAGAAAGTGGGGTACTTAATAATTTTTTCGCGTTATTTTGTTTACGTCGTTAAAGATTAGTCCAGTGAAAATTCATCACTAATTAAGAGTATAGAAGAGCTTGCTTACTCTTCCAGCAATGTTTAAATGTGCTTGTTAATGCGCCATGGACGAATCACAGTTTCTTATAATAAAAGTATTAGTATGTGAAATAGCATTATCCTAACATTTACAAAGACTCATCTAAATGGTATTAACAGCTGTCTTGTTAGGCACTCATCATAATAGCCGACCTGATGTCGAGATAATGTGACTCAGTGGGACACTATGCTACATGTATATCGCACAATGTTCCAATGCTGGATTACACCGTAAACTGCCTCACCGCAGATATCGTAGCGATATTACTTACAATTGTTAACAACACATTACAAATTCAATCACATAATCTTGAAAAACCACGCTAATCTCTCTCTCTCTCTCTCTCTCTCTCTCTCTCTCTCTCTCTCTCTCTCTCTCTCTCTCTCTCTCTCTTCTCTCTCTCTCTCTCTCTTTCTCTCTCTCTCTCTGTATGTATGTATATATATCTATATATATATATATATATATATATATATATATTTATATATATATATATATATGGTGTGTGTGTGCGTGCGTGCGTGTGTGTGTGTGTGTGTGTGTGTGTGTGTGTGTGTGCCAGTTTGTGTGTTGTGTCTATTTTGATTTCAACTGGACCGTTAGCAAATTTTAGCAATACCACGTCCTAGAATTGAGTTTTTCGTGTTTTTGTGAATGACACACAGAGGCAGTTGCCCCTATCAGGCATGGTCGAGTATCGAACCCAGGCCTCTAGCATTAACAACTCGACAATGTACGCAAAAACCTAACGCGGCTTTTAATTGTATACATAGTAATATTTACTCGTCAGTTTTAATCGACAGCCAATGTTTCAGCAAGTCGATGCATTTCTAACTTTTGCGAGCATATCATTTTCACTTATCATGATGTTTTTATTTTGTATTGGTAAAGAGTGGTGCGGGTGATGACAACTATAACGAGCCATTTTAGGTTTCATTTTCTCAGATTGTACTACTTACTCTCAGCTTTCATGGCAATAAGCAGACGTAGGCATGGTTTTGATGTAAACAAAACACCAGACATTAGCTTATATGTAATCTCCTTTTGATCATCTCTCAGTGCTAGTTTAAAAGTGATCATTAACATCACGTGGATTATATATGTCTCAAAAGAACTTAATTCAATGAATGGTTCAAGGGGCAGAGCGATAACTAATCTCTAACATTGCCACGATGAATCTATGCTGGCCAGCTTCCGTTAAAGACAGTTGATGTATATCGTACTTAACCTTTGTGATCTCGCTATCAAATTTAATTAATCAAGAGCAACTATTATCAAATTTAATTAATCAAGAGCAACTGTTATCAAATTTAATTAATCAAGTGCATCTGGTACCACACTATTATGTGCTTGAGACATTTGAACCATATAATGAACGAAATCAAATTCCATTATGTGTTTTTTTATAGTCGGCATATCCATGGACTAAACTGAACGAAGATAAATTTAATTCCAACGCAATCATTTTAAAAATAAAAACAGATGTCAGAAAGTAAATTAATGATTTCCAAAGGAGTCCTTTAATTTAGTATTTACTGCGTATGTGTTTTGGAGCACTTTATTAGTACGGCGTAAAATGAACATTTTACAGAAGGTACTTTAGTATCTGCAAATTTATCCGACTAAGGTAAACAAATTGATACGGTGAACGAAGATAGTAGTTTATCCCATTCACGACACAAGTCAGCAGATTTTTTCAATACCAAACAAAATGGTAGTTCAGTGCATATATTATCCGATTCGAAATCCAAGGGATGTGGGTACCCAACCATGCTGACCCCGGTAGGCTGCTTTAGTGTTTCCTGTGGAAAGCAATTACATTTAAGTTTCTTTGGATGTTGCAGTTAGCAATACTTTTACTGTTCTTTTACAACCAGCCGTAAAAATTAAATGCACCTTTTGTTTCATAAAATAAGTACTACTGTTGTCAGATTTGATTTGATTCAAACATTAAGCCACGTTGCTCTATGAACTGAGTTTAGGGAGCTTTCATTTAAAATGCCTCATTAAGATCTTTCATACTTGCATTGGATAGTGAAGATCACGTTGGGGAATATAAATAATTGATAGCTGAAACAAAATATGACAAACAACAGAGGCAAACTATTGTCAAACCAGCCAAATTGCAATCGAAATATACACGTATATTTCTCAAAAGTACTAAGTTACATACCATGATTTAACAAACGAGAGAAGAACAAAATACACAAATGCAGTTACTTTACAGAATCGGCATGATATTGTACTGTTGGAATTTTGATAAACGGCAAAGGAAGAACATGTAAAAATGTAACATTTGTTGTTGTTGTTGTTGTTGTTGTTGTAGGGTTTAACGCCATTTTTCAGCACACAATAGGCTATACATGGTGGCCAGTATTATTGGTGGAGGAAGAACCCGGGAAATCCTCCGGAAAGAACCACCGACCCACGAGAAGCTACTCGCAAGCTTTCTCACCTAACTACATTAGCCGAGTCTTAGACTCGAACCCACGCAGACAGAGGTGAGATGGCAGTGATCCGTAACGGAAGGCGCTTTAGACACGGCCACTCGGGGCCCCCTGTAACATTTGTACAGCTGTACTTACTGCAGGTACTTGGTTTCAAGAAAGGGACATAATTAGCAATGTAATCGAGATGATCCGTATTGAAATATGACCTCTGTCTGAAAGATTATAGAAAACTACCCAATTAGGAATTAATCTTGGATGTTGCATATTGGTTTTGTTAACTATTACTTTCAAGTATTTTATTTGTTTTATACAACAGCATTGCAAAACTGATGTGTGACCCACTATCACCACATATACAATACAGATTAATGCGTGTGTTTATTTGGTTTGCCATTTTGTAGATTTTGTAAAGTATTGGACATGTTTGTATTTTGTCCCGGCAATCGTTCAGTGGAGTTTGTGACTTTGGTAAGGAACTGGTAGATCTCAGTGTAGGTGGAGCTGTACAATCGTACGTCAAATAATCAGCTCTCCAAATCCATTGGATCCACAAAAAGACAATCTTTCCAAATTCAATAGAATCACATTATGAAATATTTTCGTATACACTGAATCCACATACATGTCGAGTTTGCATATACACTGGCTCCACATATATGTCCTATCCTCATGTGCACTGGATCCGCATAAAGGCCATATTGTCATGCACACTAGATCCACATAAAGGCCAAATTTACATGCACACTGGATCCACATAAAATACATATTTTTATGTTCACTGGATCCACATAAAGGCCATATTATCATGTACACTGGATCAACATAAAGGCCATATTTTTATACCTATTGGATATACATAGTGACCGTGTTTTTCGGGCGTTTTGATGCCGATACGTAAAATAAACTAATACCACATGGCACAAAACTATCGCTATAGGGACACAGGTCATTTATGGAGCTTATAATCCCATAACAAATGTCTGCATTAGTCCTATGCTCATATAATAACTGAGGTACTTAAGAAGAGATCCGATTATCAAAGTAATTTATTGCGGAATGCATTTGCTTCTTTAAACAAAATCACAGTGCTTTACTATTCAGTCACTAAATTTGAAGATGGCAATATAATTATTTACAACCCATGCAATTTATTGAAACTTTCCTTTCTCGTGTTCTTCAAAAGCACAAAATATATACATCTTTGAAGTTGGATATGTGCATTCTGCTTTTCAGTGTTCGCAACAGATGTGGCGTTTTAGAAAATGCATTTAGATATAATTATGACATGAAAGCACTGAGAATAGCCCGATGTTAAGCATTAATGAAACCTTTGCCTTTGAGTGTTTTCTAATGTTATTTATATTCTCTGAAATAAAATGCATCACATAAAGCAAAGTTTGCATTTTACGACTTATACAATTTCAAAATGTTCAATATTTGTCTTTACGACTTTTTTTCGTGTCGGGACACACACACACACACACACACACACACATATAGATAGATATATATGTATGTATATATATGTATGTATATATATATATATATATATATATATATATATATATATATATATATATATATATATATATATATATATATATATATTTATTTATTTATGTGTGTGTATGTGTGTGTTTGAGTGTGTGAGAGCAGCAGAGAGGGTGAACCTCACAACTTTCCGAGCGTCGATTCGGAAATCTGAGGCTTCCACCAAATAGTAAAAAAAATGGCGTCTATTCGATAAAATAAGATTTCCTTATATACGCCAACGTCGTTGTCATCCACCCTCTCTGCTGCTAGTGATTTCATCACTGGGTTAACAAAAAATAATAAATGATTTCAACCAAATATTTGATCGAGTCCGATACGATATCGAGTCCGAGGATCATGTAAATTTATTGTTACAACTCCATGCGGGGTTGACTGAGCATGACTAAAGAAATTTTTAAATTGATTGAAGTCCATATCGGAACACCATGTCTGCCAAATATTTCGTAGCGTATGTGTATCAACGCCGTTAAACACAGCAAGAATATTACAGTTATCTCTGATCACTTTTGGAATCTGAGTGTAGCGTTGAGTGACATATATCACATCAGTGTTTTTGTGACGCCCCCGGGAAAATATTCTAGCTGGGTTTTTTTGATTGTCTAACATCACATCGTCGTATACGACTAAATTGTTAATGCTCCCATCAAGGTCATCCACGGATGGCGCCTCGTCAATATCAGTTATAAAATCAATGGTATTCTCACCTTTAATTTCTGATGCATTCTCGTTAAAATCCTTTAACACTTCATAGCATCGTTGATCATCTACGCTAGGGGCAATTAAATACAACTTATCCCACTTCATCCATCTCATTATTAAATTGAGCAACAATTGCGTTTTACCGGATCCAGATGGCCCGATTATAATTGCACGGATAGAGTTTGGTAGCGCTGCATGATGCTTAACTGGTTCTCTTATTTTAGTCGCTGAAAAATCAATTATATTCATATCTCTATACATAAATTATGGATCTATATTGTGTGAAGTGTAAAACGCGTACTAGCACAAATGATGTGACGACGGTTACAACTAAAAATAACAGATCAGCTCTAACTGGTAGATGTGCAACATGTGGTATAAAAAAGTTTAGATTTATTTCTACAAAATCAAAGATTTTACAATCCGGAGATGTTTTTAAAAAAAACGAGGAGGTGATATCGCAGCCAAATTGACAAAGCTCCCTGGAACCCCATGGGCAAAGTACCCCGGAGAAAAGCACCTTCCAGGATATAGCTACTGTGGTCCCGGAACACGATTAGATATCAGACTTGATGATCAAAATCAACCCCGACCCGGTGAAGAACCAATAAACGCTATTGATAAGGCGTGTCATGCTCATGATGTTGCATATAAAAGCAGCAATCTGCAAAACAGGCATCTCGCGGATGTGAAATTAATTCATGCGTTAAATGCTATTCCTGATAAATCTTTTAAAGAAAAGTTGGCTTCGTGGTTGGTAAAATCAGCTATGAAAGGCAAATTGATGATGGGTGCTGGTAATTGAAAATGCTACCATTTTAATATGGAATCAATTTATTATTCCCCAAGAGGATACTGGAGGGGTAAATCAGCAGTACATAAACTCGCTAGCGCTGCAAAAGTGAAAAAAACTACAGCGGCGGATTGGTTATCTAAACAGGCACTATGGCAAATTTATCTACCACCACCTAAACAAATTCGATTCTCGCATTTTGATGTGACCGCTCCTAATGAAGTTCATCAGGCTGATATATTATTTCTGCCACATGATCGTGGTTACAAATACGCGTTAACCGTAGTTGATATTGCAAGTCGATACAAAGAAGCAGAACCGTTAAAAACAAAATCAGCCACTGAAGTTGCTTCTGCATTTGAAAGGATTTATCGACGAGGTCCTCTGCACTGGCCGAATCTATTGCAGGTTGATCCTGGCAAGGAATTTCAGGGTGCGGTTCTATCTACAATGAAAAATCATAATGTCACCATACGACGAGGGCATACTGCGCTACATCGCGATCAGGCCATTGTCGAACGATTTAATCGGACGATTGCTGAGCGGTTATTTGGATATCAATACGCAAAAGAATTCATTCAAGAAAAGCGATCCCGTGAATGGGTCAAAAGGTTACCAGCTGTGATTACTGCACTGAATAACGAGATTACTAGAACAATCAACATGAAACCTATCAACGCGATTAAAAAGAAGTCTATACCCGTACAACCACAAAAAGATTTCCCTAGAAACGCTAGCGTTTCCCAACCAATTCTTGGTAGTAATGTCACTGTTAGGTACTTATACGAACCAGGAGAGCTTGAAGGGGGTAGAAAAAGGGCTACTGATCCTATTTGGAGCGTCACTACGCATAAGATATCTAGTATAACACGATCAACTGGTAGACCAGCAATCTATAAACTGGATTCAACTGCTCCTCAGCGAGGATTTACTCGACAACAACTGCAAGTGATTCCCGAGGATACCCAATTGCCACCGCATGGTCTTAATTAGCACCCGATGCCAGAGGCATTGTGCTTTCACCCCGGCGTCTATTGCACTCAAGACAAGTCAACATCACATTATTTCTGACATGACCGAGATTGTTATTTTTTCTGTCTACGGTGAATTGGCGAGGATCCTTATCCGAATACTGCCAACGCATTATACAATTGCAACTCGCGCAGTGATTATTCTGTTGTTTCTTCAAAGTGATTATTAATTTAGCATCAATATCAAATTCTCGTTGTTTTTTTTTGTCCTGTTGTTTGTAACCGGAGAGTTTTTTATTAATGATGCTAACATCAATATCACTTATTGTTGTGTCATTATCATCACCAATGATTTCATCATCGCCACCTGACTCTGTCATGACGACAATTCTTCGAAGCTGATTTATTCTTCGTACTCTGGATACTGCGAGATAGACTAAATTTGACCATTCGATGCGATTATCTACCATCCAAACAATTGTATCCGATATAGTCAATCCCTGTGAAGAGTGTATTGTTGCTGCGTATCCTAGCGTCCACGGGGATTTATTAGCACGCAATGCATCTTCAACGACATTGATATCAACCAGCACAATATCATTTAATACGAGAATTTGTTTTTGAAATCCTTCGGATTTTAGGCCTGGAATATCAACTTCTATATTCTGCTTTCGTGTATCCGAAGGCCTATAACACAACGGTACTGGAAGCGTTGCAAATTTTTCTTTATGCAATTCAAATAACTTCATCTGAAGTGTGTCTCTGACTATTTTTCTACTTGCTACTATCAAATCATTTGGTCTCCACGTTTCCCAGAAATCATTCATAGGAGTTTCTGAAATTATTTCACGCGCTATTTCGCATTGGATTTTATCCGGTTGTAATCTAAGCAGTGCTTTGGACTCGCGTAATTGTTCATCAAGTGATCTATGGTCGGTATTAATTTCTTCATAATAGTCTACAGAACCCTTTAGCCATTCATGTGGAGATCCACCGACAAATGGTGGTGGTTGGCCGTGATTACCGCACATGACGACTTTTGTGTTTTTGTTTAACAACCACTCAAGAAATGTTTTTAATACATCTAATGACACTGTGCATATTTCATCCCAAATTATGATTTCAGGAATGAATTTATCACCCATACGCTCAGGAGTCCATTTGTCACCTTTCCATCGAAAAAAACTATGATAAGTACAGGCATTTACCCCTCGCTGTATCATCTCTCTGGCGAGTCTGTGAGTCGGTGTTAACACAATCATGTTAGTAGAAATACAAGTATTTCCACCACCACGATATAATTCAATTGCACGAGTTGTCTTTCCTGACCCACCACAACCGTTTAAATAAACTGTCTTGTATCTACATACGGGATCAGATACCGGTGGTGCATTAGAAAATTCTGATTGAATCTCATCACATTTTAAGTACTTTTCATCCATGGCAACGTCTGCGGATTCACAATACTCATGTAGCATCTCCTTTTTAAATCGCCAACGCCCCCACGCTTCCTCCGGATCTGTGAATGCCGCTACAGCTGATTTGTACTTATTGTGTATATACATCGAATCAGTGGCTACTCTAACCGCGGTATTAGGAAATCTATTTATCATCGAAAATAAATTGATAGAAGCATAAGCTAGCATAGAACTTCTCAAATGTGTGTACTGGGAATTATATCCATCACAGTAGGTAACAACCGTACCCAATTTCTCACCATTGGATAGAAAAGCATCCTTACGGGATACAAGTTTTCCCTGTTTCGTTAAATCCGTTACAAGAAAATCGTATTCAGCGACGTCTATGATCAACCGCGAGGAAAATTTTGCATTGTCGTATCTTCCACCCTGGGTAAATTTACCGATTATTTTTCGTCCAAAATCCTTTGCTTGTTCTTTTTTACTTTCAAATAACTTCTTAGACCAATTTATGATTTCTTCTTCACTGAAATTCGAAGAATTTCCATCTGGACACTGTTTTCGTAGTTCGCTGATTATACGATCTAGATCGGGTTGTGGTAGCCAAACTTCTTTCTGAGCTCGATAGCATATAATAGCTTCGGAAACAATCAACGATATCAGCATGCCACAATCAATCATATATCGTAGTAACACTATTGGCATCCAGGCCTTTTCAGATAGGTGTCTACCGAGCCAAACATAACTACATGGATGTAACCCTGTAGCGAGTTCAAATGATATCACACGAGCGAATCCGGTTAAATCAAAATCAGGTAATGGTCCATTAATCGCAACACGAGTCATTTCATGCGTGGGGTGTCCAAATCGTTTAAAATAGTTACTACATTCTCCATACCCGAGAAAACTTCCAGGATAACACGCGGATATATCAATTGAAATCATACCGTCACGATGGTATTTTGTATTCCACAGTAATCCATGACCAAATTCGATGCAACTCAATTTAACGTCCTCGAGAAAATCACTTCGTGTTGGACGCCAGGAGTTTTTTTCTCTTGCGAAGTGAGCTACCACTGAAGAAATAGTAAAACTATCCGTGAGTAGTTTTTCATGGAAACTCTCTGGAGAAAAATCATTAGCGATTTTTCTCATTCTGTTATCTAATTCTTCAACGCGATATAATTCACCATTTGGTCTTACAAATTGATCAAATCCTGATTCGGAACCAGCACTACTAAGTAACCACACTGACACAGGATCATCTTTACACAATGCATGAATAGCATCAAATAATTTCTCTTCATAGAAAACATCCCAGGAAAATTCCGGGGGGATATATCTCACGGTTCTATCTCGTGGAAATATTGTTACTGCAGGTGTCCACGCGTGTTCGTTATGATCAATAATTTGTATTGGCGCTCCTTGTAATTTATATTTCGGTTCGTGTAATACTTCTCCGGTTATCGTCATAACGGTTATTGGAAATCTTAATGATGTTTCTAATTTAGCTATATCAGAAATCTTTGCACCGTGCTGTTTCACTGTCAGTTCCCATTCGGTTATTTTCCTACGTCGCAGATCAGTTAGTTTATTTCCTCGGGATGCATTTGTGAAGTGTTCCATTACCCGTGTTGCTACACAATTGAGCCTTGACGAAGTCAATGGTGAATATTTCATAGGAGCTAGTTTTGCGATATCGGGTTTATCATTTAACGGATATATCCCATAAACGATTGCTGTTACGGGATAAGATCTCTCGTAGTATGGTTTGTCAATTCCAGTTAGAATTCCTGGTTTGGAATCTCTACTTACAATGACAGTTTTTTTATCCTTGAGGATTGGTTCAAATTTATCCTTAATAATCCATTTGCCTTCGACTTCGATAATGAATTTTATTCTGAAAAAATACTTCTGATTGGAATTGCTTTGCTTGAAATCCTTTGGATTTCCACCTTTGGATTTCCATCTTTGAATTTCCCCTTTGGATGGAAATTGCTTTGCTTGAAATCCTTTGGATGGAAATTGCTTTGCTTGAAATCCTTTGGATGGAAATTGCTTTGCTTGAAATCCTTTGGATTTCTCACCAAGGTGTGAAATTATCTCAGCTGCTCTTTTATCGTTCATAGTAGCATCGATGATGGGTACATTGACATCTTCATCAATAATTCGAAATGTCGACCAACAGTATGCTGCACCGTCTCGGTAGAATTCATTAAAACACTCCCTGATTTTACCGAGTATAGTTCTATCACCGATTAGACGTTTTGGTGTATCAGAGACTCTATCGAGATTGAATTTAGTATTTCTCCAAGGCTTAATTTTCGATAATCTTTGGAACTCCCTATCAAGATTGAATTTAGTATTTTTCCAAGGTTTGATTTTCGATAATCTTTGGAACTCCCTATCAAGATTGAATTTAGTATTTTTCCAAGGTTTGATTTTCGATAATCTTTGGAACTCCCTATCAAGATTGAATTTAGTATTTTTCCAAGGCTTAATTTTCGATAATCTCTTGAACTCCTCCATGTTATAATTAAAACAAGTATTTAAATAGAAAAATATAGTATAATGAATCACTGCAAGTGGCTAATGATTGGATCTACAACCCCGTGTAACAAATCATGCAGAAGCGAATTCTGTGGGTATCATATGCAAAGCGTGAGAAACGGTTCAAAAGGCCCTCTCGCATGCCTCCAATGTGGGGTGGGTGTTAGAGGAAAATCGCAATTATGCCTTGCTTGTGGGGGTAAACGATACAGGGAACTAAAACGCTACTATGACAAACGAATCATTGACTCCGTCATCCTTGATAAAATCAAGGACAAAGTAATAAAAACCCCTCAAGATTATATCCAGAGATTTATAATTAAAGCAGATAATAAATTAGACAAGTAGTATTATTATACAAATGAGCCAAGATTTCAGACCTTACCCAGTGCTTGCTAATTACGAAGCCTCTAGTGATGGTGTTGTCAGGCACCGCAGACTCAAAGAACCTGTTGGGTATCTGAATAATATGGGCTATTTGATGTTTTCAGCTGGGAGGAAGAAGTATCTCTGTCACAGAGCCATCTATGAAGCATTTTACGGATTAATCGAAGACGGTCTTGTGATTGATCACATAAATGGCGTGAAGACTGATAATTGTCTTGGGAATCTTCAAGCCGTCTCGCAGCGCGATAACCTTTTAAAAAGCAACGCTGGTAAGCACGCGAAACATCCCAAGGGTGTGAAATCGTTTGATTTAGAAAATAATGAAGAGAGAAGCTTTCAGTCGATAAATGCGGCTGGAAAATATTTCGATATTTGCAGTACTTCCATTCGATTTGTTGCTGAAAAAATCATTAAAACATCTCTGTCTAAAAAAAATGGTCATAAAATAAAGTTCGTATACACTGAAACTATTTAAGGGAGATAAATCCTTTATGGATAAATCCGCACTACAATTCACACCCTACCTACTAAGTTCCCTTGTATTATGACGTCAAAGGAATTTGTCGCCTGCTATATTACCTGTACTTGACTAGGTGCGCCCACGTGACTGTAATGGAGATATAATGCATGAGTTTTCGATAGAGAATAAAACTTTTTATTGTCACTTGTGGGCTAAAACTGCATTATTAGTTTTATTTATCTACATATCTCATGTGTGGGGTGGGTGGACTAGCAGTAAAGCAGACAGCTAACTCGTTCTTTTCAGTACAGACGTTCTTTATAATCCACGCATTACCTATGTTCGCTCAGCCGGAACGCGAGTGTTTCCTATTCATTGAAGTATGTGGGCGTGGTTAAAATTCCTTGTATGTGAATGTATTTTATCTAGAGAATTATAACAGAGTATATAAAACGCTGTTTTATTAAACAACTGTATTATTTTGTTTAAAATATTTCTCATTGTTGCAGCATAAAATTGTCTATTTTAAAAATCTCTTATTGTTAAGTATACATGTCTTCCCTCTCCTCTATATTGATCGGTATTCATGTGACCTTCAGTACACACTTCTGTTTCCCACCCTGTATGATCGGTATTTCACTGACGCAGGCATGCGTGATTGATATTTACAAACAGTTAAATTAATTTTTTTTTGTGTACTTAGTATTTTATATTCCTAAATACGATGGATACAGTAAAATTGTCTATTTTAAAAATCTCTTATTGTTAAGTATATCAGATATATATATATATATATATATATATATATATATATATATATATATATATATATATATATATATATATATATATATATATATATATATTAAAAAATCTCTATTCTGTATGACTAGTCGTGGTGTAATGGTATCGTGTTTGTCTTGTAAACATAGCTATCAACTACTACGTGTTCGGTCCCCATAGCAGATACATTATTTGATGGCGAAACGGAAGATGTTTTTTTCTATTAATTGGGGGGGGTGGGGCGGTCCCCCTCAGCCAAACCAACATGGCAACCCATGCTATCGCATTCTCGGTAGCGTGGGTTGGTGTTTTTTCTAACTCATGCAACCATGAATGAGATTTCATGGGTTGCCATGTTGGTTTGGTTTACCACGCCCACATCATACCATCATCGTTCCATTGAATTATAATCCATCCTTAATTAAGTTAATTAAGTATATGTTATGCCTAAAATTTGCCGCAACACTCGAGCGGAAATATATGGCATTGTGCCGTCTATGTTGTGACGTTATACCTCAAGCATATCTTCTGGGCGGTCTAAGATGGCGTTTGCCACCTTAGGCCTCCCTTCCGGAGATGTATGTTTCGGGTCCCCTTGGGCTTACTTGGATGCGAAGGCACCCAAGGAGTTCCAAAGATGTGTTGTCATATATGTTTTATTTTTATTAATTAGAGATACAGTATACTATATTTATAAATAAATTTATTTATATAAAAATATAAATAATGGATATCAATGATGTAAATGCTATAATTGCTGAAATCTCAAATTTAAATAATAAAGGGGTATTATTATCTGAAAGTCTCGACGTTGACAAGATTACCTCGGAATATGAAGATATTGAATATCTGTCTAGTAAGGGTCGTTATGTTTTACCTAGGATGTACAGGCTCGTGAAAGGAATTCAAAAATCCATTAATGGTTGTTTGTACGGTAACGACATTAATTTATTTATAACGCTATTTAGCACCGTTGAAGCAATACGTCAAAAGCTTGGCCAAGAATATCAAAAACGAGCTGAAATTGGTTCTAAAGTTCGTGATCTTAGAAAAATGTTAAACGAGGAGCGACCCGTATCTTAACCACGTGAGTGTTACTAAAAAATAATATAGGCTTTCGTAAATAATTTAAATAATTTATTTATTTTTTTTTTAGCGTTTTTTGTAACACTTGTTACATAGGATTTTCTCCTGAAAGGATACTCATCAGTTTGGACTTGCTCATGCAGTTATGTGCATAATGGATGATCTGGTCGTAGTAGCAAGTAATCACCGCGACGCCTCCATTTTCACGTAATTGTTCTTGTTGCCGCGTCGTTAACACAAATCGTTCATCGCCATTCTCAGATATTACAATTCTGAAATCCCCAGCGATGTTATTTCTGAAACACTCGCGAATAGCGTCGTACAGTTTAACCCTGTCGAAGATGAATACGTTAGCTTGATGGTACATTATTTAATAACTAAGTTATTTAATAACTAAGCTTTTAATTATGATGGAAACCCTCCGGATTTCACATTTGAAAATTTAGTTCACAAACAATATATGGTTGGTGAATCGCTTACAACTAGATTAGCCCGAGAGCGGCTAGCAGCAATTAAAAAGTTTATACCGGTTCGAGACAGAGTTCGCGATCAACTTCAACAACGACAACAAGCGCAGACTGACTTTTCTGTGTCAAGTGAACAACTGTTCGCCCCGGTAACTAAGGCGACCAGCGATGTGAAAACAGCAACTGAACGAGCAATATACGGAGATATTCCTAAGGAAGGCAAGCGACGAGAAGTGCCTGTTCTTGGTGTGCTTGAAAAGATAGCAGCAGAGACCGGACAAACACGCGCAGGGATACAACAGTTATCCAGTGATATAAAAACTCAACAAGAGTATGAACGATTAGCTGATATTGATGATGAAACTCAAAGAGTTTCCACACCTGAACCACAACCTGTTGATGTCGTCACCCCAAGAGGTGTTTCCTTTATAGACAAACTCACCGAAGGAGCTATAGCAGAAATCAAACGACCTC
This sequence comes from Unio delphinus, assembly GCA_029339505.1. Lineage (NCBI taxonomy): Eukaryota > Metazoa > Mollusca > Bivalvia > Unionida > Unionidae > Unio > Unio delphinus. The sequence continues at coordinate 12,562,848 of JAQISU010000055.1, read as the reverse complement.
AATTAATAAAACCCGAACATTATAAGATTTTTGGTGATTTCGCCGCCCAAAGCTTTCATTCCAGAAAAGACTTTTTAAAAGACGAGTATAAAAACAGTAGAATAAGCCGAGATGAATGGGCTGATTGGTTGTATAAAACGAATAAGGGTGTTGGCCGTTTAAATAAAAGAGAATTGGGATATAAAGAATTTAGAAGGGGAATTGAAGAGTATGATGAAACTGGTACAACTTTGAAAACAAGCGGAAAAGGATATTCGATTAAAAATCCAAAGGATGTCTTTGACTCTACCGTGACATGCCCTGGTAACATTCTCAGTGATATATCACGGTTAGAGGTTCTCATCGGAGGGAAACGAGCAGGAAATAACTCCGTCGAGATAATTAACGAGGCCGCTGATATCTGTAGACGATTATTTGCTGGTGGTATCATGGACATTAATGTATATCGAGAACTTATTGCTGAATTAGTTGAAAATCACAACGATGAAAATCTTATGGATGTAAGCGATTGACCACTAATTGAAAAACTACTAGTTTTATAACAAGATGATTATACACTATAACCATGATAAACCCGTAAGTGTCTACGTGGTGAACTCACGATTGCCTGTTTATCGCGCGTGGTACGGAGATGGTTTCGGCAATACCATTGCGGGGTTATTTACAAGAATGGCTCCCAAGGTGGCGCCGTTAGCTAAACAATTATCAATGAAAGCCATTGATGCTATCCGTGATAAGGGAATCAATTTCGTTGGAAATCTTGCAGGAAAGGCATTTTCTGCTGCGAAAGATAAAATAGCATCATTGGTGCGAAAGAAACCACGAATGACTTCGTCATCGATGACTTCGTCAGTGGTGAAACCAGGAATGACTTCGTCATTAGTGCTGCCATCAACTACAGTGATGCCTGCAAAAATCAGCAAAGCAATAAATAACGCGGTGGAAGAAAAACTAGCGCAATTGACTTCGTCACCACCGGTAACAGATAGCGCTATCATGAACGCGATAGCAGGAAGTGGTTTGAAACAAAAAAGAAATTCGAGGAATTTTCAACGACGATGATTATAAAGAATTAAAACGCTAGCGTTAAACTCTTCGAGTTTCACAATTGAAAACGCTAGTAATGTTATAAATGTTTAAACGAACAGCTGATCCCGCGTTAGATATGGAAGCCCCAATGCGCAAGGATGATTCCGTCCGCGATTATCAATACTATTCCTATCATGCAATACAACCCGACCTACGATCGCGAATTGAACTTCAAGTTCAAGATACCAGTAAATACTTTTTACCATGTGAAGCATTTATTGAAGTAGAAGGAAAACTTGTAACAAATGATGCAGCTGATACCCCATATGCAAATGATTCAAATATCCGAGTTGGTTTCGTCAACAACGGTATAATGGCGTTATTTGAAAGTGCAAGATATCTCATTGATGGAAAAGAAATTGAATCAATAGACCGCGAGGTTGATGTTGCAACAACAATAATCGGATTATCAAGATACTCCGATGATTATACAAGATCGGCTGGTCCATCTATGATGTTTGCAAAGGATACCTCTGATAACGCTGACCACCTTCAATACATTAAAGTGTTAACAGCACAAGATACTGCAGTTGATAATCAACGAGAAGCAACTAATCCAGAACGTCGAGCTAGACCCGGAGCTGCGTTTGATATTCTCGGAGGTGTTAATGGTAATTTCAATTTAGGATTTGCAACACGAAAATTAGCATTGTAAGGACAAGAGAAAAAGTTTTCATGTGCGATTCCACTCCATCACATATTTGGATTCTGCAGAAATGTCAGAAAAGTCATCTATGGAGCCAAACACACAATCGCATTAGTGCGAAAAGGCAATGACAATGATGCAATTTGGCGTACTGGTGCCGCTGATGGTAAAGTTGTTTTGAGTAAAATAGTATTATGGATGCCAGTAATGACTCCATCAATTACCAAGGAAGAGCAGCTACTTTCGTTTATGGAAACCGGTGGTAAATCATTGCTAAGTTGGCTAACAACAACGACTGATGCTAAAGAGGATAATGTTAATGGTACATTAACATGGCACCTGGCATCAAAACAAGGCGTTTCAGCTCCACGTCATATATTTATAGCGCTGCAGAATCGGAATCGATTAGGTTCCAAAGAACGCAGTCATATGATATTTGATCGGTTAGGGGTAAGTGAGGTTTCACTGAGAATAAACGGACAACAAGAACCATCTGAGGATATACAGCTTAATTACGGAAACAACCAAATAGCACGTGTGTATCATCGGATGCTGTCATATATGGGTCGTGATCAAAATGTTGATACTGGTTTGCAAATATCTCAGCTCGATTTTAAGAACTTGTATCCAATTTATTACTTTTCACTGGAACATCTTGATTTAACAAGGCAATCCGTTGTTGATATACATTTTAGGGCTCGTATAGATCCTGGTGGTGTTAATTAGAGAGCGGTTGCTGTTATTCTCAGCGACAAATCAATGTTGTTAGAAGGGGCTGGCGGACGAATGAGACTCGTTGATGCACCAGTGGAAAATCTGTAAATGAAACTTGAAAAGTTTCCATAGGATTTCCCCAATTAGATCAATTGAAAGAATAAATATGTTTTACAATAAAATGCCATATAGTGTTGTTAGTGTCAAGCTGACTGATGGTCAGGTCAAGAAATTAAAATCAAAATCCGCTAAGGAATGTGGAACAACAATAACGTTAAAACCAGCGCAGATGTCCGGAGGTACACATAAAATATCATTAACGGATCGTCAAATAAAACATTTCAATGATGCAATGAAAAATAAGCGAGGAGTTCAAATAGAATTTTCGAAAGCTGCAGTCGCGAACATGATAAAATCAGGTGGTATATTTCCTTTGTTAGCCGCAATACCAGCATTGATTGCAGCGGCTGCCCCAGCGGTGGCGAAGGCGGCAGCGTTGGGAGCCGTTGGGACCGCAGCAGGGATGGCGTTGAAAAAGGCAACTGGGAAAGGATATAAAAAAAGGGAAAGGGGTTGTACCTACCAGGAACCCCGTATTCATGGTACAGCGGCAAATCCGTGAACGGATCGGGTCTAAGAAAAATACCAGGAACGGTTTATTAGTTGAAAAATCTTCGATTTACAAATCTTCGATTTCCGGCCCAATTGTTGAGGAACCTATAGTTGAGGGACCTATGGTTCCTATGTCCAATTTTGATTTAATTGATGCTGCTAAAAAACTAGCGATAAAAAACTTCAGAGGGGTTTTTATGAGAGATCAATTACCGAGAAAACCAAATAACGTTGAAACCGGTATCATCAATCTTGATAACAGCAGCGGATCGGGAACTCACTGGGTTGCATACGCGATTGATCCACGTGGGATTGTCTATTTCGATTCATATGGGTTAGCTCCGCCAAGCGAGTTTATGCGGTATATAAATTCCTCGATGAAACTCAAAGGGTTTCCGATTTTTTATTCCACGCTGCCAACACAACAATTAAATGATCCACCGATATGCGGCCGTGAAGTATTAAATGTCCTCGCGGAGATTTCATTAAAATCCTTTGGATCTCCGTGGAAACCACCTCATATTATTGTAAACGAATACACGAGTGGGAAATTACAAGGATCAATAAATTGAAAACACAAGTTACGCTAACAATAATGATCGATATTTGGGGACAACCTCTGTCAATGTTGGAACCCACCGAGGAAACATCTGCGGGTTCTATCGAGGATGTAAAAAAAATAATAGAAGATGAAATCGCTGAGACGTTAAATTTAACAAGTGTTGACCCGAACGAAATAGTTGTATTTCAAGATCGCCAGGGTAAATTGAAAAGAAGTAATGTGTCATTGGATGACATTTTGATACGGCATCGCGCTGCCGCTGAAAACTCTATTGCACTGTATTCCAACGATGGACAACTTAAACCAGGCGCACTTGTGTCTACGATCACCGACGCGATTGCTACCAACGAACGTGAGCTGAATGATTTTATACGAGGTTATAATAGTTTTCGCAAAAATGTCGTACATAAATTCTTTGGAACCCCGCTTGTGGTTGGCATGACTCTCGCTGAAATTAAAGACTTGTTGAATTCATTCTTCGCTAACAAGGAAACTGGAAGGATGATGACTGCTTCAGAAATCAAGGCAAATTATCTCGAGATTTTTAAAGTAAGCGAAGATCAAAAACCCACTAACGACGTCATTGGTAGATTCTTTGGAACCCCGCTTGTGGCTGGCATGACTCTCACTGAAATCAGTGAGTTTATCGGCAAGCACACTCACAATGCCTACATCGCTAATAATTTCTTTGGTGTCCCGGCTACATCTACAATGACTCTCAAAGATATTAATATGTTTATGGTGAGACAAACAACACTTAATACCATCGTGGATAAATTTTTAGGGAGAACACCTGTGTCTGAAACCACATCGTTGACAGGCATGACTCTCGCGGAAATTAAAAGCGCTATTGACAAACAAAAGCACACCAGCGATATTGTTAATAAGTTCTTTGAGGGCAGTAGCCTCCAAGATATCACGACGAAATTTTCTAACATCGACAACCATATTAAAACCCAAGCAGAGCTTAAAGTTGAAGACCTTCTGGTTTCATTATTCTTCTCTAACAGGGAGGAGAGTGGAAAAACAATAGATCCTACCAGAATCAGGGTAAATTATCTCGATATTTTCGACGATCTTTTTAACCTGAAAAGAATATCTGAAAAGGTAAAGATTCCACATCACTACACGGGCGTTAAAAATATCGAGATATTATGGAACCATGGATTGGATAAGAGACGGTTATACTACATTATAAATCGGTATCTTGGGTCTCCCCGGCATAGTGGGCCCTGACTACAAGCCAACATGGGCCGATGGTATCTACAGGCTAACGTGGATCTCTATCGATCAATTTAATATGATCGCGGACGGTAAAACCTACTCTGGTGGCACCGCGACGTTAATTATGGATGGTCGCAAAAAAAGCTTTAATGTCGTCGCGGTTGATAGCTCCACCATTAGATCAAAAATAGCCTGGTGTTTAGAACTCATAGCTCATTTTTCCGACTGAAGTACTAACAATTCCCGCTAACGATGACAAATAATTGAAAACACTAGCGGGTTTAAAATAACAATGACTTTGTCATCGACGCAATGTCGCTATGATCAGGTCAGAGAATTTCAGAATAGACTCAAAACCCTCACTGAGGAGTATCAAATAAAAATAAAAAAATACCGACGAAGAATCACCGCAATTGATGTTACTATATACTCGGTGTCAAGCGTTCTCACTGGTGCCGGAATAATACTTGCATCGGTTACAATGATTGCCCCGGTCGTAGTTCCAATTTGCATTTCTGCGGTGGCTACAATCGGTGGTATATTAACCGGGATAGCAAAAAAGATATCATCATGCAGCCAGAGTAAACTGCAGAATTACTTACTTCAATTTCATATTGCATCAACCGCATACTCGCAATTATCATTGATGATATCGTCGTCACTCGATAATACGATTATATCAGATAGTGAATTCTCAGCGATGGTCAGTATTTTTGATTCCGCGATATCGAAATTAGAGCGACAACATGAATATAATAACAATGACAACACCGATGGAATCAGAAAACACGAACCCAAAAAAACAAAAAATGATCTCAATAATATCAACATTACCAGATTGTGAGTTCTCAGTGATGGTCAGTATTTATGATTCCTCGATACCAAAATTAGAAATAAATCATGAGTATAGCAGCGATGACGACACCGATGGAATTACTTCAACGAATAGTGGAGAACACGAACCCAGTACAAACGAGTATGATATCAATAACATCAACGAATCCAGAATTCAGTGTGAATTTCCCCTCTCCGGTCCCAGTGAAGGAGATAGCGCTAGCAAAACTACGAGTGTATCACAGTTGGCCTAATATCAGATCGGTTGCATTTAGTGGTCAGCAACCCAATAACACACTGGTGTTCTCGTATAAGAATAAACCCGATGGTATTCCAGAGTGGGAAACAGTTTCGTTACCAACTGGGTCGTACCAAATTAAGCAAATCAATGCTGAAATTCAGCGTAGAATAAAATCAATCACTGGAAAAGAATCAAAAATAGCTATTAATCTTCATCAACCGACGCTCTCGTCGTTGATCGAAATAAGCACAGAGGGATACATTGTAGATATATATAACAGCTCGTTAAGAACAGTGTTAGGATGGCCTGAATTACCACCGGAAAAATCCGCCACCGACTTAACCACGGACATACAATCATATCATGAAATCAATCCCAGTTATCAAGATAATTTATCTGATATAAGAAAAGGAAGAATCGCCGATAGATTTACATTTACCAACAAAGACACATTGCAATGGGATTTTATCATTAAAAGAACAACCGACTCATCTGTTACTATTTCATTTACGCTAACTGACGTCCGTGGTTATTTTAATGAGATTAAACAATTATATGACACACAACTAGAACAACTACGGAAAACAAAATCGCAAAAACACGTTGAAATAATAAATCAGCTTATATCGGACATGAAATATATCTATGAACTAATTATTCAAACAATAATTAATGACAACAGCGACAATAAACAACGATTCTTAACCGATTATAATATCACAGAGGACAATCTGCGTAATTTCAAGTTTCCCAAATACAACGCTGATGAACTAGCAAGAATTGTTAAAACCGATATCAAGGCGCTACAAAAATCAGATTCAGCTGTCCTCTTCAGGTATAATAATGATCCAGATGGTGGCGGTAGGCATATTGCCCCTCATAATGTGAATATTTCAACGGTGATTGCGCTCAATTTAGTATGTGATGCAATTGAAGGAAGCTATCAAATTAATCTAGAGCAATTAAATCAAGCTCAGCAGGGATATATTCTTTATTCATTTGCACCAACAGCTCCTCCAGGATTCCTAATTATTGAAAACCCAATTAATCCTGTCTACATGCGATGCCATAATAATTCGTTAACGAGAATTAATTTCAAACTCACTGACCAGTCAAATAATTTAATTGATCTACGCGGTGAGGTGTTAGCGATTAGTCTGTTTGTGAAATCATAAAGACTCGATCAAATATTTGGTTGAAATCATTTATTATTTTTTGTTAACCCAGTGATGAAATCACTAGCAGCAGAGAGGGTGGATGACAACGACGTTGGCGTATATAAGGAAATCTTATTTTATCGAATAGACGCCATTTTTTTTACTATTTGGCAGAAGCCTCAGATTTCCGAATCGACGCTCGGAAAGTTGTGAGGTTCACCCTCTCTGCTGCTGTGAGTGTGGATACAGCCAGAAAATAAAGCACATGATATTTAAAAGGGCGAATAATTTTTAACATTTATTCTAGATACAAATCAGACGGACATCGTGTATCACATCTGCACTGTTGCACATATTTCACTTACACTTACCGGACTGACATTTTCAAAATGTAAACGAAGTAATTGTTATAACAGTAGGGAGTAAAATAAGACGCTTTGATGTAGGATTGTTGCGACTCGATGCTCTTAATCAAACTAAGAGAAAAAGCAAAATCCAAAAGGTTTTGGAAACCTCAACAAGTAATATATTCCCTAGAACACAAAGCGGCAAAAGTAGCAATAATATACAGTATGGTGAATAAAATCCTAAACAGTCCTAAACGCTGTATCTCAAATCCAAATGTATTGATTCTTCTAAATCTGTTCCAGCGATGTTCTAAATACAGTTCAATATATGTTCTAACGTGCCAATTATATAGTTTGACCTGCTGAAGTTCTTGATACATTACGACGATATATTCATAATGGCTTTAAATGAAATTACAGTTATTCCAAAATAGTTACCTAGTCATAAAGTTTAAGAACACCTTTAAATTCTAGTGATTAATTTAAATAGATAAATTCTAGAAAATTAGATGTGAACACCTGAATCAGCAGCAGAGAGGGTGAATCGGACAACATTTTTAGACAAGTTTTCACTGAAATCACGCTTAAAATCAATGAAACCAATGACATCAGACCCAAAAGTCAATGACATCAGGTCCCAAATGTGTGTGTGAATCATGGATTAGGTCCAAAAAAAAATTATGAAAAAATCAATGAAATTAATGAAATCAAAAACTTTTCAACTATTACATTTTTTGGGAAAAGGGACTACAACATCGTTGTCACTCACCCTCTCTGCTGCTAAAACTTTCAGTTGGGGTTAACTGAATATTTGATCCAGTCCGATACGATATCGTGTTCGAGGGTCATGTAAATCACTACGACGAAAATCACTACGATTTCACAAATAGACTAATTTGTAAAACCTCCTCTTGTAAATCAATCAGATTATTAGACTGGTCAGTGAGTTTGAAATTAATTCTGGTTAATGAATTATTATGACATCGCATATAGACTGGATTCACCGGGGATTCAATTATTAAAAACCCTGGAGGAGCTATTGGTGCAAATGAATACAAAATATATCCCTGCTGAGCTTGATTTGATTGTTCTAAATTTATTTGATAGCTTCCTTCTATCACATCACATACTAAATTGAGCGCAATCACCGTTGAAATATTCACACTGAACGGAGCAATATGCCTGCCACCACCATCTGGGTCATTATTATGGGTCAGGATTTTTATTTCCGGTGATGTTGCTTTTTTCCACGCATCATGAATTATTTTAAAACCAATATCGATGGCATCACTGAGAGATTTTTGTAGTTCTAAGATATTATATCCTGGTAGTTTGACTGTTGGTATATCCTTGACGGGGATGCCCTTGCCTCCTGCAAAAATTGTTCTTGTTGTAGGATTACTGTCATCTAATATCTCTTGAATAATTTGTGAATTAAATGTTTCCATGTCATTGATGATTTTGTTACATGTTTCTACGACACTGATAAATTCATCTCGGGTAAGAGAGCCGGATTTAAGGGGTATTAACAACAGTGAAAAATCATTATTCATTGCTGTGAAATTTTCAGCGATTTTAAGTTCGTTAACAAAAAGATATTTCCCTCCCTTATCTATAGTGCCAAGAGCAAAAAAGATTCTAGCAATACTGTAATCTCTATAACTCTTTACTGGATTATCAGATTTTATCCTGTCTGTGATATAATCGGTTTTTTGAGGTTCTGGTAAATCAACGGTTTCCCCCCTTGGTGGTAATTCAGGCCATCCTAGTACTGCTCTTATTGAGCTTTGATAGATATCTACGACGTATTCTTCTGAGTTTATTTCAATGGCAGATGATAGTGTTGGTTCATGAACTGTTATAGCGATTTTTGACTCTACTCCAGTAATCGATTTTATTCTACGCGCGAATTCATTATTGATTTGTTCAATTTGATATGATCCGGTTGGTATGGAAACAACATTCCAGTCTGGGGTACCGTCGGGTTTATTCTTATTTGCAAATACCAGGGAATTATTCGGTTGTTGACCACCAAATGATTTTGACCTAATATTTGGCCAACTGTGGTATACTCGTAATTTTGCTAGCGGTATCTCCTTCACTGGGACCGGAGGGGGGAAATTCACACTGAATTCTGGATTCGTTGAGGTTATTGAGATCATGCTTGTTTGTACTGGGTTTGTGTTCTCCACTATTTGTTGAAGTAATTCCATCTGTGTTGTCATTGTTATTATACTCATGTTTTTGTATTTCTAATTTTGACATCGCAGAATCATATATATCTACCATCGCTGAAAACTCACTCTCTGATATAATTGTATCATCGAGCGATGACGATATCAATGAGGATAATTGCGAGTATGCAGTAGACACAACATGAAATTGAATTATGTAGTCTTGTAGTTTCCGTTGGCTGCATGAGGATATTTTTTTTGTGATTATTGAAATTATTCCAGCGATTGTTGTTGCCGCAGAAATGCAAATTGGAACAGCTATCGGGGCCATCATTGTCACTGAAGACAGTATAATACCGGCTCCGGTGATTACACCACTCACAGCGTACACAGTAACATCAATTGCGGTAATTCTCCTGCGATATTTTTTAATTTTCAATTCATACTCCTCAGACAGGGTTTTGAGTCTAGTTTGATACTCTCTGACCTGATCATAGCGATATTGCGATGATGAAATCATTGTTATTTTAAAAATACTAGCGTTTTCAATTGTGAAATCCTTTCAATTTATTTACTTAAATCCGCTACGAATTCCACATAAAACGTTGTTGAGACCCTAACCAAATTCTTATCAGTAGATGTGATTGTAAACTTTTCAGTTGTATCCTTGTCGATGATCGTTGAAATCGTATTATTGACCCCGGATGAACTCAACGATGATATATTAAATTGAGCCGTTGTCACCAGTGTTAATCGATAAATACCCTTGACGGTTGCAGTGATATCTAATGTGTTGTTTGTAGGTGTCCACGCAAATGATCCGTGTTGGATTGTATATACTACGTTAATGGTTTTCTCATGAGGAATTTTTGTTTTTTCAATGATTGTTATCATCCTCGAAAAATCACCTTTGACGGCTTCGATGAAGTTTTTCGTCTCATCGATGGATTTTTTAATATCAGGGAGTTTTAGTTCAATTTTATTCAACTGGGTTCCAATAAATTTATCAATGATATTTCTACGAAATGCGGTAAACTGTTTTATGTATTCTTCGGTTTTAAATTGAAGTGTTTTTAGTTCCAACTGAGAATCGCCGAGTTCAATTATTCTATCTGTAATAGACGAGAGGGGTATTATGCCCGGTTTGAGTTTACCCTGATCGGAAAATAACGCGATAGTATCCTCGATTGCGTTTTGTTGTTTAACTAAAATATCATCCAGAGAGATATTACTGGTTTTCAATTTACCATGATCGGAAAATAACGCAACTGTGTTCTCGATTGCGTTTTGTTGTTTAACTAAAATATCATCCAGAGAAATATTACTGGATTTCAATTTACCCTGTTTGTCTTGAAATACAACTATTTCATTCGGGTCAACACTTGTTAAGTTCAACGTCTCAGCGATTTCATCTTTAATTTTTTTTGTTATATCCTTGATAGAATCAGGGGTTGCAGTGTCATCGGGTTTGGGTTTCAAAGATCTCCCCCAAATATCAATCATGTTATTGTAAAACTCTTTCTCTCTCTAAAAAGCGATTACTAGTGTAGTCATTAACGACAATATGAGGTGGTTTTCTAGATGCTGAAATAGCATCAAGGACATTTAATACTTCACTGCCACATATTGGTGGGTCATTGATTTGTTGTGTTGGTAGCGTAGAATACCAAGTCTTCATTGGAAGGGTTTTTATATACCGCATAAACTCTTTTGGTGGGGCTAATCCATATGAATCAAAATAGACAATCCCACGTGGATCAATAGCGTATGCAACCCAGTGAGTTCCAGGTCCGGTGCTGTTATCGAGATTAATAATACCTGTTTCAGTTTTGTTCGGTTGATGTGGTAATTGATCTTTCATAAAAACACCTCTGAAATTTTTAATTACTAGTTTTTTAGCAGCATCCATTAAATCAAAATTGGACATTGGAACCATCGAAGATTTGGGAACCATAGGTTCGGAAATTGAAGATTTCTGAATTAATAAACCGTTCCTGGTAGTCTCAGGCCTGATCCGTGAACGGATCTCCCGCTGTACCATGAATACGGGGTCCCTGGTAGTCTTAGACCTTTTCCGCTGTACCACGAATACGGGGTTCCTGGTAGTCTTAGACCCAATCCGTGAACGGATCGTCTCTTTTTTTTATATCCTTGTCCAGCTGCCTTTTTTAGTGCCATTCCTGCTGCAGTACCAACGGCTCCTAACGCTGCTGCTTTAGCCACCGCTGGGGCTGCTGCTGCAATCAATGCTGGTATTGCAGCTAACAATGGAAATATACCGCCTGTTTTCATCATATTTTTAATAGCAGCCGCAGAGAGAGTAATCTGAACTCCCTTTTTATCCTTGAAAGCATCATTGAAATGTTTCACCTGACGAGTTGTCAGCGATAATTTATTTTCACCACCAGTCATTTGGCTGGGTTTCAACGTGATTGTGGTTCCACATTTTTTAGCCGATTCTGATTGCAATTTTTTGATTTGACCAGGAGTTAACGTAACACTAATAACACTATATGACATTATATATAATTGATTGATTCTAATTCAATGAAAAATCGAGAAAAATCGTTCAAAGATTTTCTACTGGGGCATCTACCACTCTCATTCTTCCACCAACACCTTCGAGTAGCATTGATTTATCACTGAGAATGACAGCAACCGCTCTATAATCAGCAATAGCACCACGAGTCACATTAGCTCTAAAGTGTATATCAACAACTGACTGTCTTGTCAAATCGAGATGTTCCAGTGAGAAGTAGTAGATCGGATACAGATTTTTAAAATCAAATTGTGATATTTGCAAACCAGTATCCACATTTTGATCGCGTGCCATAAATGACAACAGACGATGATAAACTCGTGCAATATGATTTTCTGTGTAATTAAGTTGTATATCCTCAGATGGTTCCTGCTGGCCGTTTATTCTCAGTGAGACGTCTTTCACACCTAATTGATCAAATATCATATGACTGAAGAGTTGATTGCCAACTCGTGTGTTATCCTGTAACGCAATAAATATATGACGTGGCGCAGAAACGCCTTGTTTTGATGCTAGGTTCCAAGTGAATAACCCGTTGATATTTGATTGCTTCACATCTGTACTCACGGTTAGCCAACTCAACAACGACTTTCCTCCTTGGTCCATAAATGATAGTAGTCGTTGTTCTGCGGTGATTGCTGGAGTCAACACTGGCATCCACAATGATATTTTTGTTAAATTGACTTTACCGGCATCATCATTTATATGTGCTGCAGCTGGGTTTGCTGGAATCCTCCAAATTGCGTCGTTATCATCACTCTTTCGTACAAGCGATACTTTATGCTTCCCCCCGTAGATAACTTTTCTGACGTTTCTACAGAATCCAAAAATATGATGCAGTGGAATCGCACATGAAAATGATTTACGCCCTACTCCCAACATTGCGTTTCGTGTTGCAGCTCCTAGATTGAAATTAGGATCGTTGTTTATAATCATATCCTCGACATCAACATTAGCAGCACCAGCATTATTCTTTGGTCGTCTTACAACAAATGGATTTCCTCCAGCGGTATTCTTACCATCTTTTGCAAACATCATAGATGGACCCGCTGATCTTGTATAATCATCAGAATATCTCGCTAACCCTATGATTGTTGTAGCCACATCAACATCGCGATCTATCGCCTCAGTTTCTTTTCCATCAATGAGATATTTTGCACTCTCAAATAACGCCATGATACCATTATTGACAAAACCGACTTGAGTACCAGCTGGATACGGTGCTGGTACAGCAGGAGTATCAGCAGCTGTTACAATTTCTCCTTCTACTTCAATAAATGCTTCACAGGGCAAAAAGTATTTACTGTATTTACTGGTATCATGGACTTGAAGATCAATTCTTGCTCGACTATTTGAGTCTATGGCATGATAGGCGTAATATTGATAATCGCGTACAGAATCATCCTTGCCAACTGGGGCGTCTATATCAAACGCCGGATCATGTGATTTTTTGAACATTTTATTCTATTTATCAGAGTCTAAATAGTGAAATCGTAAACGATTTTTCCATTTTAATCGTCGTAGTTTTTTAAGGCCACTTCCTGCTATCATGTTTGCAATATTGCTTTGGTCTCCTTGATTTACCATCGACGCTAGTTTTTCATCTACTGCGTTATTTATTATCTTACTAACACTTGCAGGCATTTCTTCTGTAGACGGTAACGGTTTCTTTTTTCGCCCCACTAATGATGTTATTTTATCCTTCGCAGTTGAAAGCGCTTTCCCGGCAAGATCTCCAACAGTACTAATACCCTTATCACGAATAACATCAATGGCTTTCATTGATAATTGTTTAGCTAACGGCATCACTTTTGGGGCCATTCTTGAAAAGAATCCTAAAATGGTATTGCCGAGGCCATCTCCGTAGTATGCTCTATAAACTGGAAACCGTGAATTAATTACATAGACGAGGGTTGGTTTATCATGATTGTAATGGATGATCATTATTATAAAAACAATAGTGTTTTCAATTGTTATTTAATCACTATGATACCCATTTGCTAACTCGTCAATGAAATCTCGATAGGTTTTGATATCCATGATACCGCCGGCAAATAACCGTCTACAGATATCAGCTGCTTCATTAATTATTTCCGGTGAATTATTTCCAGCTCGTTTTCCTCCGATGAGAACATCTAATCGTGATATATCATTGATAACGCTATCAGGACAAATGTTTCCAATCCTTGGATTTCCTAATCCACTTCCGCTATAACCAGTTGCTTCATCTAGTTTGTCTGTATCCGTGGTTTGTAAATAATCAAGAGTATCATCATCATCATCATCAGGTGGTAGTTGTTGTTTTTTAGGTGAAAAAGATATTTTCTTTGCAGGTTGCTGTCGCTTTCTTTGCAATCTTGGCGGTTTTTGTTGTTGTTTAAACTCTTCGTATTGATTATACACGTGATCCACCATCCTGATATATTCAATGTATGATGCACTATCTGTCTTTTTTTGACTTTTTCCAGTTTTGATTTTATAGAATATATCAGCCCAGTGAGTGAAATTCTTAACAAACTTATGATGTTCTGGTTTCAACATTTTTTTTCTGTCTTCATAGGACGTAACAACAAGCGTAGGAATTTCTGTTGGATCAGTCTCATCAATTGCTGCTAACCCTTCTTCGTTAAATCTCATGCGTAAATCATCTACTGTTCTCTTTGATTCTATTTGTTTTGTTTGTTCAGTTTTCGCTGCTATTTTTTCAAGTTCACCAATAACAGATTTTCCCGTCTCGGGACCATCTCCCAGTAAAGCACGCTCTACCCCCTTCGTTGCTGTGGTTACTGGTTTAAACAATTCTTCAGACCCCAGAGCAAAATCAGTTTGTAAACTCTGTCGTTGTTGCAGTTTATTTCTTACAGAGTCACGAATTGGTATAAATTTCTTAATTGCATCTAGTCGCTCACGAGCCAATCGGGTTGTTAATGCTCCATTGACCATTATTTGAAATCGCAAACTATTTTTCAATTGCAAAACACTTGACATGTCGGATGATTTTTAATACCACCATGGAAGTGTTATTTCATCTTATAACAGCTTCTATCATTGATGAGGAAAGTGTGGAAATTGTATATAAAATAATTAATACCACAGTTTCCTCATTCTATTTTTGACCAATCTGACACATCGTCCATCGATTTTTGACATCTCCTTTGAGGGTCGGCTAAAAAAAATGAGGGTCGGAATGATAAATGGTCGGAATGATAATGGTCGGGCAATCAATGGTCGGGCAATCAAAATTGTTCATTTTCTTGAATTAATGCTCGTAGGTTTCTAATTTTAGAGTTGACTTCTTTTTTCAATTCGTATTCGTTACCTAATTCTTTTCGTATTCCCTCTACGATAGCATACAACGGGACGAACACACTGATGTCACTGGAAAATGAAAGAGAGTCTTTAATAGAATTCTGAATTTTTTTGATGAGTGCATATTTCTTGGGTAGCATATACTTGTTAGTGCTAACTCCGTATTCAATATCCTGAAAATCAGACATAATTTGGTCAGGATTTAATCCATCTGATAGTTTGATATCCTGATTTTTCAATTTTGCTATTTCAACTATGATGCTATTCATGTTTTCAGAATTCATTATTCTATAAGTATGACATCTCTAATTGGAAATTATGACGCATTAGACATAACTAAATTGAACTTTTTGCCCCGTCTTTTTTGAAATAGCCGATCGATAAATCCCCTCTGCAACTTTTCGTACTGACGGTCCACAAATATCGAAAAATTTACCGGCTTCATATAATGATTGAAATATTTTTTCTTCATTAGTTGTTGTATTCAAAGATGTCACAGGTCTCTTCCAAACCGTTTTGCAAGTGCCAGCTCTTCCTCGTTTGGAATTCTCACTCAGTGTGATAGCCTGCAGATTTGATACAGAATTATTCTTTGGATTAGAATCCTTGTGATAAATAACAAAACCATCTTTGATCAATCCATTAAAACATTCAAATACGAAACGATGAATGAGATAATTTTTCTTTCCAACAGTAAACTTCAAATACCCTTGATTATTCACAACACCGACCGGTTTCTTTAGTCTACGGTTTCTGACAGTACCATCACTGGATGCTTCATATTTTGTAATCACTGGATGTGGTCTGAATTCTTGGTCCATATATACTATTCTATTGTTTGTCTAATTCAGTGTTTGGTTCAATAATTACATCACTGGAAAATCTTTCGATATAGTCTTGCGGGGTTCTTATGATTTTATCCTTGAATTTGTCAGGGTCAAGGGCTTTTTCAGGGTCATAATTTCTGATGGATTGTCCATTTTTTATTCTTTTATCATAATAACGCTTCAATTCCCTATATCGCTTACCACCACAATCAATACACAATTGTGATCTTCCCTTAACCCCAACCCCACATCGAATACAGGGTAACGGACCAAGACTTCCACGTCGAAAACTTTGCATATGATACCTACAGTACTCATTTTTTCTGCATGATTTGTTACACGGGGTTACATTTCCCATCATGAGCCATTTGCAGTGATTCATTATACATAAAACTTTCATTTAAATGTTTGTTTTTTATATAGCATGAAGGAGTTCAAGAGATTGACTTCGAAAAATGCTAAATTCAATGCTGATAGAGAGTTCAAGAGATTATAGAAAATCAATCCTAGATTTAATCTTGATAGACCAAAAAAACGTCAAAAACGTCCAAGAGACGGAAACATGAAAGAGTTTAAGAGATTATTAAAAATCAATCCTAAATTTAATATCGATAAACCCAAAAAACGTCCAATAGACGGAAACAAACGTAACAAACGTCCAACATGAAAGAGTTTAAGAGATTATTGAAAATCAATCCTAAATTTAATATCGATAGACCCAAAAAGCGTAACAAACGCACAATAGACGGAAACATGAAAGAGTTTAAGAGATTATTAAAAATCAATCCTAGATTTAATCGCGATAGACCCAAAAAACGTAACAAACGTCCAAGAGACGGAAACATGAGATCATCATGGAAGGATGCTCAATTCAATCTTGATATAGTTTCTAATACACCCAAGAATAAAATTCTTGATAAACCCATCAGAGACTGTTTTAATGAATTCAAGCGTGATGGAGCATCTTATTGCTGGTCAACATTTCGAATTGATGGTGTTGTTGACGCTACCATGAATGATGAAAAGGCAGCAGCAATCATTTCACGTGTTGGGGAAAAAAGTCATTTTTTCCGAATCAAATTGATTATCCGTGAGAATGGCAAATGGATTATTAAGGATAAATTTGAACCCATTCTCAAGGGCAAAAAAACTGTCACCGTGAATCAGGATTCCAAACCGGGAATTTTGACTGGAATTGATAAACCCTACTACGAAAGATCTTATCCTGTCACAGCAGTTGTTTACGGGATCTATCCGCTCAATGAAAAACCTGATATTTCAAAACTAGCACCCATGAAATATTCGACAGGGCTCAATTGTGTAGCAGAACGAATAATAGAACACTTCACAAATGCATCCCGGGGGAATAAACTCACTGATCTAAGACGAAAAAAAATAACCGAGTGGGAGTTCACGGTAAAAGAGCATGGAGCAACAATTCAGGATATAGCCAAATTAGAAACATCATTAAGATTTCCAATATCGGTAAGAACAATCACCGGTGAAGTATTATACGAATCGAAATATCAATCAAAAGGAACCCCCATTGAAATTATTGATCATAACGCGCACGCGTGGTCATCTGCAGTAACAATATTTCCACGGGATAGAACCGTAAAATATCTATCCCAAACCGAAGAGTTTTTTTCAGAGCAGAAATTATTTGATGCTATTTACCATTTGAGTAAAAACGATCCTGTGTCAGCGTGGCTATTTCATAGTAATTCAGACGAAGAATGCAGATTTGATCAGTTTGTAAGGCCCAACGGAGAATTATACCGTACTGAAGAACTGCAGAATCAAATGAAACAACTAGCTAGTGAGTTTTCTGAGGACGGAGAAGAAGACGATCAATTATTAGCAAACTGTTTTACAGTACCATCCATTGCAGCACATTTTGCTAGAAAGAAAAACGCGTGGAAACCAACACGAAGTGAGTTTTTATCAGATGTCAAATTGTCCTGTCTTGAATACAGCCACGGCGGATTATGGAACACAAAATACACCTCTGATTCCGTTATTTCAGTTGATATGATTGCGTGTTATCCAGGAAGTTTTCTTGGGTATGGAGAATGCGAGAAATATTTCAAACGATTTGGACACCCTACACACGAAATGACCCGTGTTGCTATTAATGGACCACTTCCTGATTTTGATTTAACCGGATTCGCTTGTGTGGTATCATTTGAAATGGCTGAAGGGCTTCATCCGTGTAGTTATCTTTGGATTGGTAAACACATGTCTGAAAAACACTGGATGCCAATAGTGTTATTACGGTATATGCTTGATTGTAAGATGTTAAAATCATTAATTGTCAGTGAAGCAATTATATC
This sequence comes from Unio delphinus, assembly GCA_029339505.1. NCBI lineage: Eukaryota > Metazoa > Mollusca > Bivalvia > Unionida > Unionidae > Unio > Unio delphinus. The sequence continues at coordinate 12,544,240 of JAQISU010000055.1, read as the reverse complement.
CTATCGAGCACAGAAATCAGTCTGGTTACCACAACCTGATCTAGAAAAAATAATTAGCGAAGAGCGAAAACTGTTTCCTGATTTTAATGAACAACAAATCATAGATTGGTCCCAACAGTTATTTGAAATCAGAAACAATGAAGCAAAAATTCTTGGACGAAGAATAATCGGTAAATTTACCCAAGGTGGCAAAGATGATAATACGAAATATTCTTCACGATTGATTATAGACAACGCTGAATACGATTTTGTAATGGCGGATCTAACGAATAGGGGCCTATATGTCAATCGTAAGGACGCATTTCTGTCCGATGGAACCAAATTGGGTACAATTGTTACCTACCATGATGGATACCATCCGCAGTACACACACTTAAGAGCTTCTATGCTCGGTTATGCTTCTATCAATCTGTTTTCAATGATCAATAGATTTCCTACCACCGCAGTTAGAGTTGCTACTGATTCATTTTACATAAATAGCAAAATGGCTGATTTTAAGGCTACTGGCAACGAGAAATGGGGATCATGGAGAATTAAGAAAGAAATGATTCATGATTATATTCAATCAGCAGATGTTACCATTGAAAATAATTACTTAGAAAGCAATCAGTGTTCAGAATTTTCTAATGCACCACCGATTTCTGATCCAATATGCCTGTATAAAACAGTTTATTTAAACGGTTGTGGTGGGTCAGGAAAAACAACCCGGGCAATTGAGTTATTCTGTCGTGGAAACGCTAGCGTTTCTAACATGATTGTGCTAACACCAACTCATAGACTTGCAAGAGAAATGATACAGAGAGGGGTAAATGCTTGCACTTATCACAGCTTTTTCCGATGGAAGGGAGATAAATGGACTCCTGAGCGCATGGGAGAGAAATTTATTCCTGAAATAATCATTTGGGATGAAATAGACACAGTGTCAGAAGATGTCTTAAAAATATTTCTTGAGTGGTTGTTATTGAAGAATACAAAAGTCGTCATGTGCGGTGATCACGGGCAACCACCACCATTTGTCGGTGCATCCCCCCATGAATGGCTAAAGGGTTTTGTAGACTATTATGAAGAAATTGATACCGATCACAGATCACTTGATAATGAATTAAAAGAATTGAAGAAACTAATTAGATTACAACCGGATAGAATCCAGTGTGCAATAACCCGTGAAATAATTTCGGAAACTCCCATGAATGAGTTTTGGGAAATGTGGAGACCAAACGATTTAATCATTGCAAGTAGAAAAATAGTCAGGGACACACTTCAGATGAAGTTATTTGAATTGCATAAACAAAAATTTGCAACACTTCCAGTGCCTTTTTGTTATAGGCCATCGGATACGCGAAAACAGAACATCGAAGTTGATATTCCAGGACAAAGTGAAAAACAGAATTTAGTATTAAATGATATTGTGCTGGTTGATATCAATGTTGTTGAAGATGCATTGCGTGCCAATAAATCCCCGTGGACGCTAGGATACGCAGCAACAATACACTCTTCACAGGGATTGACTATATCGGATACAACTCTTTGGATGGTAGATAATCGCATAGAATGGTCGAATTTAGTCTATCTCGCAGTGTCTAGAGTACGAAAAATAAATCAACTTCGAAGAATTGTCCTGACAGAGTCAGGCGATGATGAAATCATTGGTGGCGATGATGAAATCATTGGCGATGATAATGATATTATTGATAAAAAACTCTCCGGTTACAAACAACAGGACAAAAAAAAACAACGAGAATTTGATATTGATGCTGAATTAATAATCACTTTGAAGAAACAACAGAATAATCACTGCGCAAGTTGCAATTGTATAATGCGTTGGCAGTATTCGGATAAGGATCCTCGCCAATTCACCGTAGACAGAAAAAATAACAATCTCGGTCATGTCAGAAATAATGTGATGTTGACTTGTGCAATAGACGCAAGGGTGCTAGTTAAGACCATGGGGTGGCAATTGAGTATCCTCGGGTATCACTTGTAATTGTTGTCTAGTAAAAACCCCGTTGAGGGGCAGTTGAATCCAGTTTATAGATTGGAGGTCTACCCGTAGATCGTGTTATACTAGATATCTTATGCGTAGTGACGCTCCAAATATGATCAGTAGCCCTTTTTGTACCACCCTCAAGCTCTCCTGGTTCGTATAAGTACCTCACAATGACATTACTACCAAGAATTGGTTGGGAAACGCTAGCGTTTCTAGGGAAATCTTTTTGTGGTTTTTCAGGTATCGACTTCTTTTTAATCGCGTTGATAGGTTTCATGTTGATGGTTCTAGTAATCTCGTTGTTCAGTGCGGTAACTACACCTGGTAATCTCTTCACCCATTCACGGGATCTTTTTTCTTGGATGAATTCTTTTGCATATTGATATCCAAATAACCGCTCAGCAAGAATCCGATTAAATCGTTCTACAATGGCCTGATCACGATGCAGTGCAGTATGCCCTCGTCTGATAGCGACATTGTGATATTTCATTGTAGATAACACTGCACCCTGAAATTCCTTGCCCGGGTCAACTTGTAACAGATTTGGCCAGTGCAGAGGACCTCGTCGATAAATCCTTTCAAATGCAGAAGCGACTTCAGTGGCCGATTTTGTTTTTAACGGTTCTGCTTCTTTGTATCGACTTGCAATATCAACTACAGTTAACGCATATTTGTAACCACGATCATGTGGCAGAAATAATAGATCAGCCTGATGAACTTCATTGGGTCCGGTTACATCAAAATGCGAGAATTGAATTTGTTTAGGCGGTGGTAGATAAATTTGCCATAGTGCCTGTTTGGATAACCAATGAGCCGCAGTGGTTTTTCTCACTTTTGCGGCGCTAGCGAGTTTACTGATTGCAGCGTTACCCTTCCAGTATCCTCTTGGGGAATAATAAATAGATTCCATGTTGTTATTAATTACCAGCTCCTAACATCAATTTACTTTTCATAGCCGATTTTATCAAAAAGGAAGCCAATTTTTCTTTGAAGGATTTATCAGGAATGGCATTCAACGCATGAATTAATTTCACATCTGCTAGATGCCTGTGTTGCAAATTGCTGCTTTTATAAGCAACATCATGAAGGTGACAGGCCTTATCGATAGCGTTTATTGGTTCCTCACCGGGTCGGGGCTGATTTTGATCATTGAGTCTGATCTCAAGTCTTGTTCCCGGTCCACAATAACTATACCCTGGAAGGTGTTTTTCTCCGGGGTATTTTGCCCATGGGGTTCCAGGGAGTTTTGCTAATTTGGCAGCGATATCACCTCCTCGTTTTTTTTTAAAGGTTCCTTGGGTTCCTTGGGTTTAGAAACAAATCTAAATTTCTTTGTACTACACTGTACGCATTTACCAGAAAGCGCTGATCGGTTATTTTTAGTTGTAATCGTCGTCAAGTCATCTGTGCCAGTACGCGCCTTACACTTCACGCAATATAGATCCATAATTTATGTATAGAGATATGAATATAATTGATTTTTCAGCGACTAAAACAAGAGAACCAGTGAAGCATCATGCAGCGCTTCCAAACTCTATCCGCGCAATTATAATCGGGCCATCTGGATCCGGCAAGACGCAATTGTTGCTCAATTTAATAATGAGATGGATGAAGTGGGATAAGTTGTATTTAATTGCCCCTAGCGTAGACGACCAACGATGCTATGAAGTGCTAAAAGATTTTAATGAAAACGCTTCAGAGATTGCCGGCGAGGATGTTATTGAATTTATAACCGATATTGACGAGGCGCCATCAGTAGAAGACCTCGATGGAAGTATCAACAATTTAGTTGTATACGACGATGTCATGTTAGATAATCAAAAAAATCCTGCTAGAATATTTTCCCGAGGCAGGCATAAAAACACAGATGTGATTTATGTCACTCAACGATACACTCAGATTCCAAAAGTGATTAGAGATAACTGTAATATGCTTGCTGTATTCAACGGCGTTGATACACATACGCTACGAAATATTTGGCAGACATGGTGTTCTGATATGGACTTCAATCAATTTAGAAATTTCTTTAGTCATGCTCAGTCTGCCCCACACGGATTTGTAACAATAAATTTACATGACTCTCGAACACGATATCGTATCGGACTGGATCAAATATTCGGTTAACCCATAGCAGCAGAGAGGGTGAGTGACAACGATGTTGTAGTCCCTTTTCCCAAAAAATGTAATAGTTGAAAAGTTTTTGATTTCATTAATTTCATTGATTTTTTCATAATTTTTTTTTGGACCTAATCCATGATTCACACACACATTTGGGACCTGATGTCATTGACTTTTGGGTCTGATGTCATTGGTTTCATTGATTTTAAGCGTGATTTCAGTGAAAACTTGTCTAAAAATGTTGTCCGATTCACCCTCTCTGCTGCTGAATCTGATGTTACTATGACTGATGTGTAAAGAAAGGAATACTCATTTATGTTATTCTTGACCTTACACAAAAACAGGACACAATGCCAGAACAAGGAGGAGGATCATATTTTCATATACAGATCGCTGAAAGAAGGTCAGGTTATTTACCAGTCAACAAACCTGAAATTAGTTTGGCTATACTTCTTCTAGCGGGACACCAGTGATCCGAATTTAGATGCCATAAGAATCATCAATTATGTCACATGTACACTTTATACGATTAAAATGCCACATAAATACCTTTATTAACCAAAGTTACCTTATGCTATAGCACAGACCCACAATGGACAAACAATTAATATACATTTCTTCTCTATTTAGAGAACTTTGTGATGCTAATAAAGGGATTAACTGTATGCCTGATGTCGATTTTTCTCTCATGGTTTTACTGGCTATATGATCTAGGATCTTAAACAGGTTGAAATACAAACGGTAACGCCGATGTTTGAAATGGATGTAAAAAAGTTACATCAATCAGATTTAGAATCAACGTCAATTTGTCAATCTGTCACACGAACATGTTTTTCACAACGAACACAATTTGACAAAGTGATTTTAAAATGTGCGGGGAAGAGTCCTAAACGAAATCTCAGATTAATTAACGAACATTCAATTTTTCTTTCGAAAATAAGCCTGAAAGAAAAAGAAATTAATAAGAATCAGTAAGAACGAAAGACAAAGCCTTAATTCTTCGGCAATAATCCTTATGTAACTATGCACCACACAGAAATATTAACAAAGATATCGAACCTCTCTTTCCATGTGTTCTTAATCTGTATTATTACGAGGAGGGGTATTGAAATAAAAAATATTCTGCTTGATAAAGATAATATGTTATTTACATGCACACGTTACAGCATGTATCTTGATGAATGGGTTTACATTTACACATTAAAATGCATATTGTTAATTGAGTTATAAATCACACGTTAAGAACATGTCTTTTCATGATTGAGTTTATATTTGCAAAGTAAGACATGTGTAAAATGATGGTTGATTCTTACACTTCACTTTCACGTGAATAAAAAGGTGTATTCATGATTTTGTTTACAGCAAGATTAATTAAGTTTTGAAGGTGTTTACTGTTGTAGCAGATTCAATACAGGTCTTACAGTCAAACTATTCGTTTTATTTCAACTCAAATGTTATTGTCATACTTTGTTTCCGTAGCAAATGTATTCCTGTTCTGACAGATGAAAGAACTGCCTTGTTTTACTAATTAAATGTAATTCTGAAATAATTACCACTTGTCAGCTTATGCTGTACAAGTACATTGGTCACCAGCCGCCCCGCCCCCCGACCCACGAATGGGAGACCGTCAGAATGTTGAGAACGGATGTGTTAAGATACTTGTGAGAAACGTATGAATTTGGATACATATTGATCGATTCTTTCTGATTTATATGGTCAATTAGCAGCGTGTACATTATTGGAACCAACGGCATCTGGACTATTTTTGAGCATGGAAGAGAGATGTTCTGATTGAAACTCTGCCAGTCTAATTCAATATCTTTGTTATTTAATCAACCACAGAGAAAAGCAAGTGTTACACACTGTGCATCTTTATTATCTACTTTATATAATACTAGTTAATGCGTATGTTCTTAATACCATCGCTATTCTCTCTTCACAGTGTTTAAATGTTATCTATTTAGATTTTCGCATTGAACTTTTTACGTACTATCAGTGTTTTGTGGTAAAATATTTATTAGTAGTATCCGTCTTCGTTTAGAACGTGCTTATATTTTGATTGTGAGGCACAGTGACATATATATATATATATATATATATATATATATATATATATATATATATATATATACTTACCTAACGTCTTGTTATATGAAGATATTACATACAAACTGAAGAGATGTTTTGATTCAGCGTTATTTTAAAACAAAAATATCATGAAATCTGTTATCGCACGTTCTAAAGTAATGTGTTATGTATTACAGATCATGGACAGAATAAAATCTATAGACGCTTTGCACAAATTATCAAATTAGCGCATAATTATTTGCTGAAAATAATCTTGATCTAGATTCAATAAATTGAGATAGGCAAAGAAATATAACACCAAGTTTGAATAAAGTCCTTCAAGTGCTGAAACCGTTTATGAGACTTAATGTTCCAGATAACTTTTAAGTCTTACCTAAATACTAATATCCTCTTAGATGTTTATTTTCTATTAAATATGTTTGTCTAAGAAAATTAATCTTATCTCTCCTTTTCTGACAATGATATACAGTTGTTAAATTGTTAAATATTAATAACAATACTTTGGGTTGTTTCCACAATAATACAAACAATTTTGCATTATCACAATTCCTCTGAAATACGTCATCCGTTATTGATCTGCAATTTAATCAAATACATTTTCTTATTTCACTTCAAAATAATTTCATGTGTCAGCATTGCCCTTATCCGTGATATACTTGTAAAAATAGTATTACTTTCTTGGTCTGAGGCCAACATAGTTGTAAATAACGGCCGTGTTTGCATTGTCGAGAGTCGATTGAGTAGAGCGGAACACTTGCGAGTCTTTTGAGTGCATCTCCCTCGTGGATATTGTAGTACAAATGTTAGAACGCACTAATAAATATTTGTCCATAAATTGAAATATCTGAGAGAATCAGCCTTCACTTGGATTGATTGCATGCCCATAACACTGTGGCCGTCGTAAAGATCAAGTACGAGTTCTGTTTACTTTTCTTTTGCATAATGCTTTCTTGTCTAGGAATTTAAAGACAAGTAAAGGGCATTCATATTGATAAAATGAAATTAAATAAGCGCCTAATACTAGTCTATTCCATAATTTCTTCTCTTAGGTGAGATGGTAAATTCATTTCATGACGTTAGAAAAAGATAAACAAACGATTATACATGGAATTTGACTGCAACAATCATTTATGTGGCAGGAATACTTCTTCATTCAAATGGTTGCTTTAATATCATAGTATATTCTGTAGATATAAATATAGCATGGAATTCAATGATTATCATAGATGCGTTTACAGAATATTAACACTCATCACCCGTGTCAAAATGTTGAAGTAAAGTGAAATAAAAGCTAAAACGAATTAATTTGAATCAATCAAACAGTGGTAGACAAATCTTCATGTTGTGATTAGCATAACTGATTCAAGAATATGATACAAGAGTACTATGTACGTCTTTCGTAATGTGCCATTATCACACAAGGCTTGATCCATGGATCCACACCAAACGAAGGAACTGTGATATAGTTGTACACTTCATCTCTTTTCCTTTCCTGGGAACGTGGTAAGTTGCACAAGCAAGACACGAGGAAGACTAGTGTTTGCACATGATTGGATTCCTTCGAATCAGTCAAATATCTTGTTCACATTTATCCTATTGAAAGTTCAATTAACAAGTATCATATGAAGAGTAAAATTCTATTTTGTAATTATTATTGTATGTTATAATTATATTTTTTGACAACGGTTTTAGTTAACACTTGTTAAACTTGGAAAAAAGAAACTGACTTTTAGAATGTACCATCCATATTTAAATATCTACAAAGAAATAGCAAGCCTTAGCCAGGAAGGGAGTTAATCTGTACTGTACACAGACAGAGAATTATTTACTGTGTTTTTTGGTACTAATATTATTTAATCTGATTGGTAGTAACACTTTTGTGTTCGGACTGGGACACGTATTACTAACAGCAATAAAAGAATGCATTTGTGTTGCTCAGCAAAATCAGATCCGGCAACATGTGTTACTACCAGGATGGCAAAAATACAACATTTTGCTGTCATGGATGAACATTTGGTCGTTATGATAAGTTTTGGCAAGGTTTGCGAGAGTCCGTAACAAAGTCCATTTCAAGTAACTGGGAATACGTGAGAAATCGTCTCGGTATTATTGATGACCGTATTTTTTTAAACATATGCACGTATTTCTAAAAGTAATTATTAAACAAAACAATACTTAATAGTTTCGTTAATTTGAATCTTGTGTTTAAATCGAATTTTTCTTTTCATTGTTTTAATTGATTTAATTGATTCATATTTTATTTTATTATTTTATTTTCGTTTTACTGTTTTACTCAACATGAACACATTATATCCTCAAACTGAGATATGTGAATGACTTCTTCATTGCAAATTCGACATATTTCAATTTTTTAAATACATTCATAAAATTTGAATGTTCTTTCAACTGAATCCTGCTTTATCTCCTTATTTTCACAATCGTCAAATGTGAAGAACGAGTGCCATGGTTTGCGTCTCTATATTAATATAAACTTTAAGAAAACATTACACAAATTTTATTGAGATAGTGGTGTGAAGAAGGAGTTTCTTAATTTGTGGAAATTAAAAAGTTTGTTTGATTATAATGTTTGTTTTGTTAATGAATAATGTATATTTTAAAAACAAAGCTTTGATATTAGCAGTTATTTCAATAAAGTTTGACGCCCTAATGCATTAATAACTTCTATGCAAGCTGCAAATCTTTATCACATACAATCAGATTGCCCCTAACCCCGTGTTTGCTTTGATTTTTTACTCTTCGTTCAATCAACACATTTTGATGTGTCGTAACCATCACATCAATAATTTTATTTCAAAGTTATAATCCAATAATTGAAATGTTAGAGGCATAAGCCTTGAATTCCCTCAACGTGACAGTGTAAATATTGTTTGTGAGTTGGTATGTTCTTGGGTGCCCCGAGCGCAGTCACTAGACGACCAGAAAAAAATGTATTCGTGCCAAGAGAAGAGGTTACTTTGTAACTTAAGTTAGAAGCATAAGAACAAATTTGTATTCCTGGAACAAACACAATTAGTATGGGCATTAAAGCCGATGTACAAATCTTCACCTGTAGTTTCTGGTAACAAAGGAAACGTTCAGATCAAGTTCATTAGCTAGGAAAAATGTCAATCCTATTTTCTGAAGGTAATACATATCATATATATTCATTAATTTCCGAATTTTACTGGGTTTCTACGCATGCTTCAGCATTTCTATTTGCTCAATATGCAGGAAAATGTAAGTTACTATTGTGGTTGAATGTGAAATCGCTTACTCTTTTGCAAAATTGCATAAACGTATCTCCTCTCATTGCGATGATGTCCCTATAGTTCCATTAATATATAACTAAACAATCCTTGTGAACTCGACCTCTGATATTGTATCTATTCCATTCCTCTGCTACAACATACACAGCAAGAGCAGTAGATAAACAGAAGATGATGCCAGTTCATTCATACAATCCAAACAAATTTATTCCGAGATCGTACACACAATTCACACTACCAACGAAAGCTAAAGATTAATCCATCATCCATACGGATTCCTCATAAATCAGCAGCACTAAACACATTTTCACCCATGAGAAACAATTTTGATTGACAAGAAATCCGTCCTTGATATACATGTTGCCCTCTCGCACAGACATGCATGATTTCATATTGTATGCTATGGTGATGATACGAGTGCTTCTGGCTGGACACTAAATTTGACCAACAAAGCGCACGAGAGCCGACAGGATATCTAATATCTCTTTTATGGAGATTTGTATACTAAATAATTTTGTGGGAGGTAATCATAGAATGGAAAGGTTTTTGTCCTAATCTTTTTATTTAAAGCTTCCATTTCTTCATTTTTGATGAGTCTGAAAATTTATAAATCTTGATATTCATGGATGTTTTTTTTTTCTTCTTCTGTTTATTGGTTTCAGAACTTAGAGTATATGTCCTTGAATTCAACCGTAACCAAATACGCTCGATTGTATCTGAATAAGTCCGGACAAAATATTCAGGCATAAGAGGTTATATATATTTTATATTTATTCTATAAAAAAACTATACTTCATGCACAACGGTCTGAATCTGCAAGTGATCGAATCCTTTATGCAAATGTGTCCTTGACCAGAACTTCATGTCAGTAAATATAAGACAGAACGAATGCATTAACTTAGTTTTATACTGTTTCGTGCCATGCATGAACAAAGCTCACTGGGGGGTGGGGGTGGCTAGAAAATATAAGCAAATTCTTTGACACATCAATTTAACGTCAAACCATAATAGGAACAAACTCCGTGAGGGTCAGCAATGGCAGCAACACAGCAAGCAGAATCAGTATGGAGAGCTGATGTGTTGCAGAATGTATTGCCTTCACAATCAATATTCAATGCACGATGAAAATACATAATTAATCTTCCACGTACGATGAGAATCAAAGTGTTTTCGAAATATATATAAATTATCAATTGTTTCCAAAATTGAACCAATTTGTGTCGACCTCTTTACCGGGCAGTTGACGTTGTTTCTAATTTGTATCTTACGATTTAATTGTGGTCCAAAGCAAATCAAACCTATAAAAACAAGATTCAATTCTTTTTTTAAATACATTAATCTAAAGACGAATGCAATATTTTCAGTGTTTTTGATGTACCTTTTACAATCTCGAAACTTGCATAGTTTATCCCAAGATTGGCATTGCAGTGTTGCCATTGGAAACTAATAGTCACCAGAATAGACTTAATTCAGTAAAGGAAACGTGATGCGTCGTTATTTTATGTATTGAATATAAGTATATCAGATTATAAAATCGTTATTCATATACATCATGTTGTTTTATGTGCAACCGAGGAACTTTCTTAACTAGCATGTTGCTTTGAAGATTTTATTATGGAGTTTCAGAATCTGATTTTTCTCCCTAGAGATTTTCATTTGAAATCTCTCATATGTGGTTAATAGAAACGTAACCAAATGAAAACCGAAATGGTACGTTAGATGTGTCAATACTCGTCTTTCAGCAATACAATTAGGCAACATATAATTCATAATCAATGTACTATTGCATCGTGAAGAGAGTATTTACTGCCCTCCAATTCGCCTAAAGGTAGCAACAAACAGAGTTGTATGATGGTCAAAGTGAAACAATTCGAGACGCGTTAACAATTAATGTCCATGTATATATGTCATTCTATACAATTGTGTCTACAATGAGTTATTACGTGTTTAATTATCTAATGAGAACTAAATTTGTAAACTTGAAGATTAGGTGTTGGCCTTAAAGCCGAATGAACGTTTCATAACTTCTTCCGAGCTCCTTTTTATGCGTTTATATAAATGTTCATCGTCATTGATTTTATTTGAACCGTTCATGACTGGCATTCCTCTAGCAGCAGAGAGGGTGAGCCGGACAACATTTTTAGACAAGTTTTCACTGAAATCACGCTTAAAATCAATGAAACCAATGACATCAGACCCAAAAGTCAATGACATCAGGTCTCAAATATGTGTGTGTTTCATGGATTAGGTCCAAAAAAAAATTATGAAAAAATCAATGAAATTAATGAAATCAAAAACTTTTCAACTATTACATTTTTTGGGAAAAAGGGACTACAACGTCGTTGTCACTACCCTCTCTGCTGCTAGAACTTTCAGTCTGGGTTAACCGAATATTTGATCCAGTCCGATACGATATCGTGTTCGAGGGTCATGTAAATTTATTGTTACAAATCCGTGGGGGGCAGACTGAGCATGACTAAAGAAATTTCTAAATTGATTGAAGTCCATATCAGAACACCATGTCTGCCAAATATTTCGTAGCGTATGTGTATCAACGCCGTTGAATACAGCAAGCATATTACAATTATCTCTAATCACTTTTGGAATCTGAGTGTAGCGTTGAGTGACATAGATCACATCCGTGTTTTTATGCCTGCCTCGGGAAAATATTCTAGCAGGATTTTTTTGATTATCTAACATGACATCATCGTATACAACTAAATTGTTGATACTTCCATCGAGGTCATTCACGGATGGCGCCTCGTCAATATCGGTTATAAATTCAATAACATCCTCGCCGGCAATCTCTGAAGCGTTTTCATTAAAATCTTTTAGCACTTCATAGCATCGTTGATCATCTACGCTAGGGGCAATTAAATACAACTTATCCCACTTCATCCATCTCATTATTAAATTGAGCAACAATTGCGTTTTACCGGATCCAGATGGTCCGATTATAATTGCGCGGATAGAGTTTGGTAGCGCTGCATGATGCTTCACTGGTTCTCTTGTTTTAGTCGCTGAAAAATCAATTATATTCATATCTCTATACATAAATTATGGATCTATATTGCGTGAAGTGTAAGGCGCGTACTGGCACAGATGACTTGACGACGATTACAACTAAAAATAACCGATCAGCGCTTTCTGGTAAATGCGTACAGTGTAGTACAAAGAAATTTAGATTTGTTTCTAAACCCAAGGAACCCAAGGAACCTTTAAAAAAAAACGAGGAGGTGATATCGCTGCCAAATTAGCAAAACTCCCTGGAACTCCATGGGCAAAATACCCCGGATAAAAACACCTCCCAGGGTATAGTTATTGTGGACCGGGAACAAGACTTGATATCAGACTCAATGATCAAAATCAGCCCCGACCCGGTGAGGAACCAATAAACGCTATTGATAAGGCCTGTCACCTTCATGATGTTGCTTATAAAAGCAGCAATTTGCAACACAGGCATCTAGCAGATGTGAAATTAATTCATGCGTTGAATTCTATCACTGATAAATCCTTCAAAGAAAAATTGGCTTCATTTTTGATAAAATCGGCTATGAAAAGTAAATTGATGTTAGGTGCTGGTAATTAATAGCAACATGGAATCTATTTACTATTCCCCAAGAGGATACTGGAAGGGTAACGCTGCAATCAGTAAACTTGCTAGTGCTGCAAAAGTGAAAAAAACCACTGCGGCTCATTGGTTATCCAAACAAGCACTATGGCAAATTTATCTACCACCGCCTAAACAAATTCAATTCTCGCATTTTGATGTAACCGGACCCAATGAAGTTCATCAGGCTGATCTATTATTTCTGCCACATGATCGTGGTTACAAATATGCGTTAACCGTAGTTGATATTGCAAGTCGATACAAAGAAGCAGAACCGTTAAAAACAAAATCGGCCACTGAAGTCGCTTCTGCATTTGAAAGGATTTATCGACGAGGTCCTCTGCACTGGCCAAATCTGTTACAAGTTGATCCGGGCAAGGAATTTCAGGGTGCAGTGTTATCTACAATGAAATATCACAATGTCGCTATCAGACGAGGGTATACTGCACTGCATCGTGATCAGGCCATTGTAGAACGATTTAATCGGATTCTTGCTGAGCGGTTATTTGGATATCAATATGCAAAAGAATTCATCCAAGAAAAAAGATCCCGTGAATGGGTTAAGAGATTACCAGGTGTAGTTACCGCACTGAATAACGAGATTACTAGAACCATCAACATGAAACCTATCAACGCGATTAAAAAGAAGTCGATACCTGAAAAACCACAAAAAGATTTCAGCGTTTCCCAACCAATTCTTGGTAGTAATGTCATTGTGAGGTACTTATACGAACCAGGAGAGCTTGAAGGGGATAGAAAAAGGGCTACTGATCCTATTTGGAGCGTCACTACGCATAAGATATCTAGTATAACACGATCTACGGGTAGACCTCCAATCTATAAACTGGATTCAAATGCCCCTCAGCGTGGGTTTACTAGACAACAATTACAAGTGATACCTGAGGATACTCAATTGCCACCCCATGGGCTTAACTAGCACCCTTGCGTCTATTGCACTCAAGACAAGTCAACATCACATTATTTCTGACATGACCGAGATTGTTATTTTTTCTGTCTACGGTGAATTGGCGAGGATCCTTATCCGAATACTGCCAACGCATTATACAATTGCAACTCGCGCAGTGATTATTCTGTTGTTTCTTCAAAGTGATTATTAATTCAGCATCAATATCAAATTCTCGTTGTTTTTTTTGTCCTGCTGTTTGTAACCGGAGAGTTTTTTATCAATAATATCATTATCGTCACCAATGATTTCATCATCGCCAATGATTTCATCATCGCCTGACTCTGTCAGGACAATTCTTCGAAGTTGATTTATTTTTCGTACTCTAGACACTGCGAGATAGACTAAATTCGACCATTCTATGCGATTATCTACCATCCAAAGAGTTGTATCCGATATAGTCAATCCCTGTGAAGAGTGTATCGTCGCTGCATAACCTAGCGTCCACGGGGATTTATTAGCACGCAATGCATCTTCAACAACATTGATATCAACCAGCACAATATCATTTAATACGAGAATCTGTCTTTGAAATCCTTCGGATTTTGGTCCTGGAATATCAACTTCGATGTTCTGTTTTCGCGTATCCGATGGCCTATAACAAAGAGGCACTGGAAGTGTTGCAAATTTTTGTTTATGCAATTCAAATAACTTCATCTGAAGTGTGTCTCTGACTATTTTTCTACTTGCAATGATTAAATCATTTGGTCTCCACATTTCCCAAAACTCATTCATGGGAGTTTCCGAAATTATTTCACGGGTTATTTCACACTGGATTCTATCCGGTTGTAATCTAATTAGTTTCTTCAATTCTTTTAATTCATTATCAAGTGATCTATGATCAGTATCAATTTCTTCATAATAGTCTACAAAACCCTTTAGCCATTCATGGGGAGATGCACCGACAAATGGTGGAGGTTGGCCGTGATCACCGCACATAACGATTTTTGTATTCTTCAATAACAACCACTCAAGAAATATTTTTAAGACATCTTCTGACACTGTGTCTATTTCATCCCAAATGATAATTTCAGGAATAAATTTCTCTCCCATGCGCTCAGGAGTCCATTTATCTCCCTTCCATCGGAAAAAGCTGTGATATGTGCAAGCATTTACCCCTCTCTGTATCATTTCTCTTGCAAGTCTATGAGTTGGTGTTAGCACAATCATGTTAGAAACGCTAGCGTTTCCACGACGGAATAACTCAATTGCCCGGGTTGTTTTTCCTGACCCACCACAGCCGTTTAAATAAACTGTTTTATACAGGCATATTGGATCAGAAATCGGTGGTGCACTAGAAAATTCTGAACACTTATTGCTTTCTAAGTAATTATTTTCAATGGTAACATCTGCTGATGGAATATAATCATGAATCATTTCTTTCTTAATTCTCCATGATCCCCATTTCTCGTTGCCAGTAGCCTTAAAATCAGCCATTTTGCTATTTATGTAAAATGAGTCAGTAGCAACTCTAACTGCGGTGGTAGGAAATCTATTGATCATTGAAAACAGATTGATAGAAGCATAACCGAGCATAGAAGCTCTCAAATGTGTGTACTGCGGATGGTATCCATCATTGTAGGTAACAATTGTACCCAATTTGGTTCCATCGGACATAAATGCGTCCTTACGATTGACATATAGGCCTTTATTCGTTAAATCCGCCATTACAAAATCGTATTCAGCGTTGTCTATAATCAATCGTGAAGAATATTTCGTATTATCATCTTTGCCACCTTGGGTAAATTTACCGATTATTCTTCGTCCAAGATTTTTTGCTTCATTGTTTCTGATTTCAAATAACTGTCTGGACCAATCCATGATTTGTTGTTCATTAAAATCAGGAAACAGTTTTCGCTCTTCGCTAATTATTTTTTCTAGATCAGGTTGTGGTAACCAGACTGATTTCTGTGCTCGATAGGATATAATTGCTTCACTGACAATTAATGATTTTAACATTTTACAATCAATCATATATCTCAATAGCACTATTGGCATCCAGTGTTTTTCAGACATGTGTTTACCAATCCAAAGATAACTACACGGATGAAGTCCCTCAGCCATTTCAAATGATACCACACAAGCGAATCCGGTTAAATCAAAATCAGGAAGTGGTCCATTAATAGCAACACGGGTCATTTCGTGTGTAGGGTGTCCAAATCGTTTGAAATATTTCTCGCATTCTCCATACCCAAGAAAACTTCCTGGATAACACGCAATCATATCAACTGAAATAACGGAATCAGAGGTGTATTTTGTGTTCCATAATCCGCCGTGGCTGTATTCAAGACAGGACAATTTGACATCTGATAAAAACTCACTTCGTGTTGGTTTCCACGCGTTTTTCTTTCTAGCAAAATGTGCTGCAATGGATGGTACTGTAAAACAGTTTGCTAATAATTGATCGTCTTCTTCTCCGTCCTCAGAAAACTCACTAGCTAGTTGTTTCATTTGATTCTGCAGTTCTTCAGTACGGTATAATTCTCCGTTGGGCCTTACAAACTGATCAAATCTGCATTCCTCGTCTGAATTACTATGAAATAGCCACGCTGACACAGGATCGTTTTTACTCAAATGGTAAATAGCATCAAATAATTTCTGCTCTGAAAAAAACTCTTCGGTTTGGGATAGATATTTTACGGTTCTATCCCGTGGGAATATTGTTACTGCAGATGACCACGCGTGTTCGTTATGATCAATAATTTCAATGGGTTTTCCTTTTTTTGATTGATATTTCGGTTCCTTTAATACTTCACCGGTGATTGTTCTTACCGATATTGGAAATCTTAATGATGTTTCTAATTTAGTTATATCCTGAATTGTTGCTCCATGCTCCTTTACCGTGAACTCCCACTCGGTTATTTTTTTTCGTCTTAGATCAGTGAGTTTATTCCCCCGGGACGCATTTGTGAAGTGTTCTATTATTCGTTCTGCTACACAATTTAGCCCTGTCGAATATTTCATGGGTGCTAGTTTTGAAATATCAGGTTTTTCATTGAGCGGATAGATCCCGTAAACAACTGCTGTGACAGGATAAGACCTTTCGTAGTAGGGTTTATCAATTCCAGTCAAAATTCCCGGTTTGGAATCCTGATTCACGGTGACAGTTTTTTTGCCCTTGAGAATGGGTTCAAATTTATCCTTAATAATCCATTTGCCATTCTCACGGATAATGAATTTGATTCGGAAAAAATGACTTTTTTCCCCAACACGTGAAATGATCACTGCTGCCTTTTCATCATTCATGGTAGCGTCAACAACACTATCAATTCGAAATGTTGACCAACAATAAGATGCTCCATCACGCTTGAATTCATTAAAACAGTCTCTGATGGGTTTATCAAGAATTTTATTCTTGGGTGTATTAGAAACTATATCAAGATTGAATTGAGCATCCTTCCATGATGATCTCATGTTTCCGTCTCTTGGACGTTTGTTACGTTTTTTGGGTCTATCGCGATTAAATCTAGGATTGATTTTTAATAATCTCTTAAACTCTTTCATGTTTCCGTCTATTGTGCGTTTGTTACGCTTTTTGGGTCTATCGATATTAAATTTAGGATTGATTTTCAATAATCTCTTAAACTCTTTCATGTTTCCGTCTCTTGGACGTTTGTTACGTTTGTTTCCGTCTATTGGACGTTTTTTGGGTCTATCGAGATTAAATCTAGGATTGATTTTTAATAATCTCTTAAACTCTTTCATGTTTCCGTCTCTTGGACGTTTTTGACGTTTTTTTGGTCTATCAAGATTAAATCTAGGATTGATTTTCAATAATCTCTTGAACTCTCTATCGGCATTGATTTTAGCATTTTTCGAAGTCAATCTCTTGAACTCCTTCATGCTATATATAAAACAAGCATTTAAATGAAAGATTTATGTATAATGAATCACTGCAAATGGCTCATGATGGGAAATGTAACCCCGTGTAACAAATCATGCAGAAAAAATGAATACTGTAGGTATCATATGCAAAGTTTTCGACGTGGAAGTCTTGGTCCGTTACCCTGTATTCGATGTGGGGTTGGGGTCAAGGGAAGATCACAATTATGTATTGATTGTGGTGGTAAGCGATATAGGGAATTGAAGCGTTATTATGATAAAAGAATAAAAAATGGACAATCCATCAGAAATTATGACCCTGAAAAAGTCTTTGACCCTGATAACATCAAGGATAAAATCATAAGAACCCCGCAAGACTACATCGAAAGATTCTCCAGTGATGTAATTATTGAACCAAACATTGAATTAGACAAACAATAGAATAGTATATATGAACCAAGAATTCAGACCACATCCAGTGATTACAAATTATGAAGCATCCAGTGATGGTACTGTCAGAAACCGTAGACTGAAAAAATCAGTTGGTGTTGTGAATAATCACGGGTACTTGAAGTTTACTGTTGGCGGAGGAAAAGAAAAGAAAACTTATCTCAATCATCGTTTCGCATTTGAATGTTTTTATGGATTGATCGAGGATGGTCTTGTTATTGATCATATCGATTCTAATCGAAAGAATAATTCTTTAGATAATTTACGAGCTATTACACAGAGTGAGAATAATTCATCTGGAAGGACTGGAAGGTGCTCAAAAAAAGCGAGACCAGTAAAATCTTTGACCGAAGAAAAAATATTTCAATCATTATATGAAGCCGGTAAATTTTTCGATATTTGTAGAGCCTCAGTACGAAGAGTTGCAGAGGGGATAACCAAAACGGCTATTTCAAAAAGGACGGGGCAAAAAGTTCAATTTAGTTATATCTGATGCGTCATAATTTCCAATTAGAGATATGTCATACTTATAGAATAATGAATTCTGAAAACATGAATAGCATCATAGTTGAAATAGCAAAATTGAAAAATCAGGATATCAAACTATCAGATGGATTAAATCCTGACCAAATTGTGTCTGATTTTCAGGATATAGAATACGGGGTTAACAACAATAAATATATGCTACCCAAGAAATATGCACTCATCAAAAAAATTCAGAATTCTATTAAAGACTCTCTTTCATTTTCCAGTGACATCAGTGTGTTCGTCCCGTTGTATACTATCGTAGAGGGAATACGAAAAGAATTAGGTAACGAATACGAATTGAAAAAAGAAGTCAACTCTAAAATTAGAAACCTACGAGCATTAATTCAGGAAAATGAACAATTTTGATTGCCCGACCATTATCATTTTTTGATTGCCCGACCATTATCATTTTTTGATTGCCCGACCATTATCATTCCGATCCTCATTTTTTTTAGCCGACCCTCAAGGGGGATGTCAAAAATCGATGGACGATGTGTCAGATTGATCAAATAAAGAATGGCGAAACTGTCAGTATTAATAATTTTATATACAATTATGACACTTTCGCCAACCCTGATAGAAGGTGTCTCACGATGAAATAACACTTCCATGACCGTGTTAAAAATCATCCGACATGTCACTGATGTCAAGGGAGTTGCACGATGGTGTTAGGTCGGATTAAAAAATTGTTTTACAATTGAAAAATGGTTTCTGATTTCAAATAATGGTCAATGAGGCATTAACAACCCGATTGGCTCGTGAGCGACTAGATGCAATTAAGAAATTTATACCAATTCGTGACTCTGTAAGAAATAAACTACAACAACGACAGAGTTTACAAACTGATTTTGCTCTGGGGTCTGAAGAGTTGTTTAAACCAGTAACCACAGCAACGAAGGGGGTAGAGCGTGCTTTACTGGGAGATAGTCCCGAGACGGGGAAATCTGTTATTGGTGAACTTGAAAAACTAGCAGCGAAAACTGAACAAACTGAAAAAACTGATCCGAAAAAAACGACTGTTTCTCTGTTGAATAAATTTACTGATCATGCTAAAATATTAATAAAAAAACCTAGTTTATTGAAATCAAAGGATTATCAAGCCTTTGGTAATTTTGCTGCTCAAAGCTATAATTCAAAAAAAGATTTTTTAAAGGACGAGTATAAGAATGATAGAATATCAAGTAATGATTGGTTCGATTATTTGTATAAACTAAATAAAGGGATTGGTCGTTTGAATAAGGATGAGATAGGGTACAAGGAATTTAAAAAGGGAATTAGTAATTATAAAAGAGAACAAATAGAAGAACGACAACGAGAAATAGAAGAACGGCAAGAACTAAAACGTCAAACACCAACACGTAGACAAACAAGAAGACAAAAAAAACAACAACTACCACCTGATGATGATGATGATTTAGAAGAACGACGTCAAACACCAACACGGAGACAAAAAAAACAACAACTACCACCTGATGATGATGATGATGATGATGATGATACTCTTGATTATTTACAAGAAACGGGTTTAGAAAAACTAGATGAAGCAGCTGGCTATAGCGGAAGTGGATTAGGAAATCCAAGGATTGGAAACATTTGTCCTGATAGTGTTATCAATGATATATCACGATTAGATGTTCTCATCGGAGGAAAACGAGCTGGAAATAACTCTCCAGAAATAATTAATGAAGCAGCTGATATCTGTAGACGGTTATTTGCCGGCGGTATCATGGATATCAAAACCTATCGAGATTTCATTGACGAGTTAGCAAATGGGTATCATAGCGATTAAATAACAATTGAAAACACTATTGTTTTTATAATAATGATCATCCATTACAATCATGATAAACCAACCCCAGTCTATGTAGTTAATTCACGGTTTCCAGTTTATAGAGCATACTATGGAGATGGCCTCGGCAATACCATTTTGGGATTCTTTTCAAGAATGGCTCCAAAAGTGATGCCGTTAGCTAAACAATTATCAATGAAAGCCATTGATGTTATTCGTGATAAGGGTATTGGTACTGTTGGAGATCTTGCCGGGAAAGCGTTTTCAACTGCGAAGGATAAAATAACATCATTAGTGAGTCGAAAAAAGAAACCGTTACCGTCTACAGAAGAAATGCCTGCAAGTGTTAGTAAAATAATAAATAACGCAGTAGATGAAAAACTAGCGTCGATGGTAAATCAAGGAGACCAAAGCAATATTGCAAACATGATAGAGGGAAGTGGTCTTAAAAAACTACGTCGATGAAAATGGGAAAATCGTTTACGATTTCACTATTTAGACTCTGATAAATAGAATAAAATGTTCAAAAAATCATCTGATCCAGCATTTGATATAGACGCCCCAGTGCGTAAAGATGATTCTGTACGCGATTATCAATATTATTCTTATCACGCAGTACAACCAGATCTCCGATCGCGAATTGAACTTCAAGTTCATGATACCAGTAAATATTTTCTACCGTGTGAGGCATTTATTGAAGTAGAAGGAGAACTTGTAACAAATGTTGCAGCTGATACCCCATATGACAATAACTCAAATGTCCGAGTTGGTTTTGTTAATAACGGCATCATGGCGTTATTTGAAAGCGCTAGATATCTCATTGATGGAAAAGAAATTGAATCCATTGACCGTGAAGTTGATATGGCCACAACAATCATAGGGTTAGCGAGATATTCTGATGATTATACAAGATCAGCGGGTCCATCTATGATGTTTGCAAAGGATACCTCTGATACCGCTGATCACCTTCAATTCATTAAAGTGTTAACAGCACAGGGTACTGCAGAAGCCAATCAACAAGAAGGAGCTAATCCAGAACGTCGAATTAGACCCGGAGCTGCGTTTGATATTCTCGGAGGCGTTAATGGTAATCTCAATTTAGGATTTGCAACACGCGTAGCAACGTTGCATGGGCAGCGTCGACGATTTTCATGTGCGATTCCACTACATCACATATTTGGATTCTGTAGAAACGTCCGAAAAGTTATTTATGGAGCCAAACACACAATAGCACTCGTGAGAAAGGGTACTGATGATGATGCAATCTGGCGTAATGCTGGGGTTGCTGCCGGTAAAGTCGTTTTAACAAAACTATCATTATGGATGCCAGTGTTAACTCCATCAATCACAGACGAACAGCGACTACTATCATTTATGGACCAAGGAGGAAAGTCGTTGTTAAGTTGGTTATCAGTGACCACGGATATTAAACAAGACAGTGTTGATGGTACATTCACATGGCACCTGGCATCAAAACAAGGGGTTTCAGCTCCACGTCATATATTTATTGCGTTACAGAATGCTGCGCGAGTTGGTAATCAAGAACGAAGTCATATGATATTTGATCAGTTAGGTGTTAGTGAAGTCTCGCTGAGAATAAACGGACAGCAGGAACCATCCGAGGATATACAACTTGATTACGGTCAGAATCATATTGCACGTGTCTATCATAACCTGTTGTCATTTATGGCACGTGATCTAAATGTGGATACCGGTTTGCAAATATCACAATGGGATTTTAAAAGCCTTTATCCGATTTATTACTTTTCACTGGAACATCTTGATTTAACGAGACAATCTGTCGTTGATATACACTTTAGAGCCCGTGTAACCCGTCCGACTGGTCCACCAGTTGCTGGGGTTGCTCCCCTCCTTATCACGAATTATAGAGCAGTTGCTGTCATTCTCAGTGATAAATCAATGATACTCGAAGGTGTTGGAGGAAGAATGAGAGTGGTAGATGCACCAGTGGAAAATATGTAATTGAAAATCCGAAGGATATTTCCATTGAATCGTTTTACGATTTAGAATCAATCAATTATGTATAACATGTCATATAGTAATATCAATGTGTCATTGACACCTGGTCAAATCAAAAAATTGCAATCAGAATCGGCTAAAAAATGTGGAACCACAATCACGTTGAAACCTAATCAAATGACTGGTGGTGCAAATAAATTATCGCTGACAACTCGTCAAGTGAAACATTTCAATGATGCTTTCAAGGATAAAAAGGGAGTTCAGATTACTCTCTCTGCGGCTGCTATTAAAAATATGATGAAAACGGGTGGTATATTTCCATTGTTTGCTGCGTTACCAGCATTGATTGCAGCAGCAGCCCCAGCGGTGGCTAAAGCAGCGGCGTTAGGAGCCGTTGGTACTGCAGCAGGAATGGCGTTGAAAAAGGCAACTGGACAAGGATATAAAAAAAAGAGACAATCCGTTCAAGGATTGGGTCTAAGACTACCAGGAACCCCGTATTCGTGGTACAGCGGGAAAGGTCTAAGACTACCAGGAACCCCGTATTCATGGTACAGCGGAAGATCCGTTCACGGATCAGGCCTGAGACTACCAGGAACGGTTTATTAATTGAGGAACCTATGGTTCCCAAATCTTCGATGGTTCCAATGTCCAATTTTGATTTAATGGATGCTGCTAAACAACTAGTGATTAAAAATTTCAGAGGTGTTTTTATGAAAGATCAATTACCACATCAACCAAACAAAACTGAAACAGGTATTATTAATCTCGATAACAGCACCGGACCTGGAACTCACTGGGTTGCATACGCTATTGATCCACGTGGGATTGTCTATTTTGATTCATATGGATTAGCCCCACCAAAAGAGTTTATGCGGTATATAAAAACCCTTCCAATGAAGACTTGGTATTCTACGCTACCAACACAACAAATCAATGACCCACCAATATGCGGCAGTAAAGTATTAAATGTCCTTGACGCTATTTCTAACTCCTTGGGTAACCCAAGGGGAAAACCACCTCATATTGTCGTTAATGACTACACTAGTAATCGCTTTTTAGAGAGAGAGAAGAGTTTTACAATAACATGATTGATATTTGGGGAAGACCTCTGAAACCCAAACCCGATGACACTGCAACCACTGATTCTATCAAGGATATAACAAAAAAAATTAAAGATGAAATCGCTGAGACGTTGAACTTAACAAGTGTTGACCCGAATGAAATAGTTGTATTTCAAGACAGACAGGGTAAATTGAAATCTAGTAATATTTCTCTGGATGATATTTTGGTTAAACAACAAAACGCAATCGAGAACACCGTTGCGCTATTTTCCGATCAGGGTAAACTCAAACCGGGGGTACTTTTTTCGACGATTACAGATCGATTTACAAACCACGATAAAGAATTTGAAGATCATTTAAGAAACTACAATAGTTTCCGTAGAAATGTCGTTCATAAGTTCTTTGGATCCCCAATTGTAGTTACACCATCTATCGCTGAAATTAAAACGTTTGTTGATGATCAAAAGGTTATCAACGAAGCAACAAAAACAACAACCGACGCCATTGATACATTTATTGGAACCCCGTTAGATAAAATTGAACTAAAACTCCCTGATATTAAAAAATCCATTGATGAGACGAAAACTTCCATCGAAGGCATCAAAGGTGATCTTTCGAGGGTGATAACAGCCATTGGAAAAACAAAAATTCCTCATGAGAAAACCAACAACTTAGTATACACAATCCAACACGGATCATTTGAGTGGACACCTACAAACAACACATTAGATATCACTGCAACCGTTAAGGGTATTTATCGATTAACACTAGTAACACCATCGTCTCAATTTAAGATTTTATCGTCCAGTTCATCCGGGTTCAATAATACGATTTCAACGATCATCGACAAGAATACAACTGAAAAGTTCACTATAACATCTACTGATGACACTTTGGCTAGAACTCCGGTATCATGGTATGTGGAATTCGTAGCGAATTTAAGTAAATCGTAATTGAAAACGCTAGCGTATTTAAAATAAAAATGATTTCATCATCGCAATATCGCTATGATCAGGTCAGAGAATATCAAACTAGACTCAAAACCCTGTCTGAGGAGTATGAATTGAAAATTAAAAAATATCGCAGGAGAATTACCGCAATTGATGTTACTGTGTACGCTGTGAGTGGTGTAATCACCGGAGCTGGTATTATACTGTCTTCAGTGACAATGATGGCTCCGATAGCTGTTCCAATTTGCATTTCTGCGGCAACAACAATCGCTGGAATTATTTCAATAATCACAAAAAAAATATCCTCATGCAGCCAACGGAAACTACAAGACTACATAATTCAATTTCATGTTGTGTCCACTGCATACTCGCAATTATCCTCATTGATATCGTCATCGCTCGATGATACAATTATATCAGAGAGTGAGTTTTCAGCGATGGTAGATATATATGATTCTGCGATGTCAAAATTAGAAATACAACATGAATATAATAACAATGACAACACAGATGGAATTACTTCAACAAATAGTGGAGAACACAAACCCAGTACAAACAAGCATGATCTCAATAACCTCAACGAATCCAGAATTCAGTGTGAATTTCCCCTCTCCGGTCCCAGTGAAGGAAATCGCGCTAGCAAAATTACGAGTATACCATAGTTGGCCAAATATTAGGTCAAAACCATTTGGTGGTCAACAACCGAATAATTCACTGGTATTTGCAAATAAGAATAAACCCGACGGTACCCCAGACTGGAACGTTGTTTCCATACCAACCGGATCATACCAAATTGAACAAATCAATGATGAATTCGCGCGTAGAATAAAATCGATTACTGGAGTAGAGTCAAAAATAGCTATAACAGTTCATGTGCCGACACTATCATCTGCCATTGAAATAAGCACAGAAGGATACGTCGTAGATATTTATCAAAGTTCTATTAGAACCGTACTAGGATGGCCTGAATTACCACCCGGTGGAAAAACCGTTAAATTACCAGAACCTCAAAAAACCGATTATATCACCGACAGGATAAAATCTGATAATCCAATAAAAAGCTATAGATATTATGATAAGTCATATTTTTTCATTAGAGTAGAATATGATGAAAGAGTACGACTTATTCATCATCTTGCTAACCGGGATAAAATCACTGAAAATTTCACAGCTTTCAATAACGATATTTCGTTGTTGTTTATATCACTTAGATCCGGCACTCTCACCCGAGATGAATTTATCAGTGTCGTAGAAACATGTAACAAAATCATCAATGACATGGAAACATTTCATTCACAAATTATTCAAGAAGTATTAGGTGACAGTAGTCCTAAAACAAGAGATTTATTTGCAATAGAATATAGGATCCGCATAGGAGATATTCCAACATTCAAACTACCAGGATATAATATCTCAGAACTACAAAAATCTCTCGATGATGCCATCGATGAAGGTTTCAAAAAAATCCATGATACGTGGAAAAAAACACCATCACAACCACAAACAACTATCCTCAAACATAATAATGACCCAGACGGTGGTGGCAGGCATATTGCTCCGTTCAACGTGAATATTTCCACGGTGATTGCGCTCAATTTAGTATGTGATGTGATCGAAGGAAGCTATCAAATAAATTTAGAACGATCAAATCAAGCTCAGCAAGGATATATTTTGTATTCATTTGCACCAACAGCCCCTCCAGGGTTTTTAATAATTGAGTCCCCGGTGAATCCAGTCTATATGCGATGTCATAATAATTCATTAACCAGAATTAATTTCAAACTCACTGACCAGTCTAATAATCTGATTGATTTACAAGAGGAGGTTTTACAAATTAGTCTATTTGTGAAATCGTAGTGATTTTCGTCGTAGTGATTTACATGTCCCCAGACAAGGTCTGGAACACGATATCGTATCGGACTGGATCAAATATTCGGTTAACCCCAACTGAAAGTTCTAGCAGCAGAGAGGGTAGTGACAACGACGTTGTAGTCCCTTTTTCCCAAAAAATGTAATAGTTGAAAAGTTTTTGATTTCATTAATTTCATTGATTTTTTCATAATTTTTTTTTGGACCTAATCCATGAAACACACACATATTTGAGACCTGATGTCATTGACTTTTGGGTCTGATGTCATTGGTTTCATTGATTTTAAGCGTGATTTCAGTGAAAACTTGTCTAAAAATGTTGTCCGGCTCACCCTCTCTGCTGCTCCTCTTGATGAAATCGCATATCGGATGCAATTGGCTCAATTGTACATGTGACATATATCTGCGTTGTGTCTAAAAATGCTGCATTCGAACTGAAATATATAAACGGGCCTAGCCTAACATGATGGGATTAATTAAATTAAACCCAAACAAATAACACAAAATTAGGATATAAATACGGAATTGAACATGACAACGGGCATACCATGTTGTACAACAGGAGAAGGAATCGAATCGTTCTAACACAAAATGTATAAAAACATGAAAGTGTTTGATAAAGGGTGGCTTAACGAATGCCACAATGCAGATTGAAGCAGATTAGCTAATCGAATACCACAATGTAGATTGAAGAAGGGAAGCTAAACAAATACCAAACTGCAGATTGCATTCCGAATACAATTCAACGCAGTGTACCTGCTGGAAATACATGGCTGGCATTTACTTAGATACGGGTTTATGATATACAGTTGCCAGAGGGATATAGATCCAGCTGGAGGATTATTAAAGATTCAACATTATAGTTTGGGTGGCTGACATTTTTTAATTCTGATAATTCAACCCATACATTCTTGATGTGAAAGATTTAAGTATGCTCAAACCATTTTTATATACAGATTATTCAGTTCAAAGTATTTTTTATATAAACATCTCATGTGTATGGGATACTCACTACACGTAATAAAACAACAATTTTCAAGCTTATGGTTACGATACTCACTACACGTAATAAAACAACAATTTTCAAGCTTATGGTTACGATACTCACTACACGTAATAAAACAACAATTTTCAAGCTTATGGTTACGATACTCACTACAAGTAATAAAACAACAATTTTCAAGCTTATGGTTACGATACTCACTACACGTAATAAAACAACAATTTTCAAGCTTATGGTTACGATACTCGCTACACGTGATAAAACAACAATTTTCAAGCTTATGGTTACGATACTCACTACATGTAATAAAACAACAATATTCAAGCTTATGGTTACGATACTCACTACACGTAATAAAACAACAATTTTCAAGCTTATGGTTACGATACTCACTACATGTAATAAAACAACAATTTTCAAGCTTATTGTTACGATACTCACTACACGTAATAAAACAACAATTTTCAAGCTTATGGTTACGATACTCACTACATGTAATAAAACAACAATTTTCAAGCTTATAGTTACGATACTCACTACACGTAGTAAAATAACAATTTTCAAGCTTATGGTTACGACGTAAACAATACAACACTTGCGATATATAGCACTGAACAATATATCACTTATAACGATGATATTGAAGTGAAGATGAACTATCGGTTAAAGAATAATAAAGATAAAGCTACAATATTCAATGAAAACAAATCAAAGTGTGACTATTTGAACGAAAGCTTGAGAGAACAAGACGTGGTAAATAACTACTAATGGATTATTTAATTAATATTTATATAATAACCCTTAGGTATTTCACGGAAGAACAAATACTTCTAATCACACAAGAAATAAGTTGAGACACAGAGAACAGCGGCAACCAAAACTAGATGATTTGCAACAAACTTTCAAATGAACAGGTAACATCAATGCACATTGCACAATATGAAACCCAAATTATAATATAGACATTCCATGGTTAAGGTTGATTGTGTTAGGTAGGTTACCTCGTCTGAAAAAACATAATTATAATGGAGTTGTACCCAGGTGTCAGACGAAAGCACGTAAAAGAACAAATAGTATCATTTCCTCCAGAAGTGATGACATTTTAACTTGAATGTTTACAGTACCGTATTTCCATAATATAAACAACCTGATGAGAAACGTGATGGTTACAACTCATAGCATTTAACACAATATGTATAGTTGTGTGTATATACATGAGAGAGAGAGAGAGAGAGAGAGAGAGAGAGAGAGAGAGAGAGAGAGAGAGAGAGAGAGCGAGAGAGAGAGAGAGAGAGAGAGAGAGAGAGAGAGAGAGAGAGAGAGAGATTAGTAGCTTCAATTTGAAACACATTAAATAGATAATAGATGTGTCTTAGTGTTCAAGAGGTAGACACAAATAGAAACAATGCTGTTTGATATAATTTATTGTACTCAGAAAGATAGTGTTCATGTCCTTTAAAGACGGAACACTAGACCTTTCATGAGTATCTCAAATGTAACACTTGTGCATTTATCAAACGTAAGACGCGTTATCTTTAGATTCAAATGACATGTTACTTAATTAAAATGAACTCACTGAAAAAAGTAAGATAATGAGAAGAAGATTAACAATCCTTTCATACACATTCCATTTCGAAGATTACTTTAGATTACTTTGGATTACGTTCAATCTCAAATTAAAACAACAATCATTCAGAATTTATTTAATCCATCCCCAATACAATTAACCAATACACAACGGCTGAAAAAATGCATATAACACATTGTCATTGCTTCGGCATTTTTTGGGCATTTTCGTCCTTTTTTCAAAATTTAAATAATTTTAGATGAAAAAACATTTTTTAAATCAGCAGTTGAGTGTTATTGACATGTTATGCCTAGACACATGGAAATATTCACGGGAAATATTGCTGAAATTCCATCCAGAAGAAAACCTCTTCCTGATCGAACACAAACATCGTCTTACAAGTTTTATATGTCCTTTGCCGCAAATAAAAGTTAATAAAGAAATACTGATCATATATACTGAATAAAACCCGGAACTAAACAAAAGAACCACAATGATTCAGTTCCTGGAAGATGTGGGTATTATCAAAAAGCAAGTAGTAGCCAACCAATGAAAGGCTTACTTGCTTTGAATACATGTAAGTCTTGTATTATTTTGATCCACTGCCGATATAAATTGTAACTGTTTCAAAATAGGCGTTCAGTTCAATTTGCCTCTTATACAAAGTGGAAATGATGTATCCTAGAAGAATACAAAAGTAAACGTAAAGTAATATGTAATAAATAATATTTTTTGGAGAAGTAATATAAAAGTTGCAGTCGATATTTGTCAATGATGTCTCATAATAATGAAGCTCCATCTAGCCATTTAATTATGTGTGTTACTTTATACTAAAACACATTTTTTTAATACTAATCGAGCTTATCATTATCCGTTGGTTTTTTTTCGGGAATGGGTCTTGATAAGAATTTCATGTTGCCTACGAATATATCATTACCTATGGGCCAATGTATTTAAATCAAAAGAAAACATTAACAAATTAAATGATTCGTTTTCTGAAACTCGACGACCAAATTATATCGTCTTGATATGGGAATTACACTCTCTGTAGCAGGTTATGTAAGAGAACCGATTTCCATAATGTGGGTCACAGAACATATAACAGAGCATCCAATTTGACTAGAGCCTGATGTGCTAGTTATCATTCGCAATGGGACACATACCTAAGAAAGAACCAGGGTGCGTTTGTGAATATGTATTCAAGGAACGAGTTCTATATACAACGATATACTCCCATTTCTGTACAGCGTTATTGCTTTGTACTAATGACATGCAGCATTAAAACTAAAGTACTATGTGAAACAACATGGCACTGTAAGTTAAATATCTCGTTGCGGAAAACGGCATTTATTGCTATCCACTGAAGACAAAGGTATCCGATGTGAAGTTATGTACGTTAGTTAATAGTCTTTGTGCATGTTCGCAGT
The DNA here is from genome assembly GCA_029339505.1 of Unio delphinus. Classification (NCBI taxonomy): domain Eukaryota; kingdom Metazoa; phylum Mollusca; class Bivalvia; order Unionida; family Unionidae; genus Unio; species Unio delphinus. The sequence continues at coordinate 12,513,758 of JAQISU010000055.1, read as the reverse complement.
ATATTAAATGACACGTAAACAATATTAACGTCTTATTTTGATCGATGGGTTCAAATAAAGTCTCTCAACCAATGACAGCTTTCTGGCTGTAGATACGGTAATCTAACCAATCAGATATATTTGCTCGAGTTCCTTCTTTACACTCTAAACTTATGGTGACATAATACACGTCGCTTATACTAAAACTATAATTTTGTTCTCAGAAGATCGAAAGAAAAATAAAAGCCTCACTTTATTCCACATTAACATGCCGAATAATGGCCATAACGTAATTACCATACTCACATTAACATGCCGAATAATGGCCATAACGTAATTACCATACTCACATTAACATGCCGAATAATGGCCATAACGTAATTACCATACTCACATTAACATGCCGAATAATGGCCATAACGTAATTACCATACTCACATTAACATGCCGAATAATGGCCATAACGTAATTACCATACTCACATTAACATGCCGAATAATGGCCATAACGTAATTACCATACTCACATTAACATGCCGAATAATGGCCATAACGTAAATATCATACTCACATTACTAGAAATTCTGTATCATCTCCTAAGTTAAATGAAACACGTATGCAAAATACCCTTTCGTTCTTTATCAATGCGAAAATACAAACTTAAGATTATAGCTTAAGTTAACTTAATATTATGTAATAAGTTCTGAAATTAAGTATTTGCAATCAACAAGCGATTAAATAAGATATATATATATATATATATATATATATATATATATATATATATATATATATATATATATGCTGTTTTACTGTCGACAAGAAATAACCATATTGAGGATCCACAGTCGCCTGCTATAGGCATCGTTGCTGCAGGAAATAGACTAAACGTTTGCCTTTCGAGACTATCTTCTTATGAAATAAACAACTCTTTCGTTTTCTTCAATTTTAACATTCGTGTTTCATTTTCTATGTTTTTTAACGTAATGGTAATGCACAAAAAATGATAAACGAGATTCATTCTGTGTTACCGCTTGACTGACATTAGCGCCATATAAAGAGTCAAAACAAAAATACTTAAGTCGCAGATGAAAAAGATAAGTAACGTAGATCCGTTGGTCTGGAACTATTAGCAATATATCTGTAATTACCGTAGAAAGTTGTCGTTGACAGTCAAGATAGATATGACATAGCGAAAGTGAACTTTTCATAAGAGAGAGTCAAATGAGTAATCATCCAAACTGTGAAAATGTATTTCCTAATCTGTACGAATTTCATTTGTCTTACTGTATTAGTCACCACCATAGTGATACCCAACGGATAAAACATTAATATGTGATAAAACTGGCTATGAATGAATTTCACCCACTGCTTATAATTATACTGCACATCAGGATCAGCCGCATAAGTAACCGCTAAAAGATTATTAAGTCTGACGATTTATTTAAATTCCTCATGAAGGTTTTTTTCTTATTTTCTTGTTGCATTATCTACCATCAAGCCGATGCCCAACTGATGAAACATTGGTACGTGTTTAGTGTGGTTCTCAGAGAGGCTATACATTTTAACTTAAGACCAGCGAGTATGAAAGCAAAATGAACCAAACATGGCTTCGCGTGTCTTCTTGAGAAAATGAAGACTTATATATACCTTTCTTCACAACTTATTTCAGGCTCATTGCCAACACGTCAAATCTAAAACTATCGATAAACTAATTTGGTTGCATGTGCCAAATATAACCGACTTCATAAACAAGACTTGTTTATCAAAGTGAAGATCATTTTCTTAACAATGACAATATGTATGTTACTCAGGACCCCTGGTGGCTGAGTGGTCTAAGGTGTTTGCCCTACAAATCACCAAACTCTCACTTCTCTCCGCTCGTGTAGGAGTCTTGGACTCAGCCAATGTGGATATGCGAGAAAGATTGTCTGTACCTTCCTTTGGGTTGATGGCTCTTTCCAGGAAGTTTTCTTCTGGTGTCCTAATCGACGAGATATATTGGTTGCCATGAAGAACATATCACGTGCGTACAAAAGGCGTGAACTCAAAGCCACGGCAATAAAATGTATACATGCAGGTGCCGATATCAAAGAAATGCAAAATATTTTGATGTTTATCGTCATGATTTTACAGGAAATACCTGCAGTCAAAGTACCAATGTAAATATGCAATGAATAGTATTATTATATGCTCATTTGTGTCACCATTAACTTTCCATTGTTAGAATCGTTCAGTAGTTTACAATACTGCACTAACGCCCACTTCGTACTCCACTCACATGTGCCCTATAGTGTAGTAGGAACTACTTTGTAAAGAAATCATGTACACTTACATAATAGGCTATTTACATTCTGGTTGATTATATTTGTTTCTGAAAGCACTAGAGCAGATATTTGGTAGACTGCCACATACCAGGTGCATTCCCTCATTCTGCGTTAACGTTTCGATACAATATTGCGGATTTAGGCTATCTATAGACGCCATACAAATAAAACGCAAGTGCAGAGAATAAACTGTCTTCTTTGTCTGGTAATAAGAATAGCAAAACATATCGTTGCAGTTTTACATCCTGAATTTCCTCAAAATTTACTTTCTTAGTTCTGCAAATTCAGATCAATGAGCTATAAAATTAATGAAGTATCGTGGTTTTTCAATCTCTGAGATATAATATTTCTCGTTCGTTACTGATTTTAAAAAGCGAATATTGGTAGAGTTGTATTTTCCTTACACGCGGATAAGAAGACCTGGATCATGTTGTTTGATTCATTTATATGCAAGACCCAGAAAGAATAATGAAGGCACATATTAATAACTCTTTCACTATAAATTGTATTTTTTTGGGGAATCATCTCGTACTTCGTTTGACGGCATGCATTGATTCAGTGATATAAACAAAAGACTTACTAACAAGAACAAACCTAAACGACCATCGTGACCATATGTTAAACTTGTGAAGAAATCTTCATTGTAAAATTTAAGTAAAACATTTTTACTTTCAGTATGGTATATTTTAAAAAATGCGGGATGTTTGCGGATTAAAATCCATATTGAGTCATATCAAATATATAAAAAAATGGTACTTGCGCTAGGCGCTCAGCATTAAGAGGTTAGGGCTAGGACGGGTTGACCTATTGTCAGGATAATGTGACCGGGTAGGCCATATCTCTATATGTCTGTGGCATGATGCCGTAGTGTTAGACATCAGTAAAAACTGCCACACAGCATACATCGTAGTGTGACTGATATAATCTTTAAAAGCTACGTTAATATTCCATATCAAACACACGTACACACACCATATTGTTTATGTTGACCTCAACTGGTGCTCTTGGCTTCAACATCACATATCATGATCTTTAACAAAGCGGAGGTATTCTCTATGTAATAAATATGTTCATCTATGTCAGGTTGCAGACTTAACTTATAGATAGCTTCTTTAATTCGCGATAACATTATAATTTGTACCTGTACGTTAAAGAAAATGTCATAAAATGTCTTAATTGATAATTCTAGCAGAAAGCCACTTTTGCCTTTTGTTTGTTAATGATACACTGCAGGTTTGATTTATATTTATATAAAACAAAGTCAATATTCATACCTTCGTGATCTAAAGGAGAGTGCAACTTCTGTTTCAACATTGATGAGTATCTATCAGCAAGCATCATGTGTTGACCGCTGAAGACTTTATTATATTGGATCTCATTGATTAATACATGCCATCCTGACATAGTAGGGTACGTTCTTATCAAACTAAATCTTGACTAATTATAATGACAGCTATTATATCATGTAACAAATACACTAATGAGCGATTACTTGAACGAATACCTTTCATTTCCAGCACGGTAACAAAAATATAATACTATTATATGTACAGGATGAAATGCAAACCAAAGAAATTTCATCATGCAGGTACGAGCCGTTTCCTTGTGTGACATACTTACAGCCTTAAAAGGTCATAACCAACTTTACTTTCAATGTGTATATATAAATATGAAACATAGACGTGTTATAATTAATTTGAACTCCTAAAGATAGTAGATGACATTTTTTTATTTCAGGTTGCCTGGTCATATATAAATTAAAATATAAATATAAATCAAACGTTTTGTAAACATAAAATGTTAGCAATGGACTGAAGCAGCGAGGTTTTTAAAACATTTGATGTGAACCACAGGTTCATAATCTCATAGGGTCGTAGTTGCCAAGATAAAATAGTTACTGTGAAAAAATCAAACTAGTTGCTTAATCTGCATCAACTATTTACCTGTAAAATATGTATTTTAATGCATACTTTGACTTGGTATGTCAGTATCAAAACAGGTGCGAAAATACGTCACGACCACCTTTAAGTTCAAATTAGATCGAGGACGAAAATAGCATTGAAACGTAATTATATCTCGGATCTAACAGTTTTATTCAAGAGAACATCTTGTACAGAGGCAATATTAATAATCTTTATTTGTCTTTGAACGATAGGAAAACATAGGTGGATATGATGATTATTGGAGTCGTCAGCATCTGAAGTCAAATCTCGCAGACCCTAACGATCAGCTTTATCAAAGATCCAACTGGTGAAGCTTACCAAGTCGAGTAGACATAATTACCACAGATCAAGATTTGAAACTGTGGTATATGGTCTGAAAAATTAATAAAGTCCTGGAAGGTTTTTCTTTTCTTCTATATTTTCTATGTCAAATGTGGACATAAAATAAGCTGATGTACAAAAGTTAGACGTTTCATCGGAGTAAATAATTAATAATTCCAGTGTACGTGTTATTATGTTAAATTGTGCAGTCAATTTAAATACGGTAAAGACTGGCGCCACCAATCACTTTTTTATTCAATCGGTGATAATATTTAAAATAGAGATAAACACGTTTCACTATAGAATGGCCTAATAACACTGTAGAGGGAAGGTACCATAACTTTAAATGGATTTATCCAGTGACAACAGAAACATACATTATTGACAGATGCATTTATGTAAATACATTAATACATATGATTACCATTCAATGTAGATTGTGTCCAAATATCATAACAGATGTGTGTTAGGTTACTGCTTTCAAAAATTGTTAATACAATTTAAACGTTGATAATGATGTATGTTGTGCTTTTAAAGACACAAATATACATATAAAATAGTGTCCTGCAAAAGAGTGGACATTCATTTAAGACATATTTCTTATATTATGTAAACCTGTCAGATAAATAAGAAAGTCCTCCACATATCATCAAGTTTATAATTTTCTCGAAATGTTTTCAAAATGTCAAATAACTGTTTGAAAAATATCTGTGTTCCAGCATAATCTTATGCATCTGGTATAAATCTTTAACTAGAATACAAGATCTGAATACCATTGTTGCTAATGTCGACTCATAATATCATACATTCCAGCTTTCCTAACCCTTGGGTTTTTGGGTCAAAAAAGCGCTTTGAGAATAGCCCATGATTGGCGGGGATAAAATAGTCTCTGACATTCTCCTACTGCCATGTTATTAAACATTTTGTGGATTACTTACTCCACGTTTTTGCACAATATGAAAATACGTCATAAATTGAATCCAATTGAGTAATGTACCCAGCAAACTTAGTCAATAGTTTTCTCTCGTTTGTGGCATAAGAATCAAAGGAAAGCAATTTAATCTGTGTAGTAGCATTAAATGATTGATAAATCAATTCTTAATATGCCATAGCTCCCTGTAACGAAATGTACTCCAGTCATAGTCTTAGTTCCTGCCTTCAAAATATGTTGAGTCTTAAATATTATTTTCTAGTTATGAAATTTAGCATCTTCGTTTACATTCATATCTAACGAGAATAAAATTTGTCATGGCACGACAACGGTTATCTCTCGTGTGTAATAAGATATGATGCTGCCTTATGTGTATGTGATGCTTGACGTAGGGACTTAATAATGAGCTTTTTGTTTTTTTAAGACATTAGTAAAAACGATTGTACTCAATCCACACAATTTGTGCAATCACTGTTTTATTCCGATCGTGTCTATTTATTAGAATGCTAATAAGAATCAGTCAGGTTTTGATGTGATGGATATAAAGTTCTATCTTTCCGTCAGAATCGTTCAAATCATAGCTACAATAATATAATCATATTCGTGTAGAGCAAATACGTATATGTGTCATCCAACGCCTATGTATCGTAGCATTGTTTACTAAACATTTAACTCCAATTCTCAAGGATTCTGCTCTGACGTCTTTGAACATTGTAATTGTTCTCAGAAACGTTTTCATTGTCTTTATATTTCTAGTATGCTTCTACGATATACAGAGTAATTTTGACATCTACGCGCTTCCTGAAAATGCTAGACAGTTAGCTATATATCATGTTGCTTCTTTCATTTATCAAGCGATAGGTAATACATACAAACATGTCTGATGCTAAATTTGCACGAACATTTCCTATTCACAAATTAAACTTTAATGTTGATGTCCTTCTCTCCAACTATGAAAAACATGAGAATCTTCTGAACAGCCCACATATCTTTGAACACTTCATTTGAATGTCATCTCTGTTAGCAATAATTTAAGGCTTATTGAGGTTTACGCAACATGTAGGTTTTTTACCTAATCGATTTAACATAAGAAACAGCAAATACCTTGCAGTTTGATTAGCACAATTAGTTTTTATTTTAATGACACATTCTTATGCTATATAGATGTATTCCGCATAAATGGTACGCATCAAAGTTTAGTATATGTTTCATATCGAATTCTTGGGATGCATTTCTGATTTTAAAGCTTCAATCCAACATGACTAGGTTGTGCTCCATGAAAGATCCGTGAATGGTGATACAATTCTAGTAATTGAAACAAGACGTCTTGATGCACGTTTTAATCAATAACATCTTGATATTTCTGGCACAATGCACAACTCGTGAAGCAATATAATCCAAAAATTAAGTTGGCTTGTGTATCTGACTAATGGATGTTATTATTCATTTCCTTTTGATTAGACCCCTTTTAGCACCTAATATTAGATTCTTATACCTTACTTTTTTAAATCGCCATGTGTATTTATATTGCAATTCTGACAGTGTATTTAATGGAAGCTGTTATCCCGTTGTATACGCATGTTTGGTTTCTTTTAACATCAAACATTAGCTTTTCATTTATTTGAACATTTCTTTGGACTATATTTTTCAAGTCTAACCTATTCCAACTGAGATTTTAAAGTATTATAAACTGCAAGAAGAAATCTCATTTTTGTTCTTCATATAAATCTTCAAAAATTGTATCCATTGTTTATCCTCAATTCGATTTGTTGCAAATATTATCGGACGCAACGTTTCTCCATCTTTAGGTTATCCTTAATTGAATGACATGTATACAATATGTTGAATATAATAGGTTGAATAAATTAATCATGTGCATTTTGTTATCATATCTATGTTTTGGTAGCACAGACATTATATTCTCCATTTCATTAAATCGCTGTTGGTCAATTACTGCAGTTTTGATGACACCGAGTGACGTCCATTCTTTAATTTTATGTTTCAATTATTTTCCTGCAAATACTCACGCATCATAATATGAACTTTCAACTCTCAACTCTTCTGTATACCAAATAACCAGTATATGCATACATTAATTTAACCTGATAACATAATTGTATGGTGTGTCTTTTGTTTAATTCTTAAATCACCGTTACTTGATTGACCTTTATACTAAATTGCTCTCATATTGTGTCGTATTGTTTATGTTTATGTATTAAATTAATGCTCCGATCTACTATTCAATTAAGGTGAAAAGCAAAGTTTTAATGCATACTGTCAATGTCCTTCACTTTTTCATTTCATCTATAATGTTTATACTCAGAACATTAATTATATCCCTCTGTAATCGCTTATAATAAATCCAACATTGAATGAGTTAATTGTACCCCTCTATAATATCTTGTAGTATCAACCAACATTGTATCAGTTAATTCTACCCCTCTGTAATCGTTTGCAATGTCATCTAACATTGTATAAAACAAAGTATCCTCCAAAAAAAAACAACACATTTTAGCTTATTTAAGATACTAATAGGCTGATCGTGGAAGGTATACAACATTTTACTTTTTTTCCTATTTAACAGATTATATCTGAAATAATTTAATATGTTTGCATACTGATTGGTTATTAAGTCATGTGCGTCTTATCATGTAGTTATGTATGTCAGCTGTGTAATTCAGAGCGACAAATATCGTTGATATGTATTTCAGATATTTTGCCCCTGCACTATTTATTCTTATCAACATCTGCAGACATTCACTACTTTAGTCTTTGCATGAATGTTGTAGGTTTTACATTTTCAAAGTTGATAAAACTCATAACATTGATGACGGTTTCCAATGTTAGCATTCGCACGGTCAATAGTAATAAAGGTTAATTGAGTTCTGCCTAATGTACCGATGCATTGTTTAGCTTGCCTCCTTGTACAAACGTTTACGTTCCATGGAGGCACAAGAGACTTTCAGCACTGATTCGTAAAACCGATGAAGAAAGGGCAATTTGGTATAACTGTGACAAATGAATGTAGTACTAAATATAACTCAGGCATCAATTTTCATATATAAATATGCAGACTGTGAAGGGTCTCACACTACGTTAATATGGGTTTCAAAATGGGGGTTTGGAGTTACGATTATTACGACAATTCTAAAAAAGCCAGCATCAGAGCAATTAGATGGCCCCTTCAAGATCAGAAACTTATGTTATCGTAATATATCACCGGCGATGTTCATTGGATCCATCATCTTCTTATCTATGAACATATTTTGTCTCAGTTAATGTGGGATTTCCATAAGAATTTGTATTGTGTCACATACCGTTACTCCAGAGACCTTAACTTCATAAAATCTTCAATCAGAAGATGATTAAGGGAAAACACAGCCATCACTAATACGTCATACTGCATCATATCAGTACATCCCGATAGTTCTGAGCCATGGTTTTCACTTGGGAGGGACTTTATTGTTATAAGTTATTTCCGGTACTTACGTCGTCTGCTTTGGAATTTGTCTCAATAACCAACTGCACAACTATTGTTTATATCATGGATGGCTACAATATAATACATGTATCTGTAACGATTCTCGTACTTATTTTTTGGCACGTGGAACATGACTTGAATCTCTATTGCCACAAAACGCAGTTACAGATAAAAATAAATCATATGTGTTTGTTGGTGTGTCCCTTACGCATACTGTCTTTATAGCCCCTCATGACTGTGGAGAGGGTAACCAGATGCATGCATTCCATTCCAAAAAACCGTGCACGTTGCAGGAAATGCACACTCTGATAAGTTCTTTTAATTTTATTTCAGTTTTAGTGGGAGAGCTATTATAGGGGTAAATACATCGTATCATGTCATTACATTGACGTACGATGTAAACTCTGACGTGCGGACATAGCTGTTCTTTCTTGAACAAAAGTATATAAATATATCAAGTGTTTGCAAGATATCTGTTTTATCATGTTCTGTCTTAGAGTTGGTAAGCTTGGGGTTGGAGTAATTTTTTGATTACTGTAGTGCTTCGAAGCGTTCTCTTCTTCGTGGCAGTCTTATAGGCTTATTCTAACGTAATACATATTCATTTTGGCAAATGCGTTGGCTGACGCTCTTTCAGATTTACTTAATGATTTAAATTCAGGCAGCACTGGCTACACAGCATGGCTAATTTGTTGTTTTTTTTCCATAGATTCGACGAGGACATCTCTAGTCATCCTAGTGCTAGAGGGGCTGCTTATGTTCTGTGCGTGAGCAGGTGGCGGATGAGGTCAAACCTTGCAAGGAATGTTTGTTTGCATTAAGGACACGGGATGAGTGAGAAATCTCCAGGACAGTTAATGGCACGTGCTTTTCTGACTTGCCACTTCAGCTCTGCAGCTGCTGTCTTGCTAGATTCGCACAACTTAGAGCTTTTGTGCGCAGCGAAACGTCACGTGGCTCTATCACGTCCCGTTTGCTCACAAGAATCAGGGTTCGTGTTGAATGCTTTCAATGCAGCTTTCAGATTGTCTTCGAAATGTGTCTGCTGACCTCCGTGAGATCGCTGTTTTTGCTGTAATTTTCCAGAGATATTTGTTCAGTCAACCGATGATCTGGAATGTGTATAACATGTACCACCCAGCTGACACTGCATTAGGACTGTGTGAATACTGGAGAGAACTGATTGGGCGAGCACCACAGTGTCTAGAACCATGTCCTGCCATTTGATGTTGAGGAGTTTCCTATTTCTCACCCAAGCGACAGAGAAATCTAGCTGTTTTGCTAATCTTACTTTTCTTATCTCAGTCTAGTCATCTCAGACCAATCGTCTCAGTCATGGTGTCCACGCTCTGCGAACTACTTTTAACAAAAGAAACCCTTCTTGTCTTCTGCTGTGCCGTAGTTGTTCTCAAATAAAACAACAACAACAGAAAGAACAAAAACAAATAATATATAACCAAAAACATAGTTATTTAAGGTCAATCTGCTTTAGAAAACAAACCAAAACAAAAACATTTTGATAGCGACAAATACACACACGCATACTATTTCGAGGTTTTGATATTATATTAGTTCGTTCAAACTAGCATGGTCAAGCTTATTCTATATGCAGGACTAGCTCAGTACATTTTCAGAACATTATATGTAGCTAAAGCAACTGAACTAGTTGTAAACACATCGCGTGAAACACTGTATATACTGTTAGATACATTTAATGAAGCTGACCTGAAAATGTACTGTGCTACAGCTGAAATAAAATTCTCAACGGTGTTTGAAATGAACTATGTCAGAAAACACTGATCTATGCACATAAGACTATATACCTATACACTTCATAGCATCCCAACTCTCTAAACAACAACGGAATAGTTAGCAACAGCCATAAATGTGTTATGTCAAACATGCTCTATTAGAATTTTGTTAAGCATCTCCATTATGCTCAAGCTCAATATACCTGCAATATTTATTGACAAATAATACACTTACCAGTCCGAAGGAATAATTTATCCCTCAACACACTAATCCATAAGCAAATCACACTGCATCACTTGCCATATTTCCAAGACAGAAATATAAATTTTCAAAGAATCCGTTTACTTGAAAGCTTAGCACATTGTTATCCTCTGGGGTCCGCATATTTGAAGGGTGACGAGGGTCTTTTATACGGGAGAGTGGGATACTCAAAATTGAAAATGATGAAAGAAAACAGTTTCTTTCTAATAAAATCTAGCTATTTATTGTTAATTTCATATAACATCCATATTTTAAATATGATAGTACCTCATTACTATGCGACGTTTTATGTTGTAATTTTTCTTTGCTCACGCGTATGAACTGTGTACTTCGGACTCAACTGTCACACCACAGCCCTCATTAGCTTATTTGTATTCATACACCACATGTAAACATTGCGACGTGCACACTTTAAAACAGTTCTTTTTACTTTAAATGATAATATTGGGTGAGAAAAATAATCTACGTTGGTGTTTGAACCGAGGCAATGAAATCCCAGCTGCGTGGTTACATTATATATCTCCCCACTCGGACAAGCCTTGTGGGGAGACAAATAATATAATACGTAGGCTGGGATTTCATTGTCTCGGTCCAAACCCCAACATAGATTCTATGTAACTCACGGTGTGAAAGTGGTTTAGTTTCCTGGAGTAGATTTGGTAGCCGTCCAATGTTTGTATGCCTAAAGTAGTGTGGGGAGCACATGTAGACCTTTTGTTTTGTCTTATTCTGATGCCTCTTCTATTCCAGACGTTCTATCTTTCCAATTGACCATACTAAGTAAAATTATCTATTTATTTTCCTACTTTAATACCGAATATATTTCACATTATGGTATCAAAGAGTAGCAACATCACAAGCTAACGTTGTCGTTTTCTGTACCGCAAGATCAAATACATTTAGCGGTAACATCAGTAAGCATGATTTAATTATATTATATACCACACATCCTCCTGAGTAGAAGTTTGGAAGATTAAACTAACCTGTTGGCAGAAAACGCTCACTCCTATGTTCTTCTTCGGTCTTTAAATGGCTGATCATATACAAATGTTAATTAGGAACTCAGTGGCATTGGATTGACTTAATCGATAGCAGTAAGATACATTATTGTCAGTTTTGTAAAACATTTGACCTTCTCTGAAAACACTAAAAGTCCGAATCAGCAATGCATGAAAAAGGGTATATCTATATTGGCAACGAAGTAAAGTGAACTAACTATAGAGAGACGCAAACGGCGTGAGTCACATTTATCTATCAGAGATTAATTTCAATGTCTGAAATGTAAAGTAGTTTCTTTTATTTGTTTTAGTTCACGAAGTACAGACACCGCAAATATTTTGACCAAACTCCAACTTTTGTTGAAAACGAACCAGGTGACGATGTTGTCCAAAACACTTTTCACATGATTTGGAAGGTCATACATAGATCTGACATAAATATCCGACAAAATGAATTCGTCCAAAATTGACTCATATCTAATTGATGAAAATATACCGAACATGATTTTAATGTAATATACTTGAAGCATCTGAATGATGTTAGCAACTCGCACCCGAACAGCTCAGTTGTGTAAATACAATCAATGATATCACGTGACATAAAGGTAATTCGAGTAGCAAAAGTCAAGAAAAGCATCGACTCTGATTAACACTGCTGAAGAAGTCTAAGCTGGAAACATCTAACGCCGCAATACAAAGGTTGTTCACTACACACATATAGAGAAATGTAATGAAAATCATGTAAACATTGAACACTTACAACAACGTTAATATATAGTTGACAGATTTAAGAGGTAAAAGCATGTATCAGCATAAGATGTGACCCCCAAATAATGATGGATAAATGACAGTTGTACATCGATTGAAGCAAGAAAGCTCGTCTAGATGACCATATCAGACAGTTAAAGCTTGCTGAGCTACCATTCAAATATTTAGGACAATGTGACAAGATGCCATTTTGAGCGTTTGAAACAGCCGTTTAAGAGTATTGGTTAACATTAGTTAGTATAGTAATTGCAGTAGGTGTGAAATATAAAATGTTGTTGTTTACATTGTAGTTTTATATAAGTAAACTAACCGTTTTGAAATATAGTGGTTGTGTTTCATCACAAGACAATAATAATTCGATTATTTGGTCTCAGCATGTAAGTGTATTGTTAAGTAATCATATATTCAGTAGTCCATCTACATGCACACTTTATTTACTTATACATTTTTTCATTGTATTAATTACATTCTTGATCAAGCATATATCTTTGCTTCAATCAGTATGTCATCCAGTTGTTGCATTTACGACCCATCTATTTAAAGTTGACACTGCTCCATATTGTTTGGTGTAAGCGCCTGACAGTTTGGGCTAAAGCAAAAGCGCATGAAAATAAGGTGATACGTGCCACCTCTGGCGACTAGAATTCCATACATACTTGCAACACATGATCAAATCATATCTCTCTAGCTCATTATCTTTTTAATAATCTGTCTATCTACACACACACACATACACACACACACACACACACACACACACACACACACACATATATATATAAGGAAAAATTGGGCATACATGAAAGGAAGAATAATCTTTCAGATAAACTGGGCCAGCGATTTATGTACATGATATAACTTATAAACTTATCCTAAAAGGAAGAACTAATATTTTCATTTTACTTTTCTAGCATCTTTGCTTTATTTGGAGCTACTTCACTATTTTCTGTCAATAATCTTTAGATCAGATAATATTAAATACGATTATAAATAAGCTTGGATATTCACTGTGACAAATCGATTATTGTTCGTAATTACGAAGCGTTTGCGTAAAACGTATGACTGCAAAGGATATTATCTTGTAATAAGTTATCATGTTACTGAAGTAATGGTCTGTGATTACAAATCTCAATTATGTGGCGTCAAGTATAACAAATGAATCAAAAAGTATTGTTTTGTATATGACTGAAGCATTCTTATTCTTATTAACTTTAGAACATCATTTACCGAAGAAACAAAATTCTTAGGTCATTTTTCAAATGAGACAAAAATATGCTTCAATTTCCACTTGGGAGACCAATAAAATAATAGTAGCCAGTTAATACATTCCTATCAAGCACCTTTCTACAATGTGGCTTGTGTCTTGAGATTTGAAAAAAGCCTGAGATAATTGGTGTCATGGTTGGCAGATGTCAGATTCTTTGTTTTCATTTAGGAATAAATCCTGGGCAAGTAACTGTGACTGATTTTAAAACTTTTTATACACAAAATACAATTATTTCTTTAAATGTAAAGGTAATACAATCTTGGCATGGGTCATTGTTTTATTTTAAAAGAACGAAGAAGAAATAATGAAATATTGTTTCATTAAAATAGGTTAAGACTCTCTTTGTAAGTGCATGCATTATTAGTTTCTCCTGTTGGCAAGTAATAAAAAACAAGATTATCTAATCCCATCGATGATTTAGTCCTTTAACGGTCATGCATGAGTGAATATGCTGATAAGATGTCATATTCAATTATACTACAAAAAACAAATATTCGAAATAGCTTTCATATAATACTTAATATACATTGCTTATTTTGTGTCTCAATTGTATATTTTTCACTATGTCAGCATGGTACTCCGGAGTTATTCCCCTCAACAAAAAAAAACTCAACAATAACGTTTAGAAAATTAATAGGCAATGTCGACCTTACTCGAATATAGCATAAACTATGTAAACTATGGTTTAATCATTTCAGATTATTTACTAAAACACGTTATTATAATTGGCAATATCTATTTACTGGCAACATGTCATGGTTGGCATAGCGTCACGGAATCGTATAAATCCTTTTATTTATTAAATACATATACTCGTTTTTTAGTGTAGAACGATACCCAAGGGTGGTATATATATATGTGTGTATATATATATGTGTGTGTATATATATATATATATATATATATATATATATATATATATATATAGTACAATATTTCGACATAAGGATTTCCGTTCATTCTATGTCACACGTGCAAAGTGATTTCGATTTGAGAAACAGAAGGCTTATAGTGCACAGACGCTATCGGTGTGTAAATGCCTCACCGTAGGTAAGTATGTTTACATTACGGTTCGTTTTGTCAGTCAGCGGTATACTTTAAGGACTTGTACATATTCAGATATAGAGGTATGTGAGTTATTTATTAACTATTTGTGTACAAGTTATAACCTAGTGGTTATTAATGACTTGTGTATAAGTTATAACTATCTTGGTACCACGTTTATCTTTGTATATTTGCTATGTAGATTCGGTCTCCGTGGTATTATTAAAATATTTTATAGTCTTGTTTATGACTTAGCGAGAGATTTATATGGGCAATACAAAGTTGCAATTTTTCGAAACGTTGGTACTGTAGGATCCTTATTACGTACGGTTCAGTTCACTTCTGAACTTGTGTACTGTTTTGACATTATTGTGTCGATAATGTAATCTGTATAGCTTACCATAACTAACGTCATTACGTTTTAGCCTGCATGCCCGAGTCATGCAAAGTACATGGCTATATATATATATATATATATATATATATATATATATATATATATATATATATATATATATATATATATATATATATATATATATATATATATATATATATATATATATATTCAGCTGAACAGAATGACTGGAGTGATTACTGACCGGAGTGATACCCTGTAGAGCTGAGTTACTAAAGTGATCGGGGTCTACGTGGTATCAGCTGAAGAGCTAACTGAGAAGTTGACCATCTTAGCTGTAAAGTAGAACATAGTCGCCGTTGGTCAAAATAGTGTTGCCGGTCGAGTAGCTTCTGACTGGGCGTTGCTGACAGACATTGGTCGGCGCCGATTCCTTGATTGACCAATCTGGGATACTGACGGCTTGATTAGCCAGTTTGACTGCTAGAATAGTGTGCTACTAACGAAGTGACTAACTCCATAATATTTTAGCCGTTGGCTAATTCATAGGTCAAAAGTTGACCAATATCATCAAGCAGCTATACGCCAAGCCTACCAGGGCAGTAATTGCTCAAGGTTCTGTTGGGGACTGGTTCTAGACAACAGTTGGAGAACGGCAAAGCTTTCTCCTGTCACCCACTCTTTTCAACATATACTTAGAGCGCAGCATGAGCGAAGCCCTGGAAAACAACTGTGGGACAGTCGGCATTGGAGGGCGTAACATCACCAACCCCCGCTTTGTACACGATATTGATGGGCTGGCAGGCAGTGAAGATGAGCTTGCCACCTTAGTGATGAACCTGAATGAACATCTTCCAGATTTGCCATGGAGAAAAGCGCCGAAAAGACCAAGCTGATGACAAATAGTGGCAAATAAATCTCAAACAAGATTAACGTCCGACGACAGGAACTTGAAACAGTGGGCCAATTCAAATATCTTAGTTCCATAATCGTGTGTACTGACAACATCACAGAATGGACCAGGAAAAGTTTTGCGGAGACACATGCATTGGCACATGATCAAGACGATTAGAGGGAACTGGTCAGATGGTCAACAGCACAGTGCCTCAACGACTACACTAGAGTAAAGAGTCTGATGATGATAATGATGATGATGATAATGAATTTTTAGGGTTCGTAAAATCCAGTGTGTTTTTGGTACTGTAGAGATAATATAAATAAATGTTCGTTTTTGTGTTTACATAATTTCAATGACTATATTTTACCACATCAGTAAAATACTACATTTATTTTATTTAATTGCGTAAACGCATCATTGGTGTCGTGGTACTATAGCTGCGAATCAATCACCCCTTGTCTTTGTACTGTGAAAGATCATTTATTTCTATTTATTTTGTTAATTGATCTTATACTCGGATCATATTCATGCACGTATTAATCATAATTAATATTTCATTCATATCATTCGTCATTAAACTTAGCATTTGTATCAACATCAATTGTGATGTGTTGTAAACTCGAAAACCCACCCAGTTATCCTGTCACGCTGAGTAAAGTATTTGTCGCACTGCTTCTTGGTGGTTTGTTTGTTTGATTATGATTTTTACCGTAGTTTTAAAAACGGTTCAATCATATCGCTACGATGTCTGCAGTGCGGCAGTTCATAGTAATGACTAGCACTGGGGCATCTTGTCGCAGACATGTAGCATGATGCCTTACCCAGTCGCATTATCCTAACACCAGGCCGACCAGTCCTAACACTAACCTCTTAATGCTGAGCGCCAACCGATGCAGCTGTTAGTACCATTTTTGTAAGTCTTTGGTAGTACTCGCCCGGGGATCGAACCTCTACGCAACTGAAGCGGTTTATTGCTTCTTTTGAAATGTATATATCAAAACTAAGGAGGTATAATCATTATATAAACTGCATTGGTTGGAAACGAAACATAGTCAATATTGCTTCATTTTATACGTTATTAAAGGAAAATATTTGTATGCATGTCTATATCCAAGGTTAAATACTAGAAAGTGTGTCGTGAATCAAAATATATGAATATGGCTTATTAGGTTTTGGTGAAATCAAATGGAATGCATAAGGCTAACCAGGAGAAGAATACATTCTTAGTATGTATGTATGTATATATATATATATATATATATATATATATATATATATATATATATATATATATATATATATATATATATATATGTAATTCAAACATATCCCTTATTTCCAATCATTTCGTGAGCAGAAAAAGTTATGAGAAATAATTTGTTTGAAAATCAAGGCCGTTTGGAATTAGATAAGAACATTAGTTACGTACAAGTCGTATCTTTTCTCGATTTTAAATAAAACTGCTTTTTTAACTTACAGAGGTTTCTTGAAGGGTCACCTAACTATACATATTCGACGATCGAAACCATAAATGTTCGAGGATCGAAACTATTTTTTTCAGACAGGATTATAGATTCACTGACCGTTCTTGCATTGATAATATAGATCGGGAAGAAACTAGATGACTGTCTAGACTGAGCGCTTCTTTCAAAGGTAATAAGTTTAGTTTAAGAAAGTGGAGCAATTATTGGATAATGGCTAACGTAAAGAAACCAATAATATAATCACGCATACATATACTGCAGACTGTGGGTTCATAAAGTCACATGTTTAATTGTTAACCCGTCTGGTGAAATGTTTATAACATTATTCTATTTCGAAGGTCGGTTGATATTTTACTTAACTGCTGCCTGTTGTTATTTTATAATGTCAACACTTTTCCCTGAGTTACAATGTACCTATATTACGAAATAATGTTACATTACATTTTAGAAACATATAACATATGATTGCAATTACATATATATATATATATATATATATATATATATATATATATATATATATATATATATATATATATATATATATATAATTGTAACTAAAGTTATATCTAACTAGATAACAAAGATTCTGCGAGATTCTTGTAGTCAATTACCTCCATAAACAGTTTTGCTTTTTCTCTTTGATTCTATATACTGCCAGAACCTTCCTCTTACATTAATATCTGTATGGAGCTTGAATCAAACATCTTTGCTGGCAAAGCTACGATGAAGAGTACGGGACATTTTGTATAAATGTACCACGTTCTTTATAAAGAAATGCAAGTTGTAAATTTAACTACGAAACCCTTTTGACGTAGCGATTAATGGTCGTCACACCACAATCCACAACTTTTAGAATGTATATTACCATGACAACCTCAATACTATTATCTATGTTATCTATGTTTCTTCGCTTAATTTCAGTTGTTCATTTGTGTACGTTTTAAAGGAATGTTTATATAGCTACCTTGTGTCCATGATTACAAATTCTAAACAGAATGTTTACATCACATTTGAGTTCTAGGCCAGTCTTAAGTACAATAAGACTGTGCTTCTCTGTTGGATTGTTTCACATTTTATTGAGTTAAATCTCAATTGAAAATGTGTATAGATATAGACTTTTTAATCAATAAATTCAGTCCTGTTATGGGTCGGTCTGCGTGAATCAGAGTTTACATAGATGCTGTTGAGATCCGATATGATTTGATTTTAGTTATTATTTAAATCTTTCACAGAAATTAGTCAAGTATTCATAGACATTTGGATTAATACATTGCTTTGGATTGTTAGGAACTTATTCAAAGATAATTGGAATTGTATCATTGTGTTTTATCAGTTATTTCAAGGTTATAGCAATTAATTTGGAATATTCGCTATCTTTATATTTGTGGGAGGCTATTTGGGATTATTCGAAACTGAATTCAAAATATTGTTAGTGTCTTTAACAATTTCAGTTTGCATCATATGGGAAATAGTTTGCATATTAATTCTACTAAATCCATTAAAATTTTAAATGATACTATGTATGATGTTATTAAATACATTATTCATGTTAGATGTTACTATGGACGGTATCATGTGTTTTTTAATATATTATTTATTTTAAATGCTGCCATATTTCGCCAAGTAGCAAAGTAAGACGGAAATATATTCGTGTCGGTAAAATGTTGTAGACAAAATTGCTGGCTATATTGATAATTGAAACTATATATATATATATATATATATATATATATATATATATATATATATATATATATATATATATATATATATATATATATTAAATTTACGATCACACTCAGAAGAGGTACATGGTAGTTGTCTGTTTCAAGTGATTTGCATTGTCGTTAACGACGAAGAGAAACAATTTTAACCTTAATTAGGTCCTGAGAAGTTAATTTGTCTATTATTTTGCAATAGCCCAAGGCTTCTGATCTTTAAGACAATGGATTGAGCTGAACATGCCTAAATATATTGCCCATGGTACTTTCCAGTATAGGGGTAGTACAATAATTGTGTCCCGAGTAAAATAACCAAGTTGAAATGTGTGTGCGTGTAGCAAAATTTGTAAGGAATGGTTTATTGGCCCGTACAAAAGGAATCTGTGATGTCAATCCGCGAACTCATTTGATCGTTAATTCGATAGTATCCACAAACCACTTCTGAGTTTTGATCTGTGTCGAATGGTTACACTATATGCCCGTAAAAACTGACAATGAAAATACTGCATATCTACCAGCAACTCAATCATGTCTTTGCATGTTAGCTTCAATTTATAGGGGTAAGTACAACAGAGTACACTAACACGTTACCCCAAACAGCATCAACTGTTGACATCAGCACATTGTTACCAGAATGGCTGGTTATTAAGATCCCCAGTTATGAATTTTAAGCTGTATGAATTATCATCATAATCAGATAATCAGATAAATGTTTAAGGTGAAATATTAATTATTAAGTCAGAATTGTATGCATGTAAAGTTATATATAATACTATATTTTGACATGTGTTGAAATTGGTCTTTAATTGCATCCTATGCTCTTGTGAGTAATACATATTTAGTGCATAGTGCGTAACTGATTGATTACTGTAGCAACTTAAATACATTGAGTCCCCGCGTGCGTTTCCCTAGATACCGAAATGTCAAAATAAAAGAATAATATGTCTTTTAGCCAACTGACCTTAGAAATCGGAGTTACTGTAAATATATTATTGTGAATATTCTACATGTAAAATACTTAGCCCCTGACTCTTTATAATCAAGGGTATCTGATTTAGATATACGTGTTATAATCCCATTGAAGGGCAGCTGACACAAAGTAGAATATTAACAAGATGTCTAGCGCTTAATCTATCTGAAGTGCAGTTGACAGAACGTGGAATCTTAAAAGATAATAAAATGTTTGTTATACTTAGACAGTTCCTGATACTAAGATATGTCGTTCTACCGTCTTAATCCGGAAAATATAGTTATTATATAGACAAGCATAACAAACACTCTTTTGTATATTCAAAACGAGGACGTCCATACCTAAGATCCCATATATACTTGAGAAATCATGCGTGACAACTATTCAAAAATCAACAACAACGATACATTAAAAGATATCGGCTATCTCGTATTCTATGAATAATGTTCAGCTGAAAGTTTAAAAAATCATAATTAGGGGTGGAGGCATGGTGAAGGAAGAAGACAGTTTGGTATTTTAAGCGAAACTATAAAAAGTCTTTATGCCCAGTATAGTATGTTGTGAACCAATTGCCATTTATGTATATGAATGTGTGTGTATGTACGAACATGTTTTTATATGTATCTTCATGTCGATTTTATGCCTCATAGATGATGGTAAAGTATAGTCTTAGTTTAAAGCTTATGCCCAAATAAGGGCGTAGTTACCTAAAGTCCCATTACATGGTAATCAAATAGATTCAAATGTAGTTATCTTGAAAAGGCTTTGTTAATAATCTTTAGTGAAAAGCAATTGCAGAAGGAAAGTTCTACATAGCCATTTTAGAGATAACATGCATATCTGTGAATAGCGTTTATCAGCACACCAATATTTTTCATCTTCTCTCTCTCTCTCTCTCTCTCTCTCTCTCTCTCTCTCTCTCTCTCTCTCTCTCTCTTACTCCTACCTAAGGAAGAGACTACATGAACTGTTTGGAGTGAGAGAGAAAACGAAAAGTGAATTTATACCAAGTACCCAATACGAACCATGGACTTCTTGACGGTTAGGTGTAGACGTTCAATGGGATTTTAGTGATGACAATACCAATGAGACAAAGTTGCAATTTTAATATAGTCTTTACAAAAGCATTGATACAGAGTTGCAATAATAATAATATACTATTCACAATACCAACGATACTTAGTTGCAATAATGCGATTTTGTTTACAATACCAATGATACAAAGTCGCAATATTAATATAATGTTTACAATATTAATGATACAAAGTTGTAATAACTATATGTATATATATATATATATATATATATATATTGTTTTCAATGTCATTGATACAAAGTTGCACTAATAATATATTGCTTACAATATTAATGATGCAACGTTGCACTAATAATATATTGTTTTCAATATTAATGATACGAAGCTGCATTATTAACATAAAGTGTTCATACTAGCAATAGCCCATCGATATTATACAGTATTGGTTACAGGAAGACATTTCTATTTCATGTTTTGACTGTTTTAATTTCTTTCTTCTTGTTTATTAAAACCTATTACAAAGAGTCTCAAAAAATAATATGTAATACTAAAATGTCCAATGGCCGTTCTACCCACCCACCCATCTCAATGGCTTGATTGAGAAGGCTGCATACATCTACCAATACAGAACCATGGATCATCTAAATACCTAAATGGTAAATCTTCCTAACCCACCAAAACACCACAACATCTTCCCTCTCTCACAATTTACGGTAAAGACCAAGATGCAGTAAGCTGATGCTAATTGTTTATTTTGATCATAGTCGAAAGCATACGCTCATCTCCTCTCGTCATGATACAAATCATAATGTGCTTTATAACGTGACGTACACAGGGCTTTAAATCGAAATATCCCTTAGCAATTACACTGACCTTATGCCCATAAATTACAGACCTGATCTCTACATTGATCGTGAATGTGAAATATCGATTTATTCGCTTGTATCGTTAACGCTTTTGCCGCGCATAGGCTGGATAAAATAGATAGCAAAAGTGGTATATGCAAGGTAGTAGCGTGCGATTTTCCGAACTACCCTTGCTTAAGACACTGATGTCGCAATACTGACTGGTCTGTCTTTAATTATCCAATCGCATTTCGAAGAGAATGACATGATTTAGATTGTAGGGTTTTCTTGTGTTAAGTGGCTCTGCGATACGTAGATAAGAAGGCTTATGATTTGAGATGGAAACGCAACCTAAGCGAAAACAAGAATTCGAAGGAAGCAAAAATACTAATTATGAACATGTAGGACGTTCCACACAAATGTTAAAGTTCAAGCGGTAGCTTTAAACAACCTTGTAAAACTAACAATGTAAATTACTATTAATGCTTAGAATACACACTGAAGATTTATGATTGCTCGCGAACGTTAATTGCAACACACGTATTGCTACAAGACTGTAATCTAACATTCATTCATGATAATGTAAAAGGTATCACAATCCGGAAGTACGGGAAATGGAATGGTCTTAACCGAAATTGAATTTTACGTTTAGAATAAATATAAAGTGATAAATAACCTTGATCGAATCGAATCCATGAGTACGAATGGAGAGTTACATAAAAGATTGACCGAATCGAATCACACTATGAACACGAATGGAAAGTTACAAAAAGGATTGACCGAATCGAATCCCATGATGAGGACAAATAAAAATTTACAGATAATGCAATGGCAAATAAGATACGACAGATATATGTAAAGCGGTCTTGAAAATGATCTTTGAATTGTAGAAATCTGCACAATTAGGGACTCCAAACGTCTTTGAACGAATGCGAAATGACATGCCCATATATGATATCATTATATATCGTAGATTTAAAGCAATAGTGTGCTCGAAATAAGCTTTAGTAATGTTAAATACATGTTGTTTATTATAATTCATATCTATAGTTCATAGTTTTTTTTTTTCTTACTTGTGTTACGTCAATAGAGTTGTAACTCTATTCAGGCCCGCACCTAGGAACTTCTGTACCACAGGCAGCTGACAGTTCGGGCCCCTTTCGTGTTTCAAATATGTACGTATATGTGCCTATCTAGCTCCGGCCCCTGATAAGTGCCATGGTTTCCCCCCCCCCCCACCCCCAAGGTGCGGGCCTGCTCTACTTTCTGTTTAGATCTGGTAATAACTTTAAATATTACAGTATATATGATTTATTGGCAAATGTACATTAAGAATGTTTTGAAGAAGTATTTGATTAAATATGATTAAACTATTGACCAAATATATTGAGCATGTCAGCACAATACTTGCTTTATGCTACCGTTTTAAAGTTCAATTATAAAACTATAAACATTAAGAGTTGCAATTATACAAATACCTTAGGAAGATAACTCCTTTTATATTACCGACTTCACAACATACTATGTGACAAAGTTCCATATGTTAAGTATCAGTGAACAAAATATGAAAAATATTTAACATATTGGACAACTGAAGATATATATATATACATTTCAACGGTTAGATGAGTGGACTGAGTATAACTAGTGGACAGAGTATATAATGAGCAATCAACCTTCCCTGTTTGATTTTCCATGTCAAAATCAATAAGTGTAATTTATTATCGATTTAATTCATAGATGAGTTAATTTATCTGTTAGTTTTACAGTCTGACTGATTTTTGGTTCTGCTGACGTAAACAACTTTATAACAACATTATATCTAATGCTTATTTAGTTCCTGTCCTTGATTCAGAACCAGTGATAGTTTATATTAGACAACTTTCTCTGTTGTTTTTTTTTTTCATTCTCAGAGTAAGATTCATCAATTAGGATCAATGCCATAATTGGACTATGTGTTATATAATGTGTTCATTAGGATCTTGCAGAGGATCTATGTTCATCCGGGAAGCTGTTATACGTTGTAGCTAGATTTATTGTTTATGTGTGGATACTTGCCTTAAAGCGGGAGAATTTCAGGTGTTTCTTGATGTGACTAGATTTGGACTAATTATTTTATGTTATTCAAATCATTTAGATTACAAGTTTGTTTTCCTGGGGAATACTCGTGATCTTAATCAATTCTTGGACAAAGACATTTATCCAAATTTACCCGGAATTCAAATTGTAATATTATATTCTGTAATGCAACAAAACAGTGTTGAAATACCCGTAAGAGGCTGACCACAACATTTGTCATCGCCAGCAATTATCAATTTCATCGGTATTCGAACTCGGATTCATTAGAACATTGTAGTATTAGGACGTCTATGCAATAATTCTTAGATTACTTTTGGATTTGAATTTATTAAACCGTAAGTGTTTTTCTCATTGTTACCTTGTTTTCCTAGGAAAATGCAATATTTGTTAAAGTTTACAAAACTTGATGTCTTCATTCTTTTCTGATTACTTTTGGAAGAACATAAACACATACCAATAAAACAGTTAAGCAGTCCATTTTAGTCAAAGCTTAGTTAGATAACTAACAAGTCAATTTTGTTCAAAAACAATTAGATAACTAAACAGTCCATCTTAGTTAAAAATAAAAAAAAAGCTAACGAATCTATTTTAGTTACATTCAGATATAAGCAGTCACATTTAGTGAAGAATTCAACCTGCTAGTCGAATTTTCCACTTTTTGTGATGGAAATCGCCTTGTACATTATTTCCTGTACCTTTAACCTATGCCCCTAGAATGAATATTACCATCAATTTTGACATTAGTTAGCTGTTTGCTTGCATTACTGTACTCCGTCGCTATTGATTGGTACATTCTAAAAAGTCTTTGGGATGTTTATAAATTGTTTAAGATGTCTTTCTGAGCTTTCTCGTAATCATATATATATATATATATATATATATATATATATATATATATATATATATATATATATATATATATATATATCCCTAAAAGATTGACAAAATTATTTCCATGTAATCTTCTATTAACAAACAAATCATAATAATATTATTTCCACACAAAAGAAAAACAAATGCGATTAAAATGCTGAAAATAGCTCTTAATCCGGAAGTAAGGAAGTATATACATTAATCATTACAAGTATTTATGCTTATGACGAAGTGATGTGATGTGTTTATGGAAGTGAAATTAGACGCGTTAGTTCTCCATTTTAATTACCGCACACATCTACATAGACCTCATCTATTATCAAATGCCGAATCCCTTCCAGGAAATGAAACCAGCGATTCGAACATCTTTTGCCTCTCCCAAGACTCTCAAAGAAAGAAAGAATATCCAAAATTTGAATAATTTTCATTTCAGGCAACATTTAGAATTCCATTCGCGTTCGTCTTCCTTCCTTTATCGCTTTATTAGTCCTTATTTAAGACATGTTTAAATTTAAGATGTGTCTTCTGTCCTAAATCTGATTTTATTTGGCAATTACTTTAATGAGATGATCAGAATGCTGTCAGCATGCAAAGGGTTTAGCAAGCTAGTTTGTAATGTATTTGGCCAAAATAGAGAGATCACCAGATTCGATAGAGTAAACATTGAGACTATTTTTGTTAAGCAGAATGTGGCAGATTCAACGGGCTTTATAAACCCGTATAACTTGTTTCAGATATTTGTCGAAGAAAATCAATAATAGGAAAATAATTCTGGATAAAGTCAACGCTCATGCAAGTAAGAGGTTTGTATATGAATAGCTCTACAGTGGTGTAACTGTAGTTGACGTACAAAGCCACACACTGTGCTATTATTTGTAATTATATATTAATCTATACAGTCAATATTGACATATGTAAATGTTGTGAGAGGTGTGAATTCATGTTTGGGGCTATTTGCCATGGTTTACGACATGTATTGTCCACATCCTCGCGATTAATTAAATATCAGGTTTGTGACCCGTGCAAAAAGATAAACTACATGTATAACATGAGAACATTGTACATGTATTAGTTTCCTGGCACTTTTACGTAGTCCCTAAAATTACATAGTGGAATGAACATATTTGTATCTTTTTACCTTTATTTTGCTAAATCCTTTTTTTCAAGTCATACACTTCACTTTAGTTCTGAAAGATAGAGGCATTAGATACAAAGAAAACAAATGTTAAAATGTTATCCATAGTTTAAAAAATCTAATTGAAATTATAATGATTCGTGAATTCTATTTCAATTTCCATTGTTGTATTATGATAAAAATTCATTGTCATCTTGACTAATCATTGCTTTTACTACCTAATAAGTGTGTGTGATTTGGATTTTTAATGTAGCTTTAACAACTCTTTAGTCATATAGCTACTATGTATATATGGAGTGTGACAATTTATAGTGATGACTAGTACTGGGGCATCATACCACGGACGTGTAGAACGATGTCCCACCCAATCACCTTATCCTAACAATAAAATCTGATTAATGTTTGTACCAATGTTGCAAGCATTTGGTATGACTTGGCCGCGGATCGAACGCACGATCTTCCGCATCCCAGGCGGACGCTTCAACCACTAAGCCACCGGAGCGGTACATAATCAGTAAATAACATGAGGTGAGAAAAATGCAGTAAAAACAGTATTCGATAATTCAGGCATTTGTACTGTTTTACCCTCTAAATAAGAAATCCACAAGCAGTGAATTAAAAACAATAAACCCAATATTCTATATATCTGGTCTTTCTACTAATGTACCTCCTAAATAAAAAACGATGAGCAGTGAGATAAAAGCAATCAACACAGCGTTTTGATACTATCGACAGTTATACTCTATTTGCTGCCACAATAAGAAAAAGAGAAGCGGTAAGATATTGGAGTAAAGAAAACAGTATTCGATTGATCGGTCAGACACTAAAAATGTTTTTCAATCCGATTTTAGAAAACATGTTTACTGTATGCCTTATATTGGTAACGTATCTGGATCACTATCTGTTTGACAAGATTAATTTTATTACAAAAAACATGCAAAACGTTTAATCATGAATGACTGTTGTAATAGATTACTGTGCCAATCTGAAAAATGGTAGGATGTGATTTATCTCTCTCTCTCTCTCTCTCTCTCTCTCTCTCTCTCTCTCTCTTTATATATATATATATATATATATATATATATATATATATATATATATATATAGACAGAGAGAGTGAGCGGAGGGGTGAGGGAGAAATTAAAGACGACATTATTCATTTCAGAAATCAGGAAGATAATCACTTTCATTTTAATATTGCGATGTGTGTTTTAGTTTACGATTAATGATCTTTTTTTTATATAAAATCTCCTGGGCAAACGATGCATGCGACTAAGAAATGCTGTTAATAAATCGTGTTTGTCGCTGATGTTCAATCTAAATATTAGTTTTATACATAATTTATGTTAAAGACAGTTTGTCATTGGATGACACAGTCATGTCACATGACATGAGAATCGTCGTACTTTGGAACTCACATGTTCACTATTCAGAAGCAAAGCACATATCATTTTGTTGGGAATGTTAATTCGTGCTATGAAACATGCGAAAGTTGAATAAACCAGCATGCGTATCGTATGGACCCTTTCTAGAAGTCCGTAATACCGAGGCTGTCTTACTGGCTCATAAACATTCCTATTGATCTCAGCAAAGGATTATAATTTCATACATTCTTATTGGACATATGGAAAGATGGCCGCCATCGCTTAACTGCTTGAGCTAGGCTCTTCCGATTTTGTGCTATATTTATGATATTTGTGCTTGTTCTCTATCATCGTCTACATTATTGTGTTTCATCATGCATTGGCTGTTCCGTTCGTATGTGTTAATTCATCTCCTTGTTATGGAAACGAGAACAATTAGAATTCTTCTCACCTGTTTTGTCCCAATTTTAAGACGTCATTTGTTTTTTAATAAACCGCCGTCACGTGACCGCTTACAATACGTTGGACCCTCATTAATTGGATTAAATGACCACACCTTGGTTCTAGATACTACATTGTGCTCAAGACTAAACGAACTGGGAATACAATCATCATTTCTTAAATGTAAACGGAAGCGAAAAAAGAAACGTTCTTTCAAAGCTGGCTGGCGTAGAACAGGAAGAAGAATTCCAGTTATCTCCCTTTTGCCCGTAACGGATAAACATCTTAACAATTGTGCCGTTAATTTTAATAACCTGATTTAAATTCCTCTTAAATCGTCAACCATTGTGTCAACTGTCCCTGGGATACCACTACTTATTGCATTATTCAACGCTCAATCAGTAGGATCACCGGAAAAGCGCACAGAAATTAATTTTATCAACGACCAGAATTTTGACGGTCTTCTTCCTGACAGAAACTTGGTTACATTCCGCAGGTGATGAATCTAAGTGTGCGGATTTAACACCCAGCGATTACTCCATCAAGTCGTTCCCCCGCAACTCTCGCGGAGGTGGAATTGCTATAATTACAAAGAATACCATGATCAAATGCCTTAAGTACAACACAACCTTCAATTTCTGCCACACATCGTTTGAACTAGCCCAAACAACGTTCACACTGGAACAAAGGTCAGTCCATTTTTTCTGTCTCTACCGTCCTCCTCCTAGTAGAAAAAAAACAAGCTGACTGAATCTCTCTTTTTGGAGCAGTTTCCAAATCTTTTACAGTATGGAAATTCGATAGGTGGCAACCTAATTATTCTTGGAGATTTCAACTTTCACTCTGACTGTCCTGGTAAATCATACATGTCAAAACTCCTAGATTCCATTCATGTTTTCAATCTTAAACAGTCAGTTAACCAACCTACCCATAAACTTGGTCACATTTTAGACTGGTTTCTTTATAGACCTGATAATAATATTCTGCAATCCACCCTTGTATCCCACGAACTTGCATCGGATCACATCTGCACTGTATGCCATCTCGACGTATCAGTTCCTAACCCTCCACCTCTATTTGCTACTAAGAGAAACCTCCGTATGACAAATAGAACCAAATTCATGCATGACATCCAAGAAAACCTAACAACTTTCTTACATCCAACAGCAGAACAACTTGATAACTGCCTGCGTTCATTACTTGAAAAACATGCCCCAGCCACCAAATGCAGAGTATCAATAAAAATAAGTGTTCTCCATGGTATAGCAGTGTTAGGGACCAGCTTCGCACTGCTAAAAGACATCGCCGAAAAGCATAGAGGCTTTGGCTTTCCACCAGACTCACTATTCATAAACAAATCTACGAAGCCGCTAAGAAGAACGTCACAAACATAGTTCATTTAGCCAAATCATCCCACTACAGTACTAAGATCACGGAGAGTTCCAGCTGCAAAGAGCTCTTCGAGATAACTAGCAAACGAATGTCAAGGAACAAATGTACACCACTTCCAACAACCTTCTCTCCACTAGACCTACCAGACCAATTTGCAAATTTCTTCGATGACAAAGTACAAACCATTTGAGATTCGCATGACAGCACAATTTCAACTGATTCGTCACCATACAGTTATGATGCTGAATTTCAGCGACAACCGTTAGGAGCATTTGAACCTGTTTCTATTGATTTAGTACGGACAATCGTGATGAAAAGTGCACCAAAATCTTGTGAACTTGATCCAATTGCGACATCATGCTGCTTGAGGGCTTAGACCCAATATTGCCTTCACTAACTGATGTTATTAATATCTCTCTTTCATCAGGGGAATTCCCATCATTGTTCAAAATGCCATCGTAAAGCCCCTGCTGAAGAAATCAACACTGGACCATGACTATTTAAAGAACTACCGCCCAGATTCTAATCTCCCATTCATATAAAAAATCTTAGAAAAGGTTGTTCTAACTCAACTTGTATCTCATTTGATTTCAAATAGTCTCTTTAGCAATGTACAGTCTGCATATCGCCCTTGCCACAGTACGGAAACTACTCTTATGAAAGTATTTAGTGACATTCTCTCTGCTTTGGATAGTGGAAAGATTACAGTCCTCACTCTCCTGGATTTATCTGCAGCATTTGATACAACAGACCATGATATATTACTTCACCGTCTCCAGCATGTATTTGACATTCAGAATATAGCCTTACAGTGGTTCAAGTCCTACTTAGTCAACAGAACACAAATTATATCTGCAAATGGAATACACTCCAGCCCAGTTGACGTATGTTGTGGTGTCCCACAGGGATCTGTTCTTGGACCTGTTCTCTTCATTCTGTATACTCAGCAGCTCTCAAGTGTCATAGATCATCACCCAGTGTCGCACCAGTTGTATACTGATGACACCCAAATATACAAGTCTAGACACCCAACTGAAGTTGATGCTACCATCCATGGAGTAGAGAAGTGCATTTCTATTATGAAATTATGGATGACATGTAACAAGCTGCAGATGAATGATGATAAACCTGAGGATATTCTGATCACAACACAAAGACTTTCTCATTCACATCCTTTACCTCAGACAATAAATATCAGCAACACCAACATTAAATTCTCACAGACAGTACGGAACCTAGGCGTTACTCTAGATAGTACTCTCACATTGCACCAACATATCATGAACATATGCAAGGCTGCATATCTTGAATTGAGACGCATCAGTTCCATTCGTAAATATCTTTCAGTTGATGGCACTAAAACACTTGTGTGTTCATTAGTACTTTCAAGACTGGACTATTGTAACTCAATTTTGTCTGGTTCATCACACTATTTACTCCAGAAACTTCAAAAAGTTCAAAACACAGCTGCACGGATCATCTTTAGAGTACCTCGATCCGAACACACCTCACCACTGCTCTGTACCCTACATTGGCTATCAATTCGATACAGAATCAAACACAAAATTTGTTTTCTGTGCTATGTTTCAATGACAGACTCCAGTCCAACATACCTATCCAGCCTCACCCATGTGTATACACCGGCTAGATCCTTACGCTCTTATTCTGATAATCGTATACTCATTGTTCCCAAGGTGAAAACAAAGTCATGTGGACAACGTTCGTTTGCACACCAGGGCCCGGCGACGTGGGACGAATTGCCCATTGAAATTAGACACAAAGGCACAGTGGTCCCTTTTAAGAGTGCTCTCAAGACTCACCTATTTCGACTGCAGGGACAAACGTAGAGACCTAATCATGTTTTGTATCTTATATGTTTTCAGCATGTTATTAAGTTTTCCAATTTCATTGTTTTTGTCATTTGTTGTTCTGTAGTGTAGTCATATCAATATTGATGGTGTAAAGTGCTTAGAGTTTCGAAAGATTAGGCGCTATACAAAGTCCTCATTATTATTATTATTATTATTATTATTATTATTATTATTATTATTATTCCTTTCACCAGTGTGATTATGAATAACATACTTCCCTTTCTGGCAAAACCATTGATAGTTTCGTTATCACCAGTAAACTTGTTAAAGAAAGACTTTGCAGGTTCATATTAACGTTGTGTGAAGGTTATCTGTATAAGTATATTTGTGTTTTTTGTTTCTCCGTAATCCTGCATCACAAATATAAGAAAGTTCTGAATGGTGCAATTAAGACTAGCAGTTTTTGAAAATAGTATTCGCTTGACACCGTTTATATGCTTTATTTTTATTTTATTTATAATTGGAACAGGAGAGGCGCTAATATGTTTGTTTCGACGATTTGTGTTTAAGATCATGTAGTAATTCAGTAAATATCGATAAGATTGCTAGATTGTTTATATATAAATTAAATATATAACCCCTGGAAATCTTTTGATGCATGCACAACGACTTTAAAATAAATTGGTATATCCTACCTATATTGTTGTGTACACCATTCAATTCAACATGAACGATATTTAAATGGTAGGATTCTTGTATTGGAGTATGATTTAGAATTTCCGTATATTACTAGCATTGAAGGTACACAGCACGAATATACTGAGGCAAACACACATGTTCTCAATAATGGTGATTCAAGCTTGTACAGACTGATTACCAATAATCTTGACACGTTTCAAATATTTTTGGGAAAAAATAGATGACGTTGAATTTACTAAGTACAACAAATCATAATAGGATTATACAAAATGCATCTCAGCCAATACTGGTCTAGACTTTTTGCGTTGTAATAGTCAGGTTTCCGTATAACATGCAGACCGCTTGAAAATATTTGGAAATGGTACGCAAATAACAGCGGATAAATGTCCCTTATTTAACTGCATACAAGAATTGTGTTGAACATAGTTAAGTTATAATACGAGTTGAAAACACAATATAGCTTATTTGTGTGGACGTAATGATTTGGTGGCAAAACGCTGCACATTCACATGCACAGGTTAACACTTCTACAAGTTTACATCTTTTTAATGAAACATTAATATGCTTTAAATACTTTCAGTTTATCAGGTCCGGATTTACATTTAGGACTTTAAATACTTTCAGTTTATCAGGTCTGGGTTTACTTTTAGGACTCTAAATATTATCATTTAATAAAGTCTAGATTTACTTTATGACTCTAAATAATATCATTTATCAGGTCTGAGTTTACCTTTAGGACAAACATGTAGAAATGTCAGATACGATTTAGGAAAAACATGTAGAAATATATGTATTTTTAGGAGTAACATTTGGAACTGGCAAATATAGTTTTAGTACAAAAAAGTAGAAAGGTCAGAGCGAAAAAAAAAACGATGCTGGTATTTCTTAGCTTATAATTCAAAAAGTCATTTCAGATGAGATTGAATGAATAAATTTCGGATCATTTACTATTTCCACAACGTCTGGATTATTCCTCCCCAAAGGTGTAGATATCAAACTATTAAAACTAAAAACATTATTCAATTGGCCACTTTTCATGTATGGTGCGTTTTCTTTACCTGTCCGATCTGTGCCGTAGTTCACATACCGACGCAAGGAAACCAAAATCAATCTCGCAATGCCAAAACAAACGAGCTCAGTAAGTTATATAACATTCTTTTTTAATACATTAAGTAGAGATCTATTTTTTTCAATTTTTAACTGTCAGTTCGGTACCGAGCGGAAAAAGTCAACAGACGCAGGCGCACGAATGTCTTTTGACATTCAGTATGATGCAATTCTTCTAAATGCCAGTATGATATTAAGTGTCTCCTTAATACATAAAATTGAATCTTTCAAATTGGATATGAAACGTATACATTTATATGTATGTATGTATGACTGTATGTATGTATGTATGTATGTATGTATGTATGTATGTATGTATGTATGTATGTATGTATGTATGTATGTATGTATGCATGCATGTATGTATGTATGTATGTATGTATGTACGTGCGTGCGTAGACAGACAGAAAGACAACCAGACCGATATATAGACAGACAGACAGAAAGACAAACAGACAGACAGACAGGCAGACAGACAGACATACAGACGGACTGACGGACGGACAGACAGACAGACAGACAGACAGATAGATAGATAGATAGATAGATAGATAGATAGATAGATAGATAGATAGATAGATAGATAGATAGATAGAATCAAAGAATCGCATGAGCGCGTGTGTGAAAAAAAACTAGTTTGGTGGTCATTTCTATTTGCAATATGATAAAAGGTTCACTCTTGCCTTATTTAAAGCACACACTTACCTTAACACATTGTATCGGGCCAAATACATTTTTTAGAGCTGTGTTAACGGTTTATTTCAATAAAGGACATTACTGAAAGCACACAGATTGCGGTAACACTTTTGTATCGATAGAAATCGCAATTTAAAGCAAATGCTTCGTATTGATTGGAGACATAATTTATAGAAAGCACGTAAAGCATTAACACTTTGTAGCTTCATTAGACATAATTTATAGAAAGCACGTAAAGCATTAACACTTTGTAGCTTCATTAGTCATAATTTATAGAAAGCACGTAAAGCATTAACACTTTGTAGCTTCATTAGTCATAATTTATAGAAAGCACGTAAAGCATTAACACTTTGTAGCTTCATTAGTCATAATTTATAGAAAGCACGTAAAGCATTAACACTTTGTAGCTTCATTAGTCATAATTTATAGAAAGCACGTAAAGCATTAACACTTTGTAGCTTCATTAGACATAATTTATAGAAAGCACGTAAAGCATTAACACTTTGTAGCTTCATTAGTCATAATTTATAGAAAGCACGTAAAGCATTAACACTTTGTAGCTTCATTAGTCATAATTTATAGAAAGCACGTAAAGCATTAACACTTTGTAGCTTCATTAGTCATAACTTATAGAAAGCACGTAAAGCATTAACACTTTGTAGCTTCATTAGTCATAATTTATAGAAAGCACGTAAAGCATTAACACTTTGTAGCTTCATTAGACATAATTTATAGAAAGCACGTAAAGCATTAACACTTTGTAGCTTCATTAGTCATAATTTATAGAAAGCACGTAAAGCATTAACACTTTGTAGCTTCATTAGTCATAATTTATAGAAAGCACGTAAAGCATTAACACTTTGTAGCTTCATTAGTCATAATTTATAGAAAGCACGTAAAGCATTAACACTTTGTAGCTTCATTAGTCATAATTTATAGAAAGCACGTAAAGCATTAACACTTTGTAGCTTCATTAGTCATAATTTATAGAAAGCACGTAAAGCATTAACACTTTGTAGCTTCATTAGTCATAATTTATGGAAAGCACGTAAAGCATTAACACTTTGTAGCTTCATTAGTCATAATTTATAGAAAGCACGTAAAGCATTAACACTTTGTAGCTTCATTAGTCATAATTTATAGAAAGCACGTAAAGCATTAACACTTTGTAGCTTCATTAGTCATAATTTATAGAAAGCACGTAAAGCATTAACACTTTGTAGCTTCATTAGTCATAATTTATAGAAAGCACGTAAAGCATTAACACTTTGTAGCTTCATTAGTCATAATTTAAAGCGCGTAATGCCTTGACAATTTGTATTGATGGGATATGTAATTTAAACAACGTAGTTCATAAACACAGCGTGCATAGGAGAATTAATTTAAAGGACCCTAATACATTTGCAATTTATATTGATGAGATAGCTAATTTAAAAGGGGCAGCGAGTGGCCGAGTGGTCTAAATCGTTCTATGTTAAGGACCAAGGCCATCCCATCTCTGTCTGCGTGGATTCTAGCCTCAGATTCAGCTAATGTCGGCATGTAAAAAAAAATTACAAGTAGCTTCCGTGGGTAGGTGGTTCTTTTCCTCTGGATTCTCGTATTCTTCCTCCACCATTAATACTGGTCGCCATATAAAGCCTACCGTATGCTGATACATGGGGTTAAACCCTACAGCAGTAGCAACAACAGCTAATGTATAAAACAGATTGCGTTGAAACTTTGAATTGATTGGATACACACTTTAAATCACTTATTGATTTAATATTTTGTAATGATTGGATACACAACGTAAAGCATGTATTGAGTTAATATGTTATATTGATTTGATATTTGAAGCACGTATTACATTAACACTTTGTATTGATAGGAGATAATTTTATGGGTGTATATCTCTATTTCTCAGATATTTTCCCGTCCAAGCGATGGTGATGAAAAGATGTCAGACCCTAAAAAAGTAATCTTCCCATCTAGGAAAAAGCAATATCTTTTTATAATGACTTGGCGTTCGTTAATGATGGTCGACCAAGACGACAAGCGTTCAACAAATGTATCCTGCATCCAGGAATAGATGTATGCAGATTATACGACTTAGTTTGTCCGAGTCATCTTAAGGAGATATATAGGAATAAGAATTATTAATGTCCATTCCTCAGACATTGTCTTCGCAATCTGATACACTGTAACCTATATGCTAATAAGGCTATACAATTAGGCCCTCTTAATTTGAAAGCCATCTATTTCAATATATAGCACAAACGTGAGGCCCTTCCCTCATTTTAGATTTTGGGTCCTCATAACTTTGATGCAGCCATGATCACAATGGTTTTCTAGAAAGTATCTATATACATAACTGTTACGTTTCAGTTATATTAATCGCATTCAGAAAAAATGTACATCAACAAGTCGTAACTAGTGCTATGTTTGTACTGACTTAGTATATTACATCAACTGAGCAGTCGCTGATTTACTGACGTTCGAAACGTTACAGCACGTCTACGAGTAAAGTGACCTCTGAAAATACAAAGCAGAAAGTGCTCCCATAAAAAAGATTTTATTCGCATGTGATACTCCTAATTAAACACCGTGATTATCAATATGGTTATTATTGTACTCTTAACTCATTTTAAATCCACAGATAAAGCCTTTTAATCGGGATATATATATATATATATATATATATATATATATATATATATATATATATATATATATATATATATATATATATATAAGTTATTTGTTTCTAGCATTCAATGCAAGAAAACTATATCTCTAATTGACATTTTAATTACTCATACAATTCTGTAACTTTAATGTTTCACATCGTAATGATTCACCCATTTCTATCTTATCAAGACACTAGGCAACATAAATATAATGTGTCAGGTCTTACAGCATATGCAGTGTCATTGACATAAAAAATGACATAATTTAACTTATTACAAATATTCAACTTCAGAGGACAAAATATGTAGTTGGATGAAAGAATGTTTTCAATAATTCTTCTCAATGAAATGAAAACAATATAATG
Source organism: Unio delphinus (assembly GCA_029339505.1). Lineage (NCBI taxonomy): Eukaryota > Metazoa > Mollusca > Bivalvia > Unionida > Unionidae > Unio > Unio delphinus. The sequence continues at coordinate 12,476,741 of JAQISU010000055.1, read as the reverse complement.
ATGAATACTTTTTATTTGCTATTTTTAGTATAATATTGCCGTTGAATTCGTCTAGCACAAGAACAATGGATAAGATTCTCGGATCCATTTATGTTTAACGCAAGAAAGCACTGGCCTGCATGTCAAAACCACGATCAAAGCATTGCTGAAACACATTAAGTAAAACGTTAAAAACCGCAGCAAGAATAATGACTGGCATGTTTTCATGTCGGCCCAGCAGTAAGATGAGAAAATGCTGTCTTATTATGAATGTTAGATTCAGAGTTTTTCTCTAGAAAACAACGATAATTTTATTTCACTTTTCTTCTGACAGTTTCTTATTACTGCATTGACATTCAGCGAGGAATGTTTGAGATTCTAATGTCCTGTAGCTCTGGGTTTGCTGGCGTCTAGAAGTGATGCATGCAGAAATTTATGAAGAATATCATTAAAAAACGGAGCTACGCAAGAATATAAATATTTTAAAACTGTTTTAGTGTACATTTAGACTCCCCCCCCCCATCCATTTAGACTCCCCCCCCCCCGAAGTCTTCATCAAGTGACTTGTTTTTCCTTTCAGAACCGTTCATCTGTGCTCAAGCCTTTATTTGTGAAGATATACATTTTTCCAAGATTCAAATGTTGTTTTATACCATTAAACAAAATAGACTAATAAATGTCATTTTCTCCATATTATAAATGCAAGGCAAATCAATGGACAAATAAGATAATCTACCAAACCCTAAGAACCCGATGATCATCGTCATCCATAGTGATTAACCTATGTACGTTATGGTCCAGTAAATAATGACATGTGCACAGTAAAAATAATTGCAAGATTAATACGTTTGTTAAACAAAACATATTGTAACACACGATAATGCAAATTATACAATGCTAAAAAAAATTTCATGACGTTGCAATTCTAGTTTTCGCTTCTGGGAAACATCATCCGTACAGGATGAATCCTCTCAAGCAGGAATATTATAAAATAAAATAAACTAAATATGTATTAGCGAATGGTTTTGTACAACCCTGTGAATGTAGTTCAACATGTAATATTGTGCCTAGATCTGATTTTATGAATTCTATTCTAATTCATAGTAGTTAATTAATCACGTGGTTTATGGTTTCCATTATTATTTCGTCTACGAAACTTAAGCAATATGTTTCAAAGGAATATGTATTCACACATGAAAAATTTGAATACCATTGTGACTTGTCTGTGCATGTGTGCAAGCCTTACGCAAACATAATTAATATAGCAGTTGCATTAATGAAATATATTTGACAATCAACAAAAGAAAGAACATATAGTGCTGGTCGTGAAAAAACCTTTTTCGTAAATTATTGTTATACGAAAATATTTTTTCTGAGGCCTTAATCTTACGCTTTAATTGCTGAAACATAATATCCATATTTCAAAGCCTAGGCATATATTTATATCCTTATGAGTTTCGGTAACGTTTACAACGGGTTTCAAACCTCCAAGTTTCTCAATCATATAGGCCTGAGTCACATCAAGCTTAGAAAGGAGTACCAGATAACATACAAAGAGGAAAATATTTTTTCAACATGATCTATTTGGAAAGGCTTTATTGTCACCAGAGCTTTGATTAACTACTGAATCGACCAACTCCTACCCCTCCCGTTGTCAATGGTGTCTTTGCCACTATCATCTACATGCACATAGGGGCAGTCCAAACACTATACTTTGTAATACACATCTAGAAACTGCATTTTGGTAACTGGTGTCGAAGAAGAGGTGGCTTGACATGATGTGCACATGGGTATCGAATAGAGATCGCCTGGCATTATGGGCAAATGAGTGTCAAAGAAACATGACCTGACAATCTGTATTAATAAGTGTCAACAAGAGCTTGCCAGATATTCTGTGTTAATGGTCGAAATAGTCAATTAACAAATATAATTTTCAAACATTCAGTTGGTTTCTCCACCCAACGCAAGAAATTTGCTCGTTGAGCCCCAATATCGTTGTAGAAGCAATCACTATCTAATGAAAATAGTTTTTCTCCCATTTAAGATTTCTCCTCAGCTTTTCTTTTTTATTTCATCTGCCCCAGGAAAGAAATGATTCAATGAAATCTGGAGGACTGTTTGAATCACATACACTCTAATTGATGCATTACACTTAAACAGTCTTGTGTTTGTGTTTTTGTGTATTCACCCGTCTATACTCCGTACCTGGAAATTAGCCATTTGAAAACTGCATATCCAGCTCAGCTTTTAATACCTTTGAATATTCATGTGGATGCCTATAATGTCAAATAGGGACATAAAGCCTGCAAATTTAAGCTTATTTTTCCTCAAGAATACGATTGAATTCCACTTAGTTCTCCAAGCTCTATTAATTGCCATATTATGCGTCTGTTGAGACAAACTGAAATTTGAAATGAAATCAATTGCATATAATGGATGTATTTGGACGCGAAGACGAAAGCCAGGCAGAATGTACCATGTGTACTCGCTTATACGCCGAGTACAACTGTACACTGAACAGCAGATATATTGTTGGGATAATGCACCTATAGGTAAGTCTCATTGTAGTTTGTTCGGACTAACCAGTAGAACAAACACTAAAGACCCTGATGTTCGGACGCATATTGCTATGGCATATCATGACCTGTGTTATTCGCAAGTTCCCTCGAGTTGTAAGCGAGTACAGACGAAAATTAGAAAGTAGTCACAGTACTATCAAAGAGGGACATGGGTCTTCCTTCTTTAGGTGTTACGTGTAACTAGCAAATATTGACATCGGTAATATTTTTCGATTTCAAAAGGTAAAATATACTCCCAGTCCTAATATTTTAATATTTGAATGAATTATAACGTGAAGCTACTATCTGAGGCATGCGTAGTTTTAAGATCTGCCTAATTTCCACGTCAATGTGCAAAGCATAAAGAAAGTTTTTGTTCACTAAATATTGCCAAAGAAATCAAAGAAGCAGGATCGTAAGGAGAGTCTAAATAATAAAGTAGGGGTAGAAAGCAAGGCTGTATTAAGGTTGAAACGACCCTAAAACTAATAAGTAGTAAGAGCCTAAGTATGTATTTACCAATATTAATGGAGGGACTAAAGTTTCGCCCACCTAATAGGAAGCCTTAAATGAAGACCTAAAGCTGTAGACTTACTAGCCTATAGATTAATCCAATAGAGATAATGAGACGTTAGATCTAGGTCGTGAAAACGCTTGCTTAAAACTCTTCTGATCAACGAAGTGATTATTGAATTTAAATGCCCAAGTCTGATATGATAGACAAAATAAAATTTAGTTTAAATTTGTCGTGTCATCTATATTTACGGCAGCCTATGGTCTGGTAGGATTTATTTGAAATTAATTATCTGAAATACACTGAAACTACATGTATTTAATCATGAGACGTATTTTTTGTGATTGCGTCTAAAACAATTGTAGTTGATACGATACGGTCAACGACGAACATATGACAAACCCAATAAAATAAACAAAATACTGTACCAATATTATCAAGGAAAGTACATGATTCAAAACTTTAAACAGTGTTTTTGTTCTATTACTACACATGCTATGCAATCCTTATTTTGTCCGAGAATGTTTTCTGATCCCGCCCTATCGTGCCTACTCTCGACTTTAATTTAGACACAAATGTCCGTCATTTTAAATTATGTAGTCTTGATCTGATTTTTATGTTTTTACATTTTTATTGTAAACGAATGTTTTTTTTATGCCACATGCGAGATAAAATCAGACAAGAAGTAGATGTCTGCTATATCAATGCTTTAGACGCGGACGAATTCATTCATACATAGGTATAAATGCTATATTCGAACAAAAGTATGTACCAGTACGCATATTGTTACTAACATACTCACACAATACTGTAATGACGAAGAGCGCTGAAAACTGATGATAGCTGCATTTCAATAATGCTGCAGCTTTTCGCTTATATCAATTTATTCCTTTCAGATCGGACATTTCAATTTACGGGAAATTTGATGCTCATCTCAGCAGAAGATGATTATTCCATCCCATGACTTCCTGTTGTCAGACATTTTGCCTAAGATAATAAGGTTTGACGAATATCATTTAATGGCACGGAGTACAGAAAACTCTAAAGCACATTTTGCATCTCAATTATAATCATTACTCAGATCGTATTCATGCAGACATATTGTGTGATTTCTCATTTAGAATACCGTGCAACAGGTTTCCAGGAGCGGTTCCACTGGTCCTACCAATGAAAAGTAGCGCACTAATGAATAAGCAATTGTACGCAGTTTCTTTTGTTTTCCCTCTTTAATATGCATTCGTTTCTTTGAAAGAAACCTTTAAACATGGAACAGTAGTAGACGATATTAACTCTACATTAAGAGAGCCTGAACGTTAACAGCCATACAAATCTCTGTCACCTTTGATATTCCCTTTCCAAACTTAAAACGTTACAAAACCTGGAATGGGAGAACCTGTTATTATCACAGATCTTCCAGAAACAGGATTTGCTCGCACAATCTTGAAAATGTAGTTTATATAATGGCTTCAAAGTCACGTTGGTATTAATGATAATGAAAAGGCGAATAAAGCATACTAAGCTGTCATGTCAAATGAAAACTCACCAAACAAGCATCCGAGTACCGACCACTACTAAAGAGCAGCTATCTTAATATATATATATATATATATATATATATATATATATATATATATATATATATATATATATATATATATATATATCACAAGACAGAGATGAGGTTTTCTTATGATAATCACTTACTTGGCGCACATACCGGTTATTATATAAATCTTATTTAAATCTTGAAAGGTTAGCCATAATCCCAGCACAGTTCGAATCTGTCGTTTAACTGATTTGTGTTCATTTGTGTTCACCATTATTGATTAAAATAATGATATTTGACTTTCTTGACTTTCTTTGAACCACAGTTAAAATGACATCAGTCATGAAGATTAAAGAATAAACATGTAAATAAAGATGTATCCGAATATATGTAATTCCAACTCACAAGTCCAAAGATTGTTACTTTGCATATCCAAAACCGAAGTGACACTTCTATCAGTAGGGACAAAGAACCCTACAAACGTTAAGAGGGCCGTTCGCAAAAATAATGCTTCTTACAAAATGGAAACACAAGGTCAATAAAGTCAAACGGAAGGTTCTGACCGATCGAGACTTTTCTATTTGGGTAGTTATGCGTGTTTGTTGACCTATCCACCAACTTAATATTTATCGTAACCGTCCCTGATGCTGTAGTGTGGTGTAAAATTAACGTATTATTATGTAAAAATAACGGACTTTCACTTTGCTAGATTAGCTAGAGTGTGACTAGTTGCAATTTGGAAAAATCATCCAGTTTGCGATTCTGTCAAGCAACAAATGCATGCTCGTCAGAAGTCTCAGGTGGAGTTTACAGAGGGTACAGAACAGTTTTTTAAACCAATTACCGAACCAACAAAAGAAATTGTTACAGCATCTGATGCAGTACAAAAAGCTCTTGAAACATTTCTGATGATATTGCTGACCGTCTTCTAGCAACTTAACCACCACCCGGGCAACCTCCTCAATCACATCCTGAGGTTAAATCTCAACCTCTGACAAAAGACAGAATTAAAACCAATGATAAATTCACGTCTGAAGGTATGGCCGCTATCACGGACAAAAAAAAAATAATATTGCCGCTTTTGGAAGATAAGTATGTAACACCCGAATATGTTAAAACTACGAGATGTGCTAATCGGATTAGGGACATATTTCGCATCGCTACTGATTTACTCCAAATCAGATCTGATAAAGATGTTAATTAGTTTAATAGTTTTTGATCGGACAGTAGATGCGTATATCAGATGATCACGAAATGAATGGAGACAAAATGAACAAGAAATAAAGTTGAAACTGGAAGAAGCTAAACAATCAAGAAAACGAAAAGAACAAGAAATGAAGTCCAAAGTTTAAAAGGTTGGACGCGCAAGAAAACAAAACGAAGATTTGGAATTTGAAGAAACTTGACGATATAACGAATAATCTTCAGTAAGTAAAAGCAGCGGTCTGAGCGATTGAGTCACTAGAAGAATCGGTCTTATTACTCCATGTCCCAGCAACATCCTTGCTGATGTTGATAGATGAGAGATTACTAATTGGCGGGAAAAGAACCGGTAATATTTCCCCAGAAATCAATAATAAAGCTGATATTATTTGTCAGATATTATTTACAGGCGATATCATGGATATATGAATGTTTATCATTCCCTCTGTGATGAAATAACTGACGATTGTTGCCGCAATGATTGAGGTTATACAAACAATTAGATAAAATGACTAAAAAAAGATGATCATACATTATGCTCTACGTGTACCTTTAATTGTCAGGAAGAAAAAATCACGATTACCAACCTGTATAGCGATCTACGGTTATGGACTAGGTGATGATGTTTAGGGTATATTTAGAAGCATAGATTCAAAAGGAATACCGATTACAAAACAACTAGGAGTGACAGCTAATGACGTCGTTCGTAATAAAGGTATTAGTACTATTGGTGATGTTGCCAGTAAAGCATTCTCTGCAATCAAGTATAGACTAACACGATTCATACGACGAAACCCACAGCTAGTAAAATTACCCAGTACTGAAATTATGCCGTCAAATGTTAGTAAAAAAATAACTTAAACGTCAAATACAAAATAGCAGACTTGGTTGGTGTACCCCTTGTCAGAAAAAGAAAAAAAATATAACCGCTACTCTGATAGCAGGAATTGGTCTTCTAATCAGACGATACTAATTATTATAAAATGTTTAAACCTTTATCTGATCCAGTATTTGATATGGATGCACCAGTTCTCAAGGAGGAACCTGTGCATGGTTATAAATATTATTCTTATGAAGCACGAGAACCAAAAAAACGTAGTCGAATCATAGTTGACAATGACTACAGGCTCGATCACGAGTACAACCGGTGGCACATTTGCATGGCAGATCACATCACAGCAGGGAGTTTCAGTAGCATTACATGTATTAATAACTTTTTGTAATATGCGACGTCGCGATTCTCAAATACAAACTTACATACTATTTGACCCACTTGAGGTTAATGAAGTTTCATTAGGGATAAATGGACATCAATAACAGTCCAAAGCAGTGTTAATGGACTTTGAAATTAATCCCGTTGCACGTACTTATCATTGTTTAATGACATTCATAGTGCGTGATCAGAATGTGGATTCTGGTTTGAAACTATCTCAATGAGATTCCTGGACGTTGTTTCCGATCTACTATTTCGCGCTGGAACATGTAGATGTTTTAATACAGTCAATAGTTGTCATACATCTTCGAGATCGAGCTGGAATAAGTGGACGACCAGCTGGTGTTACTCATTATATAGCATTCACTGTCATACTTTCAGATCAAAAAATGCTACTAAAATGGGTTGGTAGAAAGATGATAGTCATCGATGCCCCAGAAGAAAACATGTAACATGCAATTAAATCGTCTATGATATCATAATGTCATATCATCATGATAGAGTCAGTCTGACTCCTGCTCAGATTGAAAAGTTACAATCAGCATCAACAAGGAATTGTTCATTACAAATATTGCTGAAATCAGAACAGATCGGATATGGTCCAAATATAATATCACTGACCAACGTATATTCAGGCACTTCAATGACTCCAAGCGAACAAAGACCGGCGCTAGACCTAATCTGTATGTGTATTGGCGCCGTCAATACAGTTGTTATATTTCCACATATTGCAGCAATCCCAGTGTTAATAGACGCTGCAGCCATATTTTTTGCAATATAAATTGCACACTATGCTGCATCACCCGCTGCTCAAATAGCATTAGATAAAAGAACAGGTAACGGACTAAAAACGATCAAAAACATGATCATCAAGGAAAGGTCTTGGACTGCCGAGATGTAACCACTCGCGTTACCAGATAGATCTCTCAAAGTCCCGAAGACATTTAGTTGATTCGTCCTATGTCCAGTTTTGATTTAGTGGCTGCTGCTAAAAACTTAAACATCACAAACTTCAGATGTGCTTTTATACGTGACCAGTTACCAAAACAACTAAATCGTGTTGAAACCGGTATCATTAATCTCGATGGAGTTTTTGGTCCAGGTACTCATTGGGATGCATACACGATTAATCCACGTGGAATTGTTTTTGTTTCTGGATTCATATCGACTGGCATTTCCAAAGAAATTGTATAGTATATGTGAGCAGGACGCAAAGCATTCGAATCTGGTATTGGATTACCATTACAGACAATAGCGCAACTGGAAATATGTAACCATAAGGAAATTGCTATACTCATCGCCATATGGTGTTTGCTAAAAGCGGTAAAATGAAAAACTCGGGCAAACCGATTTTGACCCTCACGGGAGAGATTACTGGAGGCATCAGACGAATTGCATATATTATATATGGTGATCTCAATATGAGCAGAAATACAGTCATTAATGTGAGAGAACCAAAGTCAGACGATGTTGTGACAACACAAAGATACGTAGACGGTAACAACAACAGGATCAGAACTGAGATCAGTAGTTATGTTGATAAAGTCTGCGATACAATGACTGGCAATCTAAATATCGCTAGTAATGCATTTGCGTATTCGAGAGAAGCATTACTAGACAACGAAACTGCAACGAGGAACTACGTGCACAATAGCAAAATTCACATGATGACATCATTAACGAAAATCAATGATGGAATGGCCACATGTAGAACGAAATATTCTGTTCAAATACTCGCAAATACACATTTTTGGACAAAAAATGGAATTATTATCTTTGTAAAGCCCACAGTTATCGGCAATAAACTCTCTGAAATCATGATCTACGACAGTGTAATACATACATCATCAGCTTTATGGGCATTATGGACATCACTCAATAAGTCCATCAAACATCGTGCTGAGGTTACTGCGTTATACATGTTCTCAGTACTCGGTGTTAAACAATTTATGATATATACTACATTTTCAATGCGTTATCGACTTTATGGACATATATTATTGGTACTGGAGCACAAACGGCGAGAACACATTTGTGTTGGAACCCAAAGCAAAAGTCTTATGTTTATGTACTATTGATGTCTTAAATTAGTCACTAAACTTCCACTTACTTACAATATAATGAACTCCAAAATCACGTTTATTATTACAGATACAATCACGAATGTGTCTTGCAAGCGTAACTGAAACATATAGTGGGTATTTGGCGTCCAATGTATACCCTCTGAACCGAAGTATCGTTGTCAACAATAACAATCATATCGCCAACAGTTGTAACAATTTGTATTTTCAGCTGCAACAATTGATGGTTTTCTTAATATCATCGCAAAAAGTATATACGTGTACAAATACAAAATGCCATAAATATACAATAAAAATGCACGCAGTTATGTTAGCATTATCTTTATAGCATAGTGATGGAATAATATCAGATAGCAAGTTCACAAAATTAATTAGGATTTACAACGAGAGATTTGATGAAAATATAGAAGACTCTTTTCAATACCTTACTGTTAAATTGATTGCATCATCGACGTTAAAGATGGAGAACTAGATATTAATAACGAGATTTATAATCCGATTTAAACATAGGGGTTGAAATAATAATAATGATACTTTCGTAATCGAAACAAATTACTGCAACAGATCATCGATACTATAACTCCGTCAAACGCCACTATGATATCAGCAAGCTCAACCAATCTTGAGTTCAGTGTTAACGTTTTAACTGAAATTTCAGCGAAGGAAATATCACCGGCACAATTGCGAGTGCATCATAGTTGGCCAAATATTCGATCAATGGTATTCGGTGGGTTCCAAGCAAAACATATACACTAGTATGTACGTACAACACTAAGCCCGATGCAACCCCGGACTAGATTCTTTTGAGTATGCTTACGGGCAGTTATCAGTTCGAACAACTTGTCAATTAATTTCATCGCGGAATCAAATCAATTACATGAAAGAACCCAAACTTGCTATTATCCGCTCCAGTGGTCTAGTGGTTATAGAGTCCACCGCGGAAGCGGAAGGTTGTGGGTTAGATCCAAGGCCGAGTCATATCAAAGACTTACAAAATGGTACTAACAGCTGCTTTGCTTGGCGCTCAACATTAAGATGTTAGTGTTAGGACTGGTAGGCCTGGTGTCAGGATAATGTGACTTGGTGGGAGATCACGCCGCTACCTGTCTGCGGCATGATGCCCCAGTGCTAGATATCACTATAAACTGCCACACAGCAGACATTATAGCGATATTACTGAACAATTCATAGTTTTAATAAGGTTACGAATTTAATCCTCAGTAAATCAGACCCCACTATTCTCGGACACTCACTCTTATAACAGTTAGTTTTTTCCAGTATCATACAACATTTCATTGATGGTACTCGTCGACATATCATTTAAAATGGTACAGCATCTAAACCAAGTTAGATCAGATTTACTTTATATTAATACAGTTATTAAAGGAACCGTGATTGTTGTTGATAATTTGAAGTGATCATTTATATTAATACAGTTATTAAAGGAACCGTGATTGTTGTTGATAATTTGAAGTGATCATTTCTCAACTACTATGCGATTACAGTAAAAGCAATCAGAGAAAACTGCAATATTTAAATTGTGCTTTATGGAAGCAATACACATACTCTCCAAATATGCATCAGAATAGGTATTTATGGCATATGGATATACTTAAGTTCACAAACGTCTTTTCACGTGCGCAACATAAATCTCACGGATTTATCACGATAAATGTGTATGATACTCAGTCACGGATTTATCACGATAAATGTATATGATACTCAGTCACGGATTTATCACGATAAATGTATATGATACTCAGTCGCGATATCGTGAAGGTCTTGATAAAAGTTTCGCTTGAGAGAAGCAACAGGGAGGGTAACGAGAAGATGCGTCAGTGGGTGGATGGGTAAATAAACACGCAAAGGAAACGAAAAAATAAGCGTCACCCATGAACTAACCCAATTAGACAAGAGGATTGATTCTTCGGTTTTATTGACATTGCCTTTTTTTTCGTAGGAAGCTTAATTTGCGACCGGACCCTCCTACCGTTCGTACTATTCATCATCGCTGCTGATATTCTCAAAATCTCAAAATGAAACATGTAAAGTAGGTATATTCTGGAAATTGCGATTCATTGATGATATTTTGTTCAAATAATAATTAACAAAGTTTAAGAAAATATAGGTACCACATATTATCCACGAAAGGAAGAGTGGTTTTAATCAGGTATATGCACTCGCTAAACCATCATGACTTTCTCATTCTTGGTATAATTCGTTTCACAAATAATTGTTTGCTGTATATTCAACGCCTGTAATTCAGCGTCCGTAATTGATTGGTGTATATTCACGAAACCGATATGATTTGCAACGAGATGACTATAAGGGAATTACACCATTTAGAAAAAAGTTCCCCTGTATAATTAATATTAATTACAGTGTAACATATTACATAAAGCCGTATTTCTGAAAAATGGTCCATATTGATGTAAATGATTTATTACGCATTTTTACAAAGGTCTGTTATGTTATAAAAATGGAATTTCCTTGAGGATTATATTAATGTAAGCTAAACTGTGCATCTAATCTTCCCTTGGCAAATGTATATTTTACACAGAATTTCATGCAAAATAGCATTTAATTTTTTAATTGTGTTGGTGTTATTTATAATATACAAAATTTGACATATTAAAAACATAGAAGGATGCAATACATATTGCTACCTAATCAAATTCACGATATTAACGATATCGACGAAATTGACTATATTGACGATATTCATTTGTGCCTACAATACCAGACCAAGAAATATCAACTTTGAATAAATGTGTTCTGCATGCTACGAAACGGATTCATTCTTAGTAGTTTGACGCCAGACCGAAAAAGGCAAGGATGTTTGCAATACGTTCCAAGAATATTGAAGAACAATCAATGCCTTCTTCAGCTGCCGGTATGAGCGGAACGTTGTTTATAGCATTAAGACAGACTGGTGTGTATTGTATATTAAGCATTTAATCGTTTGAGATACATAATGAACAGATCTAACACTTTCACTTATGTAGTTTGATACCTTAGTAAGATATTCCCGTCGGACATTTTAAGGACGATTTATGGAAGAAACATTACTGTCGATGACGGCAGGATAATTAATGTTCAGATTGTAGTTGCGATTAAACTACATATTACAAATGTGTTTATGACTGGCTGAGAGCAGGTTAGAATGCATGTTTAAATCTTCCAGAACTCACTGCATTTAACAAGTATATAATTGTTAAAAAAACAAATTTCCTTTTGTAAGATGGTAAATCATGTGATCTTCTTCTTCATGTCTTTTTAATTTATCTCCAGAACAATAAATGTTGGCAATTGACTTAAGGTAGAAAACATTACTAGTGCATTATAATCAAATTCCGAATCGAAACACAAATAAATGTTTATGTTAAAATAACAGTTTTATGAATTTTTTATAGATCATTTGGGATTAGAATGGATCATCAGCTACTATGTAATTTTGTCCAGATAATGTTTAAAGAATTATTTTTGTAAGAATTGCGTTAAAAGCTAGTTTTAGAGAACTGCATTAGCAATACGTTTTAAAGGCAGTAGTTCTGTTAAAAGGATTGGTCACCTGCAGAAAGGCGTACGCACAAATATGAATAATATTTATATAACATTGAGTCCGAGAAAATAATTAAAAGCATACAAAAAATAATTGTGCAAGCTATTTCATAAACAAATGCAACGCGTATAGCATCTATCATGCATTGCGTTAAGGCAGTCTTATTCATGAACTATATGACTTTGAAATTTTCTAACTAATTGGTTCATAGAGATAATAACTATTGATATATAATATACATAAGAATTACGAATATGGAATGCTAAAGCTGTAGAATATTTTTGCTTTACATCACGCTTTTGTTACCACCATATCAGGAGTCCACGAATTCCTGGCTTTTAGCACAATGTTAGATTAGTACAGACGATTAGTTTTGTAAAAATCAACTTTGTTTCCATTGAGCACATATGTATTACTATTATTGTACGGTTTATGTAATTATAACATTGGTCAAAAGAAGCACATTGCGTTTCAAATACGGTAATTTTAATTAATCAAATCTTTTTAGCAAACTCTCTAAAGAAATCCTATGCTCATTACCATATTCAATTTTATCGAATCCTTAATCCTCTACCCCTTAACCTTTTATCAAACCATGTGCTTAAAACAATACTTAAACTTTTTGTCTATAATAGGAAGAAGGAAATTCCAATGCTAATAAAAAAAAATCTATAACGTAATAAACGTGAATAATGTTGTTTGCATCATATTTGTCTTAACAATTATTTGCGTCATGACATTATTAGTTGCTATAGTTTTCAGGGAATTATTTCATATTTACAATTTCTATTTCGAGTTTTAATATAACACGCAAATAACACCACTCGCAATCCATTTAGTGTAGCCATGTTTTGATCCATTAATGTCACTCTAACTTTGATAAATTAAAAGGAATTTTTAAATTCGCCTGCTCTCACTCAAATATTTTGGGGCATGCATTGAATAATTTTCGCAGTGGATATTTGCTAACATATTAAGTAATCTTGTAAAATAAAAAACTCTTTCTCACTTAGCATTCACATAATGCCAGCATAAATAATATACACAAAAAAGTAAAGTGTTAAGGCCATTAATTTGCGCTGAAACGTGCTCCCTTTGAAGTTGGAGCCTCCAATCCACGGCTGATTAATGATTACATGCCATGAGGCTGGAAGTCATGTAACAATGATGCGTGGGCAAACGCTTCCTTGCAACTGTTAATAAATTCCAATTATAATGGACACTTATAGGTTTTGGGAGACTAACATATGTTCATTTCCGAATTATACATACCATATTGTGCCCAGTTGTCTCGAACAAATCATTTGGATGTCAACAAAGCTTGTTTTGTTAATGCATTCCACATAAACAAATTTTGTGAGCTTCACCACTGCCAGCAGTGGACTCTATAGTACCTGTAAAGGTCTCCAACGCTGGGGATGCAGGCAAACTCGCCTCTAATTGGAACAATGTAATATTGATGTGGCTGTCGATCATGCAACTTTAAATATCAAAAAACTTATGAAAATTAAGATTGAGCAAGCACATTGTCGGTACATATTGCATTATTTCCGTTAAATATTGATTCTTTGCGAAAGGTATTGTC